>JAJIZL010018870.1:166708-223083 GCA_023969395.1 Amblyomma maculatum | reverse complement strand
TGAGGCGAGGCCTAGTGCGGCGGCGTGGCTGTCAGAGGCGTTTTCACTGGATGATTCTCGAAGATCGCGGGGCACATCCAAAAGATGGCAGTGGTTAGGGTCCGTGTACCTTCCTGGATCCGTTGATCGTTTTGACGTGTCACAGGAAAGATTGGCTGGGCACAAGAGCCAGAAATTGGCTGAGCTGTTGCGAACCGCACCCGCTCCACAGCACACGGACGCTGAAAAACCCCTAGATTCGAAGAAAAACCAAAATTACTACAGTACTGGAGACGCTGCCTCAGAGAACTCAACATGCACGCGACCGCCACCACTGGAGCGAACGGCGTTAGTGTAGACCCAGGGGAGCAAGTGGGATCACGTGACTTCTCTCGGATTATCGATTGAATTTGCGCGTTTTGAAAGGTAATAGTCGCATAGTCGCATTTATTCCTGTAGGTTTCGTTGATAAAGAGTGTCAGTCCTGCGCTTTTTATCGTGCATCGTCACTGAGGCTGCTGAAGTCTCTTTAAGATGTTGGTACGATTCATAATGCTCTGTTCTCGGACGTGGGCCAGGAAACACGGCGCAAGCGCTCATCGCTATCCAAAACATAAGCTCACTGTAAGGCCCAAGAACAGGGCGCCACAGTTGGTTTAGTGACAGCGGTCACGAGCGATGCGATCGGCGAGATCCGCGATCTTACGTTGGCCGATGCAGATGCTATTTGTAGGGCAGAAGTATCAGCAGCTGTCGCAAGCATCAAAGTCAGCACCCCGAGAGGCGAAGAATTAGCCACCGCTCGCAACTGTGAACCAAAGACACTCCAGGATGTAGCGAGCAGCCCGAGCGAGGATGAGCTTACAGGGGGTAGCATAAGCGAAAATCCAAGAGAGTCACAGGATACGTCCCATCCCTCTGGCTCTAAAGAACAGGGCATCATCGGTGGAGGTTTATCGACAGCAACACCGCAAGTCGAGACCGCCGCGATGAACCACGAGACGCCGGCTACGAACACGTTGACCGCAGAAGATGCGGTATGTAGGAGAGCGATCTCATCAGCGGCCGTAAATATCAAGGTCAGTGCAATGATAGGCGCTGAATTGGCCACCGCTTTCACTCGTGAACCTGAGACGATCGGTGAAGCGACAAGTCCCCCATTAGAAGGCGAGCGTTAGCATGCTGCCTTTTTGCAGACCTAGACGAGCCGCATTATGCCGCGCCCCTCCCTAGCTCTAACGAGTGCCGAGATGAAGCAAATTCTCCATTTGAGCCTGAGCAGCGTCGCGCCGGCGGGCGTGAGTGGTCCTGCTCGCCTGTGCTTGAAAGTGTGTGCGCTCGCGAGCATGGAGGGGCAAGCAAAGCTTGCAAATAACACTTGCCGGACTTGACCACATTTGATGTGTGCGGAACTCCAGGATCTGGGACTTGCCGTGAACGTTTTGCATGCCGTGCAGTGACAGTACATAAGAAACGTGCTTGTGAACTTTGTGTATCAAGAACTGCGACCTATCGCAAATGTCATGCGTGCCACCCTGGGAATGTGAAAAGGAACTGGGCATGTAGATCGTGTTCTTGTGAACGGAAAGTCGCGGCCTTTTGTATTTGTACGGTTTGGCTGGGCAAAAAAGCCCAGCGATCCCCTTATGGTGGGGCATGCAAAGGCCGACCCATACGGAGCGATTTTCCCGCGGCAAACCTTGCGAATTGCGAGGCTTTTCCCGCGGCAAACCTTGCGCAGGCTATCAAGCAGGGCCAGATATTTTCGCCGATGGCCGGGCGAACGGCCGCTCCTAGGCGCGACCACCGTGAGATGACAGCACTTGCTGCCGCACCGCGCCGGCTGCAGCTCCGAGTCGTGAGTTCCGACGATACGCGAAACTTTAGAAAAGTGCGTAAAAGTTTGTTGTTTCCGCAAATAATAAGCGAATTGTCAATACTGAATCCTTCCTGAGGATCGCTGAGCCGTACTGAGTGGCTGATAAAGAAGCGACAGCTGCGATGCAAGCAAAGTTTTACTCACAACCCTCTGCCGCCGTCGCGGCCGCGGTACGACTGCTCCGATCCGCTTGCACGCCGCCTCCGCTAAAAAGTGGAGCCGAAGTTAATCATATTTTGCTTTTATTGTTAGAAAATGGGATTGCGAGTTAGGCAGTTCTATGAGTAGACGATTAACTATAACATGAAGGAAATTCAAAGCGCCGTTTCATGTACCATCGATGCGAAACAAAATAGGCCTAGCGACGACTAGGGAGTAGCGCGCGGCAGAGCACTGTTGTCCGCGGCGCCAGCGGGCGGCACTGCTTTAATAAGGTTTCGCCATAAGGTGCTGTAAGCGCTGCGATTTTGCCTACTATGAAGATAGACCTGCAGCGGGAGCTTTTTCGACGTTCCGCTCAACACTGGCTCAAACCCTGCTTCAAAGAGACGCGCCTACAGTACGCTGTTGCTACGGCGTCGGACGCACACTCGGAGGCAGTATACAAGCGCTGTCGGGCGCAATTCGCGACGCTAGCTAATTTATATGTTGCTCTTGAAATGTCCTTTAATATGAAAAGTGAGTTGTTGAATCGGACCCACGTCGTGAGTTTTCTCACTCGGACACCGACGCTGCCGACCCCGCCAGTTTTTCGCTGCATGCGGTTCGGCACGGCGACGGTGCGTCGGCGTTCCGCCGCGCCGCATGAAGTTCACAGAGAAAGTTCGCTCCATGTGGTTGGTCCTTTATTAGGCCGCGGTGGCCCTTTAATGTTTCGGCGCACGCGCCGCAAAGGACGGTGATGGAATGTTCTACAAGCTACGAGAACGCGACGCGACCGATTACGTAATCTCGCCCAACGCGCTGCGCCTCCTCGCCCTCGTCGTCATGGGCGGAGTGACGCGTGCATTCCCCCGCACGGTCCCGGCCCTCCTCCTCGCTTCGCGCGGGAGGGCGGCGCGTGCTGGCCATGTTCGAGTAAATTCGAGACCTCTTCAGAGGGCCAAGGGGGGGGGGGAGGCGTAGCTTTGGCAGCGCTAAGCAGTTTTCCGTTCCTCCTCCGCGCCTAGAAGGTTCTGCGCTTGCTATTTAAGAGCACGCCGCGCAGCCATCAATGGTTCCGGTTCTGGTTCTGATTTTGGTTTGATTCTCGCTCGGAGAAGACAGCGTAGCAGGCAGGCCCCGACTGAGAAGTCGTAAAATGGGCGATGCGCTCAGTTTGCATTTAGTCTTTCGCCCAGTCGCGTTTGTGAAGTGTGTCGTCTCACTGCCCCGTGTAAACAAGTTTTCTGTATCTTGTGTTTGTGTCGTATAAAGTTAATTTTCGTTTTGTTACTGCGAGTTCGTCGTCTTACGTCTACATGTGTGTTTGTGTGTGAACTACACGTCCCTTGCCGAATTGAGGAGCACCATAGAGAGGTGTGGAAGATTTGAAGAGACTAGAAGAACCTGACGTTTACTCTCACCGAATATTCAATTATCAAGATTTGAATGGGCAATGAAGCCAGTGATTCACATGATGTGCGCAGCGGACACTTAAACGAGCAAGATTTCCTCCATAGAGTTGGCGCTAAACAGTCTGGTGAGCGGCAGAAGAACCGGCACGCAAGTTTTAATTTGCACTTGTCACTTCTGAACCTAACGTTACTAGAGCTGGAAGGATGGGGAAGTTGTTTGATTCTTCATGGAGCAGTATATTCCCAAAAAAGGAAGGATTGTGCGAAAGCCAGAAGGTCTCAAATTATTCTAAATGCATGCGTACACACGGAAGTTTTACTGAAGTGAACATTCTGTCGCCTCGCGCAACGGTATGAATGGTGAGCTTTCTAAGGCAGCGTCTCAGTAGTGTAGTAGTTCAAATGACAGAGTCTGTGAACAAACGAAAGATAGAGCATTTCAGGCATGCTATGATGGGCTGATCGAGGTGTGGATGAACAAATCTACTGTGCTCAGGGAGTGAGTGAGTGAAAACTTTATTGGATATTTCAAGGGTTTCGCGGTTGTGAAGTCTCCGTCGTCTTCTCTGGCGCTGGCGACTTGAGGCTTCTCGTCAGCAAGGGTGGGCCACTATTCCAAGGCTCCACTGAGTCGTGCTGCATCAGTAGCGTGCTGCACTAAGGCCCTTTGGGTCGCAAGTTCGCCGCTGGTGAGCCGACTCTCCCATTGCTCCGCACTCGGGTCTTCGTGTTGGTGGAATGCTTTGTTGCGTTCGCATTCCCACGTGATATGATAAAGTGTAGGTGTGGCATCGCACTAAGGACAGGTGGCTCTGCATTGTGTCGGGAACATTTTATTAAGTATGTGTAGGTTAGGAAAGGAGTTGGTCTGTAATCTGCGCAGCCGGTCGCTTCCTCCTTTGTTAGGGCTTTGTGTGGTGGTGGATATCAAATTCTAGCTCCCCTATGCAAGTGCAAGATCTCTGCGCATCCCCCCTCGCAAGCCTGTAGGCGGAGCTCCGGAGCATTTGACTGCCCTGCTCGGAATGCGTTACCTCGAGCTAGGCTGTCTGCCCTTTCGTTTCCCCCTATGCCTGTGTGGCCCGGGAGCGACATTCCGTTTCCAGCCCAGATGAGAGCAGACGTTGACGTCATCGTCGCCGTCACGCGACGTCAGTTCCTTCGTTCTCAGTTGCCGTGGCAACAGCTACGCGTTCCAAAATGCATATGACGTCACGCATGTTCGTCGTCTGCCTCGGACTGGAGGAATGGGGTTCATTTGGCGTCGGCGTGCCAGCAACGATGAACGACACGTACACGACGCACAACGCAGCAAACAGCGTGCTTGCAGCTGTTGATGGGTCTCACAAGGTGAGTATGTTATTAAAGCGTGTGCTTTTCGGCTCGAACCGAGTTTTTGTGTAAGCGAGATTTGAGAAATACCACTCTGTCACGCTGACAACATAAATACATGCGGAAATAACCAACTAGTGTGCGTTAGGACCTTCCTAAATCAATAACTCTGGTGGTAAACATTTTCCCGTTTGTGGGCAAGCCGCCGTCAAGGGGTCATTGCTCGATCGAGTGATTCACTAGAGAGTCGTAAAGTGTTGTATTAGAGTTAACTGTTCTTCGCGGCGTTGTAATCAAGGCTGCTAGAATATAATGCGGGATGAACATACAATTTTGAGAAATGCACGAAACTTTGAGGCGCAGTTGTTTCAGCCTTTCGTGACGCGACTCTGTGTGCAACGGAATACTGCTGCGACACTGGCGCCTCATTTAATTCATATGTGCGATCCAAATTGTGGATCAGCTGCAGTGCATTGTTGCGGAGTGTTCTATGGAGAACGCGGAGCCGTTTACTGCAAGTAATGTCATTTAAAGACAGCGACTGGAAATGACACTGTGCTCTGTATTAATTGTACCACTGCTTGGTAGTAGCACTAGAAGTAACTATGTATAGCGCATAAAAGTGATTATGCCTGTTGTCTTTTATCGCTTTTATGGTCCTTTCACCCTTTGACGTTTGCTGCCTCTGATTAGCGCCGCCACTGTGTGCCTATATGTTGTTTGTTTTCCTTCAATAAAAGATCAGTTGTCAGTGAGCGCTTGTCCGTGTCTTCTTTCTTGTGAATGTGTCGTTAGCGCTTTGTCCTTTTGTTAAAAAATGCTGCACCAACTAGCCCAACAAAAAGTCCTTCTTGATTATAGCAGCATTGTCTGGAATGCCGTTTCAGTCTGCATACAGATAGCGCACAATGTTGGTGAGAAGCATGTCTGGAACCTTACTTTCCTTAATTTGCTTGGCTTTTGCTGTTTGCTTATAATATAAACGAGATGGAGGTAGCACTCAAATATATCTAGACTTCCAGATTTGTTATAAGGTGGAAATCTCTGTGCGTTGCCTTTCTTCTCTCTTTCATCCTAGCCTTTTGCACTACCTCTGCCACGATTCCAGACTTGGTTCAAGGACTGGCACTGTAACTTTGGGTCGCTGCAGCTGACGCCTCACTGCATGGCCAACCCTCGTGCTGAGATAGCGGTAAAACAGAAGATGGAACATTAAGGGGCTAGTCCTCCTTACTTGTTTCTGTCGGCTCAAGAAATCTAGTCATAGGGCACTTGTCCTCCAGTGCCAGCTCATGGCAGGTGCTAACACTGAACTGTTATGGAGCTGCCAAAGGCTCAACAGCTTGATACTTGCAGAACTCGCCTCGGTAGCCTGCCCAGTAGCTGCATGCTTAGAGGTCAGCTGGTACCAGGTAGGTTACAGTACTGGTGGATTTGGGCATATGGTATGCTGCAACTTCATTCTGAGGCATGCTTTATTTACAGTTTCAGGCACGCAATGAAGCAGGTGCTCGAGACCTTATATTATGGGATAATTCTCTGTGGTGTACATATGTCTCGATCAGCAGTTGATTTTGAAAATACTCCTACCAGTTATATGTCAAAAATTCGACCGGTTGTACGCTTGTGAAACGTTAGGCTTATATCTTTCAATGTAATGAATGTTGCCTCGTAATAATTAATTTATGATGAATCCTGTATGGTACATACCATGGAGTCATCATAAGATATTAAATTATTAGTACGTATCTGTACTAATAATGTTTTGAATGACTGCGCCTCAACCTTGCGAACATAGCCTGAATTGGTTTATCTCTATGATTCTCTTGTTGTATTTTTATCTCTAGGAAGAGCTAGAGCACAGGACCTCGTTTGCTTGTTCTAATCGCTCTGTTTCCTTTGCATACAGTATTGCATATAACATGAATGGCATATTTGTGAGGGCATTATGATAATCATGTATAATTAGACAACTTGTCTGACTATCCACACCTGAGAATGGACTCTTTTTTGCAACGAATTTAAATCCTTAGAATCACAAACCACTGGTTAAAGATCCGCTATTTTTGCTGAGCGTCTTTCACAGGTGTCACACATCTCACACATGTACTGCAGTTTCACTGCTTGCTCATCATTCAACCAGAAACAGTGAATAAGTCTTGCATATAAGTTATTTCGGCGCACACATACCGAATATTGTTTTAGTAAATTTGAAAGCATAGCATTTTCTTTATGTCATTTTGTGAACTTTCACTTCTCTGTTCGCTGTGGCAGTTTCTGGCCGTGAATCTACGCGGTGAATCTGGATGAGGCTGTATTATCGGCTTCATGGACGCAAGGCTCTTCCATGTGGTGTATTATAGCTGGAAGTGGCAAAAAGATAACCCGTAGCTGGTGGCAAGAATTTTCGTCACGAGCGCACGGAGGCTCGGCAGCAGTAGCAGACGACCTACTGTAGGGCGCGTCCTCTGCGGTGGGCTTGAGCGCCAATGCCTTCGCAGTTTTCGCTACCGGTATTCATATTTTTAGTTGCTTTTTATTGTAAAGATAATTAGTTGAACTTAATTGTGCTCATTTTATGCTGGAAAAGTTTCAAAAAGGTTGTTTTCAAAACAAGCAAACGTCTTGTCCATAGTGATTATCATCATCAGCTCAACTTTGTGTGTCATGGCGCTGTCCTTAGCGGGTGAATCGGTGAATGGTGTCATAGCCTCCTCTATTTTTTCAGAGGAGGCTATGATTGTGTCCGTGTGTGTAGCACCGTGGTCCGTAGCTTGTGCCCACTTTAAGTGGTTAGACCGCGTACACATCTTCGCCGCAGGTTTAATGTCAGGTAAAGCTGCTTCGGAATGTTTTGCGCATCATTAATTGAAAACTAAGGATTGGCATAAGTAAAGTAACAATATGTTGCGCCTTCAAGGAAGCACTCAGGTGAGTTCCAAGCGTTTCAGCCTCGCAGAGATCGCTGCGGTTCAGTTTTGACCAGAGTTTACTTGAATATTGTTGCTACTGTAAATGATAAAATACGGTACCGGATAGAGCTTTGGTGATGTTTTGTAATGCCTGTTCCCAAGTACACTGAAGCAAGCTTGCGCGGCTACTTTGGCGACAGCCGTTCCCACCCTTCTACGCACAAGGTCGCGATACTAGTGCCTTTCAATAGCAGTATTAGTAGTAGAAACGGAATATTCTCTTAGAAAGCAATGCTAGCATCTGTGGGGGCGGCCAAGGAGCGCGATTTTGCATCTGACTATGAGGCCTTTCAGTCATTGTAGGGACATTGTGTCAAACAAGCATCACTGTTCAAGTGAAGAGAAGAGCACCGCCTGGTTTCAGCAGCCGTCTGCTGTCTTAATGCATGTACAGTTACTTCCAGTATGAAAGGAAATACATTATCAGCATTCAGCAAACGATTGTCTTATAGTAAAACAAGCACATTTTCTCGTGTGTTCTTTGTAATCATAGCAGACTGTTTATTTTTTTATTTTTTTGTGACATGATGATACCTGTGCATTTATTTGCAGCATTTTGAGATTTGATAATTAAATTTATATAATTCATTAGCATTACAGTTCTTGCCAGATGTTCACATTCTTTGCTCTAAATCTGCATAATCAAATTATCCACCAAAGAAAACTGCTAGTCCTAGCCCTAACAAGCTTTTCATGTAACTGTGAAATGTGAAGGAGTAGTCTTTTCTATGCAAGGTAGAAGTACCAATAGTTCGCTCAACCAAATTAATTTTGGTCGCAGCCACCGGCATCATTAGAGAGTACAATAGGCACGATCTTTCAAATTTGTGGCTGGGCAGTCATGAAATTATTTAATCTGCTAATCGTTCAGTTCAGCTATCAATGTAATAGCAGTTTAGTTAGAGCATAGCTGTGACCGTATAACGATCCCACTTGTCCTCTGGCAGATGTGGCCCAAAATTGAACACCTTCGAAGACAAGTTAGAGAACAAGCATGCATGGCTTAGGAGGTGGTCTAAAAAATACCACTTAAAGGGCTGTTAGTGTTGACCAATGTTACCTAGTTAGTGCTTTTCCCACTAACTTTAATTTGTTCTAATCCTGTTTAGCAGGCAAAAATGTTTCATTGAAGGAGGTGTGGTTTTAGTGATTTGTAAGTCCTCTGAAGGCAAAGTGTAAATGCTGCTTAAACTGCCAACTGCTCGCAGATCTGCAAAAAATTGCAGAACACCTTATAAAACTGTTGGATCAATCGACCACCTCAGAAAGCAAGCTTTTCATTGCTAAAAAAATTGGGCACTTAAAGTTCAGTGTTTGATCTCTTTAAAAGGTGTGGTGCTAGTTAATGCTCAGTATTGCCCTGCTTTCATGACAGGCCTAACTGCCCTAAATGAATAAATTGCATGCTTCCTGAGCAGAATAGTTAGATATCCTAATTGCTACCTAGTCTTTGCTAGTGCATATAGCTTCACGAAATGTTGACTTGTGTCTTGGAGCCGTGTGACGAATGTAGGCTAGAGATTCAGTCCCGCAAAGTCATACCAACTGCTTAAAAGAGTTGATTGTTCCTATGGGTGGATTGTAGTCTCACTTTTGAAGGTCATGTTGGTTCAATAATTAAGTGTATCACTTCAAAGTGGGCATCACCTAAAATTTTTGTTGAGACTTCATAAGCAAGCCAGGCTGAATACTCGTTTTCTGATGCACATTCACAGGGTTCCTGTATTACTTTGCCGAAACATATTTTTGCTAGAAGATAATCATTCTACTGGATCTGCTGTATAGACAAATACTGAATGTGCAGAAGTTGCATTTAAGAAGAAAAAGCTTCTTAATTACAAAAACTATTTATTGGTCAGGTTGTTTCATGAAACTACAGTTATCCTAACCACAAAAAGAACTATCCATGGCAAACTATGAAAACTGTAAATGTCTAGAAGGACAATGCTTCAAAGGGCAGTGGATTACCGTGGTCATTTAATTTATCCAGGGAAATAAAAAGGAAGTTTATTTGTGGGAAATAATTACTGGAATAAAATGCAGCTGCTTTGATTTTTTGTACTCATTGCTCAGTCCATTACTTGAAATGGCTTCTACTTTGCTGCATTCAGCTTTCGCACAGCTAGTTATGACAAGTAATTTTTCCTTTAAGTTATGTGCTGTATCCTGTATTTTGCTTCTTTTGAATTCATTGTCATGTGAAATGACCTAATGAAGCACTCAACATTTACACTGTTCCAGTGTGGCTTCATGCTGGTTTCTTTTTTTTTTAATCTTCCTGCAGGTCATTTCCTCAGACGTATCAGCAGATGGTCATCTTGGTTTCCCGTGCCTGTTTCAGAGTACCGGTTGCGTTCGGTGACTGTGGAGTCCCTTTTCACGGGAGAACTATAGTGAGCCCAAGTCCAGTAAATAACATATTTTAATACAGTAGCATCAAATGCCCTGTTATACAGAAAATCTGGTATTGGCATTGTTAGTTAAAAATCACGGGAATGGCTCTGGCTGGTGGTAGTTGGCTGGTGACATGGTCGTGTACTGATTGGTTGTTGGGTTGTGTGATGTTATGAGGCAACATGGCACGGCTGAATTAGCAGGTGCTGCCAACTCTCGCTCTTGCCTTTAAGGTCGGAGAAACTAGTTTTCCAAGTTCCTTTGATCCCAAGTTAGGCACGCACGCCCGTTAGACCACACCGGCATGCTCGTATGGCTTATTTAAAATATGGACTTATGTCTACTTCGGGTTATCTGTCAAATGATGGCATACCTTCCAACCCTTCCGGTTTACACAGAAGACTTTCGATGGCACGATCATTGCTTTAAATCTTCCGACAAGGGGTTTCTGCCTGCGTAAGAAGGCTGTGTCGGTTTGGACTTGTGGCAACGTCCTTGTAGGCAGCAGTTTCGGCGGCAGCTAGCAGCGGTGCGCAGCTAAAGGGCGGCCTCTTAGCGCACTTTGCGGGGAAGGGTTATTTCTGCAGCTTTGCGCAAACATGATGCCATCTGATTCTCCTATATTGTGCTCGGCCTATATTGCTGTGTTTCATGTTACTGAGCTGCGCTATGCCCGTCGATGGTATGATAGCTGTTCTTTCGAAACCATCAAGACCAACAACAGTCGCGGACAGAATCGCGTATGAAGGGGTTAATAATGGTTTCACATCAAACTAAAACGGTGCGCCGGTGACACCAAAAGAAAACGGCAATGGCGCCTCGCTGATCAGTTTGCGTCGACCAGCTGCGGAGGTGTAACGAGATCACTCGGTGGCGGCGTGCAGAGGTCTCTAGGACTCACCTTTCATGCATGCTGTTGCTGCTTGTGTTTTGATTAGCACTCATTGGACACTGCGTCCTGAACGTGCCACCTCCCATCCCATCTTAGCGAAAATAAAAGATTTTCCGATTTTTGACCTCGCCAAGTTGGCAGATATGCATGGGATATTTTGCGACTCTGTGCTAATTAGTGTGCATGGGACAATAGGTGCACAAATAAGACTACTGATTAGGCAAGTAGCAGAGTGAATGAACGCGAACGAATAAGAGGAACTGGCAAATAGAAGCCATTAATCATTAATGCTGTTGCGTCATACCTTCAAAGGCCGAGCTGGAGCCCCTCTTTTTGTCAGACGAGAGTTGAGATTTGGGGTCACATGAGGCATACATAAGCAGTGATGTAATAGCTGCGTGTTCATTTGCATGATAGCCACTGATCGACTGCTAAAACTGGTGGCTTGCTAGTAGAAATTGAATTGTGTTATTTGGCAGGAAGTTCTTAATACCATTCTTATTTTTTAGTGTCATGAATCATTGAAACAAGAAAGAAGCTCTAAATTTGGTGTCAACACTTTCTCAAATTAAAATTAATAACATGAACGCCTATGCAATGAAACAACCTGTATAGTTAAGGCTTTCTAATGTCCCAGCTGAACCTCTTTCGTATCTATGGCACTACAATATGAAGGAATGTAAGCAGCTGTTACTGCTTTACAATGAACTCGCATAATGGGGCTGTGATTGCCGCCCACTGAGCTGTGCTGCATATAGGGGCTTGGTTGGGGAATTCAGTTTTAGTTTTAAGGTAAAGGTCAATGGCTCCAACCAAGTTCTTGGTTTGTTGGTTGGTTGGAGTCATTGACCTTTACCTTAAAACTAAAATCTTGACAAATGACACTAGCACTACTTGCCGTCAGAAAAAGTAAAACTAGGCAAAGCAATCTTCATGCTTCCACTTGCTGGTAGGCACTGGAAAACTGAACAGCAAGTGCGAACATGCCGATGGAGCCGGTGGATTTAATCGGCCGTTTTGCATCGATCAAGTCCGAAATTGACAAAACGACACTTTAATGAGCACTTGCCGGCATTTCCCTTCTTACTGCTTTTTTTTCCGCTCTACTTTTGTGTTGCTCTTGGATTTCATCACGGAGTATGCCATGAACCTGGATATGATAAGGATCAGCTATAGATGCACATTCTGTTGGAAGAAGTGTCCAGCTAGAAGAAAATTGTTAAATTGCTTCATAAAATAGTTCTTCAGTTGATAGTAAATAAAGGTTGTCTTTTGTAAGACATGCTTACCGTGCTCTATTTCATGTGACACAGTGCTCTGTGCATGACTTTTACAATGAAGTGACCTGTATTATGAACGATTTTCGAGTCGAAACCACTTCATTACAAAGCACTTGATTGCACTAGCATTGCATTTACCCGAATGCATGACTACAGAGATTTTTTAGTTCTGGCTGCTTTTAGTAACATAACATATGAATAAGTTTATCTCTGCACTTTCATAAAGTTTTCAGCAAGATTTCAATAAAGTGACGTCCTGGCGCGGTTGCCCATGGTTAAAATACTCGACTGCTGAATCAGAGGACCCAGAATCGAATCCTGGCCGCTGAAGCCACTTTTCGGCGGTGGCAATAAGCAAGGCACCCTTGTGCTGTGCGATTTCAGTGTACGGAAAAGAACCTTAGGTGGCTGAAATTTCCAGACCCCTCAACTGTGGCGTCTCTCACACCCAGAGTCGACATTAAACCCCACAATTGAGACTAACCAATAAAGTGATAATCATCCTGCCTGTGAATCTTACTATGAATGCTATGCATTTTTAAGAATGGTGGAACCATTCAGTCCAGACTTGAGCAGCTACTTGCAGTGTTTGTGGATCTAAAACTGCCCTTTCAATCTGCGTAGCTGGGACAGCTATTTGAAAGGGTGATTGTAGTGAGCCTTCACTTGGCAATCTCTCATACCTGTATACTTCGTAGCTGGGTATGCAGATTAGAGCGTGCCATAGTAGGATGCAACTTAACAGCAGTTGCTAACTATGCTGCAACTGCTGGCGCATGTGTGAGCCATGATGATGGTGTTTTGTTTAGTAGCGTATCGCATACAACATGTGGCACCCAAGGTGCTTTTTTTAAAGAAAATTTTGGTGCCGGCTTGGCCCAAATTGCTCAAATTTCATAATGTGGCAGCATGGGGCAATGTAAGCTTTGTGACTCAGTTTAGCATAGCATTCGAATCACTGCACTCGACTTTCTAACATGTTGTGCAGAGCATTCGTGATTCTTAGAAAAAGTGGCTTCAGTCCAGCTGTCATCTCCGTTTATCGGAGCCTGTGCGGAGTCTGCACCTTTCTACCATTTGTTGAGCATTCAGATTTATGCATTAGTATGGTCATGGTACATCCGCCTAAAAAATGTCATGTTCACTAATTTCAAATGGCTTGGAACAATATAAATTGTATCTTTTTTCACTGTAGTGCAGACCTCTTTTTGTTATGTTGTGCACTTGATGCATATCATTCCTTAACGACTTGGGCCATTTCCTTGAATAAATTCATGTCAATCCGTGCATTTGCTAGTTTTGGTAGTTACTATACTTGTACACAGCTGGTCTCGAGGGAGCACGGACGCTCTTTCCTGTGGTCTTCTCAATCGCCGCAAAAGCAATGGGAGCAATTCTCTTTTAATTATGCTCTCAGTCGCTGTAAGTTGTGCCACCAGCTCACCGTTCGCTTTGCACCTGTTGCAGCAGCAGCGGGTGGTTTTTCCCTGCTTTCACGCTGTCAATCACTGGTTTCGTAGAATGCGCAACACCGTAGTTGCTTTAGCTGCACGTCTCCAGTGTATTTCACATGTGAATGATGTCCTTATAACAAAATCTGCCAGTTATAATCATCAAAAAGATGAATTATTCTTCTTCAAAAATATGACGTGCATATATGATGGATACAGCTCTCTTAAGTAAGCTTGTTAATGCAAGGTTAGCTTGGTGGCATGTCTATGTGGTTTAACGCTGCAAAGAAACTCTGGCTATGAGAGGCGCCGCAGTAAAGGTCCTGGAAATTTCAATCACTTGGTGTTCTCTAATTTGCACTGTGTTGTGTAGAAGATGGATGCCTTGACGATATTGTTTCCATTGAGATGTAGCCGCCGCTGCTGCTGGGATCGAACCCGAAAGAAATTAAAACTGAAACTTTTCAAGCTCGCACTCCTAGATATCGCCCTGTAAAAACATCTAGGACGACTACGGCCACGAAATTTCAGTTTTATTGACACAGTCGTAACTTTATATTCTCTAATATGCATGCTGGCAATTGCCGTCAAAATTGACCTAATTTTCGTGGACACCACATTTTTTGAGAGTTTCGCATAGCTCATTCAAAAATAGCTCTTTCGAATAACCTGTATAAATAGCAAATAATTTAGAAAATAAAGTGCCTCTGAAACTAACATGCGTCTTCTGTTTAGAACTTGAAATGCGGTTTTTCCCGTGACGGGTGTGTTTATTTAGATGTTTTATGTTCAAAAAATCCCTTATGCCCATATGGAGACGCTATTGGCGCATTAAAAGCTCTCCAGCGCGGTCAGGTGCTCGGTGAGGAGACTCGCCCTGCAGGCGAGCTGCTTTCGAAGCACTGTGTAATTAATTACAATTGCAACAACGCTAGAAGCAATCCCCTCTCCAAAACACACACACACGTGCACACATGCCGTCCTGCCAGCGATCATACTTAAGTGAAATAATGGACAGAGCTATAAAGGAATGTTCAGTTTCTTGAAGGGGAATATAATTTTCTTCTTTCTCAACTTTCCATAAATAAGGGTCAGCTTTAAAGGAGAATGATCTTCTCTTGTCTGCCGCTCTCCTTACTTCTGCAGAACAAATATTCATGCCCGACGTCATGATCAAAAGTAGTTGTGTCAGTTGCGAGGCTACATACTCTTTCAGCCAATTGATATTGTTCTGAACGTAACATATTCGGAACTTAGTGAAAAGTTCACTGCAATGCACAGCCGCAATTTCAGCTCTGAACAAATTTTTGCTCTTTAACCTCAATCTGTGAAGCGCCAGGAATGATTGTTAATGCCGCTTTTTAGCTAGCTAAATAAAACGGCATCGATTGAGATTCCAGGATATTATTTGAACTTCAGAAGCCAAGCAAAAGCTTTGAGGATGTAATTCAACACACTGCACATGACATATAAATTTTGTGTTTGCTGAAAATTTAGAGGCAGAAAGCTGTGATGACACTAGATCAGGAGGTTCATGCGACCATGCAGTCGCACTGAGAGGAGCGCCTGTGCACAGGATTTATCTGCATTTTATATCTCATAGATCACAAATCTCACAACGCTGGGTGCGCAGTGTTTGTATGAACTATAAAGATTGAAATGTAAAGACTTGCAGGTTTGCAAGTGATGCGGGTGGGGCATGGAGTGGGGGTGCGTGCTTTCCTTGCTCGTGAACAGCGCTAGCTGAAGCGGAGCGGTGAGGTAGTGGCGACCCTACCGAGATGTGGAAACAGACCCCATTGGGGAAGCCGTAAGAAGCGCGCTTTCCCTTGAGACAGGCTATGACTTGTGTTGCTACGTGGGTAACTGGCTTGGTTTAAATAGAGAGGGCAGTGTATGCGCATTTTTTATCTTGATGAAAGCTTGAATAAACTTAATTTGAAAGTTAGCATTCATAGCAAAATTCTCCTACTTTGTCCTCCGTTTTTCACTGTGGTGTTTTCTTGAAGTGAAAGGGAGTGACAGCAGAATAGTGCCTCCACTGCCAGATCAGCTTTCAGTTAATGTGCTGCTTTTGTTGCCTTACACAAAAAGATGCTGTATATAAAATTTCCTAAGAGTGATTGTGGTTTTATAATGTTCAGGTTTATGTGCCAGCCATATTGGTTTGTACACTATATATTACAGCCAATGCAAATGCTGCAGGTGAGTTGGCATAGCCCTACCACTGTTCTACTGCAAGAATGAATACATAGAATGGCATGCAATATTCTTGCCATGGCAGCTATGCTGGATGCATTGAAAGTGTATCATATGTGAATGAAGAATTACAAGACACAAAAAAAACATTTAGAACAGACAAGTCTTCTTTGTGCTGTGTATACCTCCATTCACAATACACTAATTAGCATAGAACTAGCTTTAAGCAATATTCTAGGGATCCTACAGATGGCACCTAATCGTAATTATGTCGCTAGGCCCACTGCTGGAGTCTACACAAGGAGTAACATTTACTGGGTGGACCACTGGTTGTTGGTGCAGAGACAGGCCGAAGATAAGAAAACTCATTTATTAATGCAATAGCTTACAGCCCATATGAACAGGAAAACGTGGTGTTGTCAGGAAATGTCTTGCTTGATGGAGAGGTCAGGTCATGTATATGACCAAGCGCTGATTGGTTGGCGAGGAGTGCGATTTCACAAGACTGTGCGCCTTGATCGCCCCAGATTGGGTGCAATCTGCATTAATTCACAAAAGTTCCATGCCGGATCTAAGTTATGTATTTGACTCTGCCCTTTTTTATGCGTTGTGCAAAGTGGTGCAGGCAAACTGTCACCGAGTCAGTGTGTACTTCGGAGAGATAACAGCAGAATCTAAGGCAGTTTGTGTGTATTAAGGCTGTTGCTGTTCCCATCCAAAATGTGTCACCAGTTGCCTGTCAATTAAAAAGAGTTAACTTTTAAACTCCACAACTTTGGCTTTCTGTTTGCAGGCAGTGGTGGAAGAGTGATTGTCAGACATTTTACTGGCAGGCATGGGCAGACTAACGGGCAAAGGTATAGGCTGACTAGCTTTCTTAAAACCAGTCGCTACTCTAAGTGGAGGTACCACTGATGCTGATGTGGAGGACACCATGCCAAAACGAAATGGGTCTCCGCATGTTGTATCACAAAAAAAAATTATAATAAAGAGCCTCCCGTCTGCTACACATTCACACTGGCTGGCTACATGTGACCACCATAGTAATCTAGCACATGGAATGTGTGTCAGGAAAAACTTTTACTGAAAAAAGCATGACGGCAGAGTAGTCTGCAATGGAACAAGTCAAGCCGATATTTACACGGGAAAGAGACTTGCGGGAAGGCTGTTGCAGATGGCACAAAACCGCACTGACAAATTGTACTTGAGTATGCTCTCAACTGGTGTAGAATGCGCAACCTAATGGAGCCCTCTGGCCAAATTTACAGGCGTGCTGGTTGAGTCGTATGGCTTGCTCATAGTCGCCTTCAATACTGTCCATGTCTACTGTAACAGAAAAACAACTCAAAGTCCCTGTAAGTACAGCAATGAGCATGTCAAGCTGAAGTGACAGAAACCTACAGCAAGCAATGTTGCTCGAATGCTGTCACATTCTATTCTTAAGGTGACTTAAGAACCCCATAAGTTTTCGTCATGGCAGAAAATGAAGAGCTTTTATGTAGGACAGAGTACATGCTTTGTATGCTGTGCGTTGACTACAGAAGTCCTCCATTCCTTGTGGGGAACATTTCAAGATTTCAGATTGTATGCACGAAGCCTTGCCCCTTCACACGCTGACAGCTTGTGCCCTTTCAGGCCACATGTAAATCAGCTGCTCCGGGTAACTGGCGTCACACATTCCTTGGCTGCATTCTTGTCCAGCTGGTGACAGGTTAAGGCCTCAGGCTTAAAGCAGTAGCTATCATTTGCTCAGAAGCCTAAATTTGTGGAACTGGCTCTAGGACGTTTTTTGAGAAGTTCTAGCAGTTGAGCTATGCCAATTCTTGGTGTGGCAGTTTGCTAGTTTGCAGATGGGAATATGAAAAATGCAGATGTTCAACAGGCTACCTTCATATAGTGCATGTGATGAAGCAGATGCTAACATTTACCATTTTATACGATAGCTTTAAAAGCCTTGTTACCAAGAAAATCCTGCGGCGGCATTGTGAACAAAAAATTACGGTCATGGTGCTAGTTGGCAGTTGACATGGCCGAGCGCCGATACTTCCATGGTTAGTGCAACTTAACAAGATCACTTATCAGAAAGGTGGGAGGAGCTGCCAACTCTGGTTGCTAGTTTGGGGTGGGAAGATTTAATAAGAATCAACCTTCCACTGTTCTTGGATACCAAGTCAGGCACGCTCATACGGCTTGGTTAAAGCGGGGGTTTACATGTTGAATGGTTGCCTACATCCGGTAGATGGATGAGGTGATAGTTTAGTACTGTATGCTAATAAGAATGTGTGATATATTAGAGGCACAGACCAAGAGACTGGTAAATAAGCGAGGACTACATGTATGCAAATGAACAGTAAGGGGAACTGCAGACGCTATATAGTCATATGCTTAAAGGAAGAGCTTAACTGTCCCCAGAATTTTCTATCTTCTACACAGGATAAGAGATAAATTTGTTCTAGAAAAATGCGCCAAGAGACAATTCCATCCAATTTTGCTTTTAGTTGGAAATCAATTTGCGGCTCTTTCTGGCTATGATGATGTTTCGCCAGCAGCAGAAAAAAAAAACAAAAAAAAAAATTAAAAGGGTTCAACGCTGCTGAACCAAATATTCAGCGAAAACATTAGCTGCGGATGACCGAGCGTTCTTCTTCTCTTTTTCTTGTTTTTCAGCCCACATATAAAGCCCCGCTTTAACCAAGCCGTATGAACGTGCCTTAGTGGCCTATAGGGGTAACGTGAATGCCAGGGTCCTAGCAGGCTGATTCTGACATAACCATCCCATGTGAAACGAGAGACCCAAGTTGGCAGCTCCTGCCGACTGCTTAAGTTGGTAGCTCAGCTCTCACCCCAGCGTCACGTGGGTTGTGACGCCACAGCGTCACATGGGTAAGACGTGGCTACCGGCCGCGCTACGTTGAAGGCTCGAAACCTAGAGTAGTATTGCTTTCGCAATAAAACTCAAATTGGATTTGAAAATTTCCTTGACACTCAATTCAAGATTATGCCACCAAACTGATGACTCCACTATCACCATATGGAAGTGAAAGGTGAAGTAGCCTAGCCTCAAAGGTGTGCGAATAACTTTTTCTTCTTGTGGCCCACCTAGGCCACTGCTTTGCTAATAAAGGGTCGCAAATGGTGGCTTAAAAGCAGAGAAGTGATATAATGTTAGTAATGTAGAAACAAAAATTTAATAAATAGAATGATGGTACATTTAACCAATATAAAATAATATTTAAGATATAGGGAGAAAAATGAGCATTATGCTACCACCCCGGCTCAAAGGGGACGATCCTATATTCCATCCATCCGTTCTATCCATCCATCCAGGGAATGCGTTTACATGACGTGGCACGGAAGACAAGGCCAACGACTGAGCCAGAACGGTGCCATGATAAGGTGGTTGAGGGCATCGTAACGTTTCGGCTAATTTGAAACTTAAGAGAAGAAACTTAAGTCAAGTGGGCTGAACAGTTACGGTGCCTATTTTGCCACCTTATCCGAGCATTGTTCTGCCTCTGTCGCCTTGTATTTCGTCAGAAATTAGACAAGAAACAAATTCCTCGGAGAATTTACGTCATTCTGACGTCACGTACCATCACGTGATTTGAAGCAGCACAGCTCGCAGAGAACGCCACGAAACTCATTTCGCGCACTCGTCACACAAGTGCCTATAGAACTTTCGCTATCATAGAAAACTTTTATGATGAGCATTCCAGCTTCTGCCTTCAACAAAAATTATGTGCAGAATAAATACACGCGCAGCGAGAGCACAGCATCGACCATGCCATTAGTATACAACGTTCTCCGTCGATAAACTGCGCACGCCTCTAGAGAGGACAAGCGCAAGATTAACAGCGCCGATCAATGCCTGTTTAAATTTGCATTGAAAGCCTGCATAGCACTGCCTTACCTGCTTGAGTGTGGACACGGGAGCAATACATAATTGCGGCCGAAGTACTTCGATCTTCTTTTTGAATAAACTCATGAGGTGGCGCCACCACACTAGTAACAAAGGTTTGAGCGAGGCATCCAACTTGTAGCGAGCGGACGACATAGAACGGCAGTCGTTCTCCACCCGCACCTCCTGACGCATCATGCCGGCTTTGCTCTGAGTGCAAACGCAGGCATCGCTGCTGGGCGCTGTGCGTAAGGCCTATTCCTTTCTTATCTTTGTTGCCAACACGTTAATTGGAATTTCCAACAATCCAGAAGCAATACAGCGATGTGAGAAATTGTGTACACAAAACCTTACTTCCACCTCGAAGCTTTCTTAGTCTGCATAGCAGTAGCAGTTTCCATCGAGATCCTCACATATTTTGACATTACGTTAAGGAGGCTCTACTGAAAATTTTGATCCAGCTGCCTTCTAAAGGCACAGTTATTGTTAGAAGGTCAAAAGATGGGATAATTTCGGTTGCTGGTCATTTCATTACACTCGTTTGAAATGCTGGCACTTGCTGCTAGATATTGTTAGCTACGTCGAAAAATTTTTAATAGAAATAGAGACCACTCGAAAGTAGACTTTATGCTACGTGTTGCGATGAAACAGCATGCGCATCTGACTAAAAAAATGTTTTTCGAGTTTATAAACATACCTGACGGAGAGCATGAAAACAACGCAGTGATTAAGCTTTCTTCGTCTTGTTAAGGAAATGTAGTTCATGCCTTGGGTGAGCTGCGAATATCAATTTAACAGGACCAAAGGAAAAAAACAGACTGGTCTTCCAAGTGCTGTTAAAATTTCAGTCATGTTCAGGGCTCGCTATCAGTGACTGCCCCGATTGAAAAAAGTGCGCTTAGACAAGCCTACACAGCTGCAGACTTTCGACTGTGATTAGTATAAAGTAATGCAGAAAATGCGCTTCATACTTTCTGTTGGCCAAGTGAATATGATCAGCCAATACTGTTGCTTTCTGATATTCATCCAAATTATTTCAAGATTCTGCCCTCTACTCGTGTGCGCTGTGCAGATAGACGACCATATGTATGACATTATGGTTGCGTCTAAAACGTCAAATGTTCGACCAATCATGTTGTACCATCCGTCTGATAACAACCTCACGCATAGAAGAACAAATGTGTTTCCCGTGGCTCTAGGATTCGTCAGTGCCTCAGAAGATCAAATATTGTGCGAATTCAGTGCGTACAAGATACACCGGGATGGAAAATGTGGAAAGTACATAAGTTATTTTGTACATTTAGGTTTTGAGCAAAAAGCAGTATTCTTGACCTCTACTTGGCTCAATGTGCCAAAGCCTATGAGATACCTGCTTGAAAGCGTAGTGGAAAGCGATGCGTGGAACCTTTTGTTCGTACCAGCAATGTCAGATGAACTCGCACTGCGAGAGTTTCGAAGAGCTGTATGCCAAGTTGTCAGTGTGACCGCCATCGGCATCAACGCTCCCGAGGACCGCTTCCGCAGATGTGATACTCGGAAAAGTGTCGTTGCATCGGAGCTATTTTCTGAAGGACGACCAGAGGAAATATTCCCGAGAGGCCACAGATACAGAGCGATTGTGTCCGCCACGGGTAGCATCAAGGCGGACATCAGGGCAAAGCCAGAAGCTTTGGTCCTTATCGACGCTTACAGGTCACTGAACAACACCATTGACACGATCGAAGCTGGTGACTGGCCTGATGTAAAAAGCAAGAGCGCGGACCTAATGTTTTTTCCAGTCGGTATTGATGCAATTCAGATGGGTGACATATTTGCGCATGCGCAGTATTCTCCAGCTCCTCTGTGTGTGTTCACTACCGTGAAAAGCACTGTTGCACTCAACTTCAAAGACTCGTGGGCATCGTTCTTTTCTTTCGCAGCTACCCTTATAGCGTTGGGAGTCTTGCTTATGTTACATTTCCACAGCCGCTGGCAACTTCTATACAATACTCGACAGAGACCCGGCAATTCTAAACTATTTCTTTTCTTCGCTTCTACGTTTCTTATGAAGGCTCTTCCGACATCATTAGCGAATTGCCCATGTTTTCGTGGTCTGGCTGCAGCCATGTGGTTCCTTGGAATGATGGCGCTAGGAAATTATGTCCAGTCAAGTATTACTTCCGCCTGCAGCGTCGCAGTAAGGTTCAATAACATTAATTCATTGGCGGAAATGAATCGCAAGATTAGAAGTGGCAGCATATGTCCATGTATTAGCAAAGAATGGCTTGGTCACCTGAATAATGCTCGTCGCATTTCATTCCTGAGAGATTTCGCAATGCTCTTAGAATGGAGAAAGTATTGTGGCCTGGGATACCTTGCCGAGAATGACATCTCTGATTGCTACCAGCGAACAATGAAAGGAACACACGTTGCCCTTTCAATATGCACTGACGACGAAATCGCGGTGGCTGCACAATGGGACCTTGTTCCGGCTGACTACCACGTGACTACGATACAAGTGTCTGCAATGCACAATCTCCATCCCCTAAGGTAAGCTGGGGCTTTCCTCAGGACACAATAGGCGACGGTTTTGTATGAGCATGAGTATGAAAATTTGGACGAAATGATGAGTATTGTTTACTCGGATATATCCGTGCCTTATTTGCCTCCTTTTGACAGCTCTAGAAAGACGTGTCCCTTCTTGGCTCCCAAAAACTTTCCCAAGTGATTTAACAGTATTTTTTATTTCCTATAAAAACGGGGAACCTTACCCGGTATTTAGTCCGGGCCCCTAAGATGTACTAAGGTTTTCACAGTGGTAGACATGTATAAAGTGACTATACCCTATTCAGGTGTAGTTATTCAATCGGCCTAAGTAAACGCCATACGCAACAACACTGAGGTTGCAGTGGTACCCTAGAAATTCGTGTTGCACCCGGTCTCGAAATGAGGCTAATGCTTCGCGATTAAAGCTGCATACCTTAAGGAATGTGTTTAAGGAAAAAAAAAACAGACATCGCTGAGTCTACCCTTAAAAATAGTCGTCGGTGTCAGTGTTCCTCTTCTTCAGCATTCACATTTCGACTTTGATTATATGATGCGCTTCCATTGCAACCGATTACGAATGTTTGTAGTATGCTACCAATCGCTTACCAGATTCTTTCAAACTTTCAGAATGCAAACTCAAATATCTCTTTTATTACTTTCCTGCATTTACACAAAGCTATGAGTAACAAGTTAGAAGCAGTAGTGATACACTTGCCATGAGCTGTGTGGCACCATGAAGCAGGACATAAGTATAGGTTGCGTATTTTCAAAGAGCAGCTGTTGCCAGCTTTCGATACACAGGTCATGTTGAAATGCGTACTGAGCTAAGCTGCAGTCACAACTGCAATCATACACGAACGACAAAACTCCGGAAAAAGACCATGGAGCATTCCTGGACATTGGACCAAAGAGCTGAGCTGGTCTAATAGGGAGGCTGTAGTTTAACTGCTGCCAACCTTTACAAAAATAATTAATATGGTCGCTGGCCCAGCAGACATTTTTCGGCACTATGTGGATCCAAGCCACACGTTCCAGTATTATTGTTAGTTTGCAGCCTATAGCGATAAATTGACTACAAGAAAACTCTAAGTGCAGTACCTCGAACAGAAAGAAAAAATATCGACCGCTTAGAGTTGTTTACCGTGCGCACTGCCGTGGCGGGTGTGGCGTCTCCTACCGTGCAGCTCAGCGAGAGAACTCCGTAACTGCTAACTCACCACGGCTGATTCGGCTTAGTTTCATGCATTGTTTAGAAGGCATTACTATACTTTGGGTGCAGCCCTTAGGTTGAAGTACGCAGTGAGAAGTATCCAAGGAACGATCGCCGATGTCTCCTGTGGTGCACAGCAGCTTTGCTTGGACTTCTAGAAGTGCCTCTTCTCTTATTTTAGAACCGCAATTAATGCCGTGAAACATGTGCATGCAGATACCAGCACCGTCGTCTTCTTTTGGGCGTCGCGGAAGCAGGGCTCGCTGTTCATCATTGGAGACCGGCAGTAACGAGGAAAACGACCAGCATCGCCGACGGAACGTACCCACTTTATTTCTACTTCGTTGTGTACATGCTAGGTTGAATGTTGTCATGTGCTGCTCTCGCTAGTGAGATTTTTATGCAGTCACCCTTGAGGGTGCGGCTATTGAAGACGGCTGAGAGACTGTTGAACAAAATCTCAAAATACACACCAAGCGCATAGCGCGAGTACATCTCTTGAGAATTATATGAAAATTCTAGGAGGCACTTAAGACCCATAATCAGCGATAAGGCTGGTTGGTTTGTTGGTTGGTTTGAGGGGTTTAACGTCCCCAAGCGACTGAGGCTATGAGAGACGCCGTAGTGGAGGACTTCGGAAATTTCGACCACTTGAGGTTCTTTAACGTGCATTGACATCGCACAGTACACGGACGCCACTCCGTTTCGCCTCCACCGGAACGCAGCCGCCGAGGCTGGGATTCGATGCCGCTTCCTTGGGCACAGTAGTCGATACGATATGGCGAAAGCCTTTCGTCAGTGCGCTCTCGTTGCGCAGCTTCGCCTTCACAGCTGCGGCAGTGTTAGACGAGCCGTAACGCCCGGTCACGGTCATGTTCATACATGTCTGCCAGTCTAAACAGCCAAAATATAAATTTTACTATAATTCATAACATTTTTCTAGCCTAAATGACTTCATGTACCGTCTTTGCCAAAAGTAACCAGGCTGCTCCGAAGGCTGCCGGAGCAAGCAAGCGGCCGTGTGGCGGCGTTGCGCTCGCTGTGGCTTATCGGTGCTCGTCAGCTCCAAGGGTACAACAGCTGACGTAACCTCACACCCTCACTCTCGCCCGTTGGATGATAAAAACAAGGCGCGTATGATGTGCGTTCTGCGGTTTCTCGCGTGCGAAGCCTGGTTGTGCCCAGATTGGCGCTCAGTATAGCCACGGGGCTATTAGCTGTTCTCGGTAACTGTGGAAAACAGAAAAGCAGGTGATAGTAGACACGGTGAGCTCTTGTTCGTTTCTAGGACGAATATGGGCTAGGTTTGCCAGACAGTGTTGCCTTGAAATAAGGGTTCCGCGAACGAGAAAGTAATCATGTGAATCTAATGGCTAAGAATGAGGAAGGGTTCATTATAGTTCGTTACTTAAACCAAAACTTACCTACCAGCAAATGCAAGAATTTGTTGGAATCAATCATTGCACATATTATACACAGCCTCCTCAATGGGCTAACACAAGTTTGCAAGCCTAAAAGAGAGGTAAGGTGGCTTTTAGGATTCACAAGCTTTCCCATATCTTTGCACGGGAGTTACGGTCCGTAATGTGGCAGGCAAGGCACCTCTGAGAAAGCTTATTGAAATTTCGAGGTGTTTTATCATTCTTTAATGTACAGGCGCATCAAACACGCAGGAAAGCGCAATTGTGCTGGTGCGTTTCAGCAGAGGATTACAGAACACAAGCGCATATAATTATATAGCGAGAAGCGCGAATTCTAATATCTGCTTCAGGGCAGTTGCCGAGAAGAGCGAATAGCCCTGTGGCTATACTGAGCGCCCTCGCTGGGCACAACCAGTCTTCACACGCCTGAAACCGCAGCCCGCGCATCATACGCGCCTAGTTTTTATCATCCAACGGGCGAAAGCGAGGGTTTGAAGTTACGTCAGCTGTTGTACCCTCGGAGCTGACGAGCACCGATAAGCCACAGGGAGCACAACGCCGCCACACGGCCGCGCGCTTGCTCCGGCAGCCTTCTGAGCAGCCAGGTTACTTTTGGCAAAGACGGTACATCTTGTTCAGGCTATGGAGATGTGTGTTCTGAACAGTAATAATGTGCTGAGAGTTGAAGTCTTTACACAGCAATCACATAAGAAGCAACAGTTAGCCATCAGTATGTTTTAGTATTTTTAGCGCAATTTGTATAAGCGCATGAGCGCGAGAACTAAAGTCATATAATATTTCTAACCGCCAAAAATGGCAACAACTGTTATAAAATCATCTATAATAGTAATTTAAGGCAACATCTAATACAAATAAAGGTTGGAAAGAATGATTGCACAATTGCACGCACGCCTTCTAGCCCCATTACGGCCGATGTGCGACCTACAGTGGTTTTGTGTGGGCTGCGCCAGTTGTGCTGGACGTTGGTTTTGAACGTAAAGCCCACTTGCTGCTGCACGGGCCTTCAAGTTCGCAACAAGGAACCGGTTTTGGTATCATGCGGGCACGCCCGCCTTCCAGCTCCATTACGGCCCATGTGGGATATAAAGCAGGTTTATGTGGGCAGCCCCAATTGGACTGGGTGAGCCCAACTGCTGCTACACGTGCCTTCATATTCCCCAGAAGGGACAGATTTCGGTACCATGCGGGCACGCCCACCTTTCAGCCCCATTAGAGACGATGTGGGACCTAAAGCGGTTTGGCTAAGGCTGCCTCATTTGGGCTTCAGGAGGGCTTGCCCAAATGAGCTCTTATTCATATTTCACCTACCGTCAAGCAACCTACAAGGGGCCGATTGGGGCAGCATGTTGGCATGTCCATTTTTTTTCTCCACTACGGCCGATGTAGGTCCTACAATGATTTAATGGGGCGGCCTCACTTCGGATCTATAAGGTCTTTCCCATAAAGAGCCCACATTTAGGTTGGTTTGCCCTCAAATATCCGACAAGGGACCCTTGTGATCTGGATGCAGGAGTGTGCTCTGCATTAGCCCGAGGATGAGGAGTAAACATTTAGTAAGCCCGAAATAATTCAGGGGTGCATACAGGCACCAGACGGCGTGGTTCCCTAGTGGCAGGACCCATATTTTTTCAGCCGCTTCTGGCCCCTGTCCGTCAGTGCGAGCTGAATCGATAGGGCTGGGCCGGATAGCAAGGTCTCCCATAGCCCACGAGGTTGAAGATTGGGGTTATAGGCGGTAAGGGTGGAGTGGGGGTCTTGAGTTTTGTGCATTCTGCCAAAACGTGCGGCAGGGTGCCCTTTCCTTTTTTTGCAAAAAGGGCAGAACATATCGTGTTCCGCAGGGTACATGCGGTCAATTAGTACGGGATGCGCAAGCGATCCAGCCTACGCTCGACGCGGGATTGTCTGTGGTTGCCCCGGTGAGTTTGGGGTGCGGTTCTGACAGTCTGCACATTTCCTCTCGGTACATCCGGGCAACGCCGCTATGGGAGCCATGCAGAAGGAACAGGGGCAAGCCCAAATCGGTCTTGCCCACTTTTGCCCTATCGGGGACCGATGGAGGATTTATGATGGTTGCCTCAGCCCCACTTGCCTACATCACACCTATTTGGGGACCACCTTGTGTGCTACCTGTGTTCTTAACTTTGAGGAAATATAATGGCGTGCATAATGGTACAGTCTCCAATGGGCCTCAATAAACAACCTTCACTTCGTGACGCTTTGTGTGTTCTTATGTATACAGGGTACCCCTTACAAGTATGAAATGCCTCTTCCATTCCCTGTTAGGAAGGGTGAAAAAGAGATCTAGTCTAAAGTGGAGACGTGCGTTGGGTTTCGGCATTTTAGACAGAATTATAAGTAGCCTTCATCGCTTTTTTTTCAGCTCAGTAAATACCTCTGCTCTGCATTTTCTGCTTCGTGCTCTAAAGGTCGACTCCAAATCACACAGTTGGCAAGTTGGTTCTTTCCTCCTATTCCCCAAGCCCAAAGGAGCAGGATATGCGCTCTCGTGGCGGTGATAATGGCTTCAGTGCGCTTTATACAAAACGTAATGAAATCGCTGGTCCAAAATCCATCGCTATAAACTGGTTAGAGAAGAAGCTTTCAAGGACGACTGAAATTCATCCTGGCGCAGACATTTGGCTGGCGCCGTCCTGCGATGCTGCAGCCACCGCAATTCTGTATCTGATACGTTTTCGCCAAAGCTGATGGGGCCTAATCGTTCTAGCGAAGCATCATCAAACTGTCCGTCTAGGTAAAGAACGGGTCGAAAATGATGGCTGGAAAAATGATAAGTATAAAATGGATGCATATGCTGATGATTGACTTGTTCTGGGTGGTTGATAGTGTGATTAGTCGACAGATTGATTAGTGTGTAGTGATTGCTTAGTAAAATCAGCATAGCACAGAGAAACAATCTCGTATATGTGTCATTGAATTTCAACATGTGTGATGACCTGTGGCAGGTACTATTGCGGCATCGTCGTGTGATGTTGTAACAAATGCGTGTAATTCGGCATGCGTTTTGCTTGAGGAATTGCCTTGTAATGGTGGCACTAGGAAACTAGAAAAATTCAAAAAATCGGTTGCTATTGTCTCGAGTTGTTTTAGTCAGCCGTTTCTATCAACGCTCTGATATTTCCTGGCGGCAGTGAAAACAAAACAGTGATTAGAAATAAGTGGGCATTCAGAATATCTGTTGCTATGGGAATCGCTCAGGAGTAGGTGGCGATGCGACACCGTAAATATTTTATTGTTAACATGCGCATCCATCTCAACTCTCTTCTCTGTTTGCGGAAAAGTGACGGGGGACCAGTTGGCAATACAAAAATTTGGTAATACATTGAAGTGAAATTGTAGTGAAGGATTAAGTTCGCGTTTTAAAACTCGGGTTGAATAAAAAAAGTGGGGTACGATTGCTTGAAATGCAGTCAGGGAATGGGCGAATGGAGTAGGTGCAAGGAAATAATTTGCTTCAATTCCGTGAACTTTTGTAGCCTAGGGTATATTTAATAAATGTTTGCTGTCGGATACACACTAGATGCAAACTTGCCGCCACTCCAGACTTTTAAGGTATAAAACCGTCTACCGTCTTCATCCGAAATGCACGTCTTGAAAAACTGCCTCGCTCCCGCAATAAAGTTCGATAAGTGAATGCAGCTGGTTTCTATTCAACACCTAAATCACATACTATGACAAAAATACCTGAAACATTTCTGACGTTCTGTAGTCACCAGAGAGTATATTTCCGGTATTTGTCTCTTCACTTTGAAGCTTCACCTCACGTTTCTCAGTACCAATGCATCCACGCTAAGCTGCACGCGACCCATCTGTTGTCAAATGCTTAAAGGTATCCTAAATAATGCATTCGGGTTTCCACGTGTGTGAGCAGTGGCACCAATGTAACATCAGTTTCAAATAAAACTTGAAACATTGACTGCGCTTCTAGGTGTTTTTTTATGGGAAATATATCCGGTGATCCAATAAAATGCATGACACTTTTTTAAACGAACACGGGTTCTCGACAACAAGTAAAACCAGATGTGTGCTCCTGTGATTCCCATGCTCATTAGCCAGTATTTTTGTTTCTGTAAACAAAAAATAGTAATTCTGATAGTGATAATGTTTTGAAAACATGTGAAATGCCTGTGATGTTTTCTGGAGTAAGGTGCTAAAGTTTTAATTCTAAGTCGTATTAAAAAAGAGTGAACAGCCACGGAGCTATTTTACCACGTTCCATAAACACTTCAGAAATAAAATCAAAACGCCATGAGACAGTGGTACAACTACAGCATTACACTATTGGGCGCACGGATTAATATGGCTTTCTTTTTTTGCAGCGCTAACTTTTTAAATGAGCTTTCACTGAGCGCTGGGCAAGAGACGTGACAGCACCTGTCGAGCGCAATATATTCACGTGAAAGAATCGAGTGGATATTCGAAATAGAGAGAAGGAGCAGAACTTTTTATTTAAACCAGCGGATCAAGGACCTCCGGCCCTCCGTCGCTTGGGATGGATGGCGGGGCCCCGCCTCAAAAGCAGGCCGGCAGAAGTTGTTAGCCGGTGACGTCTCAGGCCAACTGGATGGCTGCTAGCTGAGCCCAGGATCCGAGCTGCGCAGCATGGTCTCCCAGAGTTGCGGCGTCAGATTTGGGCCTCTCCCGGAAGAAAAAGGACAGTCCCAGATGATGTGTTCGAGGGTCCCTCTCGAGTCACAGTTTATACAGTATTCTGATCGTTCTCCTGGGAGCATATGGCCCCCTATAGAAGTGGATGTGGAACACCCTTGCTTGCTTTTCGCTATGCGGCACCTACCCGACGGGGGTGGGTCTTTAGCTTGCGGCTGTTGATTTGCTGATGTTGGTGGTGTGTTAGGTTGTCCCACGTCTTCTTCTTAACAAGATGCGGGGTGCGGAACATTTACTTGCACTTCTTTGTGTCGAGAATATGGTCTTTCCTGCGGAGCATGCATTTTCGCTCACAGCGATGCTCCTGTGGTGGGTGCTCCATGCCGCACCCCCTACTTTTTATGCTGTCGGGTTCCGGGTAAGCATCTGAACGGTGTCCAGTCTGCCGCATGATTAACAACCTTTATATTTCTTGTGATAAAGTTGGCACTTTAGAGGCATGCCTCCATAGAAGGTCCATCGGGGCACCTCCTCTTGCTAGAAGAGTTTATTCACCGTCTTAGAGTATTTTTCAAGCCTCCGGGCAGTAACTACTCAAGGATTGTTGAGGCAAGCCAACATATCTAAGATATACTCCACAGAGTGGTATAGAAGTATGCCATGTATTACGCCTTTCTCACTAGTTTTAGGAGATGCAGAGTAGGCAAAGGTGGCGATACGATCTTCTCCGCAGGGGATGTAATTTTTGAGTATTTTGTCATTTTCTCCGGTTGGCTGGTGCTAACCATAATCGAGTTCAGCTTGTGGTTAAGTATAACAATGTCGTGTTTATTTTTAGAGAAATCTTCACCGTGTCTATCGCGGTCACCTCTCCACTTTGTAGAACCTTTTTCAGGGCATGTCTCGGCCGCAGAATGATTTTATACATGCACGGCGGCAAGCGCGCACGCTTGATCTCTATTTAATGGCTTGCAAAGCGTTTGCCTTCCTTTGTCGCAGGTGCTTGGTTCATGCTGTTTTTTTTCTTTGACCGTATGCGCCTCCGCGATCTAGAGTGGTAGCGTCTTCGACCTCCTCACTGTGAACCATGAGCCTCTTATCATAATCTCGGGACTTACATTCACTGCATCAATGATCTCCATGTTTGTCATTTTCTTCCAACCCATCCTTATTCCCGCGATGTACCGTACATGTGCGGTGTCGGCAGCAGAGAATCTGGCGCCGCGTTCGCCGCGGCAGCTCGCAAAGGGCGGCGCTTTAGGGTTAGCTGGCCGATGTGGTCAGTGAAAACGAAAAGCCAAAAATCGGCGGGAATCAAAGCCTACTTGCCAGAAAAGGTCACTCCACGAGGTGCTTATAGTTTTCTTCATTCCCTGACGAAGAATTTTGTGAATAGCTGGTCAATTTCCGCGACAGATGGAGAAAATTCACAGAGCTCATGAGACTGCCTCGGAAGAGGGCGCTGGGAGCGGCCGCCCGGTGAGGAAGTTCGAAACAAATTACGATGTCCGATTTAGATAGGTCAAGGCGGTAGAGACGTCACCATGAGGACACATCGCACAACAATTGCGAATTTGCGTCCAATAATGCTGCGTTTTACCATCCGATGAAATACATTGGTGAGAGCTTATAGACGACGCAAAAATGATGTTTTCATGAAGCCACAATTTTATTGGTAGAGTTTACATGTGCAATTTTAAGGAAAAAACTTTAAGGTCACATTGGCATTTTGCGTACTCGCGCTAACACACCTCCCCCCTTACGGCTAGAATATGCAGACCAATATATTATAATATAAGCGTAATGAGGAGTTGTCTTCGTCGAATTGATGGACGTCTAAGAAGTCTCCCTGATGAAATGCAAGGTCGCAGTAAAGCAGCGCTCGAATGGAGGTTGTCGATGTCGTTCAACAGTTTGATCTATTCGCTGTTTTTTTTTGCAATTTCCGCGTTCATATTCTGGCTATCTTTCATTTTATCTTAACTGGTCAACGCGTTGATAAGAGGGGAATAATGCTGTGAAGTTCTGCCGCGTACTACTGGTTCAAAGCGGTGGTATGCGACTTTGAAGCAAATATTTGCCTGCCTAAAATCAATCCTGGAGAGTAAAAAATAACCAGCGCGATTTGTTTCCAAACTTAAGAGCCCTTATGATTTGCTTCTGTAATGTGTAGATAAGTGGTACGCGATGCGAGGCTGATCATCGGTGCATGCTCGCCACTTGTGTTTCCTTTTCCGTAGCGTATTGTTACGCTACGGATGAGTTCAAAATGAGCCCGTAGAACAGTTTGTCAAAGACCTCAGGAAGATGTCTGACTGCTGCAACTTTGGCACTATGGCAGATTCGTTCATACGTGACCAAATAGTGTTTCGAGCGAACGATGATATGTAAGGCAAAAAGTGCTACAGGATAAGAAGCCAAAGATGCCGAAGTCTGCAGATCTGCGGAAATGACAGCCGCGCAAAAAGAAATCTTATCTAGAGAACACAGACAGATTCTCTACTGTCAAACGACGGAAGCCGCAGCAGCGCTCAAAGAACAGCCGCAACGTTCAGGTGTCGTAGATGTGGGGATACACATGGTCCGCATAGCTGTCCTGCATTTGGCAAAATTTGCAGGAAATGCCAAGGGCAGAATCATTTTGCTGCACGTTGCAAGTTTATTCGAGCAGTTCTGGAAATGAAGAGCACCGACGATAGCGGCGCGGAGTTTAAAATCCTTGATGTATCTGTTAGAAGCGATGGAAGAGCGCGTGATCATGACTGGTGGCCCGGACGCAAGTAGCGGACACTGCACTAACCTTGAAAGTTGACATAGGTTCCCAAGCCAACCTCTTGTCATTCTCATTCTACAAGAAGCTACAGCATCGGATAACCTTAATTAGGAGCAACTGTATCCTACAATTTTAAAGCGGAGGAGTCATCAAGAAGCTTGGTATCATGACTACTACAGTGACTACCGGAAGAAAAAAGGCAGAGTTAGATTTTTTTGTTGTGAAGGAGAACTTCTATACTTGGATTGCAATCTACCGAACTGCTTGGGCTGTCCTTGCGCGCGGTATATGGCGTACGTCATAATAATTGCACCAGCGGTGACGTTTTTCAGCAATTTGGACAGCTCTTTTTCTGGCTGCCCGCCGGGTGCCCCTTTCCTTGCGGGAGCCTCAGCGCGAACTTTTCCGCATGGTCAAAGCCGGCGTTATAACCAAACAAGACCTGTCTACAGACTGGGTAAATCCTGTGGGTATATTTAAAAAAGGACAGATCCCCAAAAAACTAAGTACAGTCTAAAGCTAGAGCACTATGAGATGCCGCGTCGAGAAGATAGCAAATCTGAACTAGCTAGAGCTCGCATTGTTACCAGCTTTGATGCAAACTGTGGGTTTAACCAGTTATCACTGCGTGATGAAACCTTACTGACATGTACGTTCGCGACTCCCTTTGGCCTTTACCACTTTTTGAGGCTGCCATTCGATGTAGCCTCCGCCACAGACATGTTTCAAAAGAACACGTTTGGAGGTTACGAGCGGGACTAGAAGCGGCACAGAAAGCTGGCCTAACATTCAATCAAGAAAAATGCAGCATTGACGTGTGAAAGGTTCTTTTTCTTATTGATATTGTCACGTGCTTCGGGGCGTCAGGAAAGGAAGAAGAGGCTAGAGAGAAGACGAAGAAACGGAAGACACAGTAGTGTGTGCTGGTGTTCCTTGCGTGACTCGCAGCGTTTTAGACTACTAATAAACACCCCCGTTACGTACTGAGTACGTAACAGTTGTGGTGGAGGTGCGGGGTAGATCAACACGGATCCCCGTTGTCTTCGACGAAGCCGCCGGCTCGCTGGTTTGCCACCCCTACCATCTAACATGGCTCAAGACGGCGACGCTGACCGAACAACACCTGCGGTGAGCAACTGGCAGCACTACCGCGAGCCGCGCACATTTGGTGGAAAACCTGACGAGGACGTCGACGAGTGGCTAACCAACTACGAGCGGGTGAGCCGGTACAATCGTTGGGACGCGACCGTTAAACTAGCGAACGTAGTGTTCTTATTGGAAGGCACTGCCCTAGTTTGGTTTGATAATCATGAAGACTCGCTTACCAGCTGGGATTGTTTCACAGAAGAGATAAAGGACTGCTTTGGCGACGGATCCGCGAAGAAGAAACGCGCAGAGCAAACGTTGATGCAGTGGGCCCAGATACGTGGCGAGACATGCACCGCATATATCGAGGATATTGTGAAATTATGCAAGGTGGTAAACCCTCGGATGTCCGAGGAAGATAAAGTGGGGCACTTGCTTAAAGGTACCGCTGTAGATGTCTATAATTTTCTTATCAGCAAAGACAATTTGAATTCTACAGCTGACTTCATCAGGCACTGCCGCACTTTCGAAACCTTGAAGTTGCGCCGTATCCCTCCTAAATTTGGGCGACTGGCCAACGTCACATCTGTTGCGAGCATTGATGTCAGTGCTCCGGAGTCCATGGCTGATCTGATACGCCGGATTGTGCGGGAAGAATTGTTGCGTGACAAAGACTCTGCGTGCCGGGACGAACACCAGTATGATGGTTGCGCGCTGCAAGCAGAACCCGCGACCCCATCAACTTCCTGGATTCCGGCTTTAAATGCATCACGCTTTGGCGGGGGCAGACAACAGAACGATTTAAGCACTTCTCAGCCACGGATGGGCCGAAGAACCACCTACACATGCCAGGTGGTTCGTCAGCAATACCGTCCCGATTACTACCGCCAACCAGAACCATTTTCCGCCCGCATTTACTCGGACCGGTGGCGCCAGCAACCCGTGTGTTATAACTGTGGCATGACCGGACACATCTCCCGGTATTGCCGTCGGCGGGGCCTAATACCACAAGATCATCAACCGCTGCCCAACGTTTCTAATCATTTCGACACTGAATTTCATCCGACACAGACTCTGGATACAAACCGCACGGCACAGATGCGAAACGGATCGCCTGCTTCGAACCGCAGCTTGACGCCGCCAACCCAAAGACTGCGACAATCTCCGTCTACTCGGTGCCGTTCTTCCCCTTCGGGAAACTAGAAGACGCGGCCGATGGGGGTGAGGTCGCCGGAAAATCAACGTTCCCAATACCTCTGCCTGTGTTTAAGTTAAAGAACAAACTCGAAGTATCCATTGACGGCATCCCCACCATGGCACTAATTGACACTGGCGCAACAGTCTCTGTTATGAGTTTAGCATTCAAGAATCGATTAGGACATAAAGTGATGTTTAGCGTGAATCAAGCTGTGGTATTCCGTGGTGTTGGCGGTGAATCATTGGTGCCTTTGGGTGTGTGCTATGCGAAAGTTGTGATTGGTGGCCAAGCGTTTCGAACCGAATTCACAGTGTTGCCTCGTTCCACGCATGAAGTAATTCTAGGTATAGGCTTTTTACAACAGTGTGGTGCAACGTTAGACTGCCGTAGTGGACAGATCTCGCTTAATACTGCGTTGATGTCGGCCCTTGTAGAAACCTCGTCGCTCGATTTAGGAGCGTTTTCTGTGTCTGAAGATACAGTTGTACCTGCGATGTCCGGAGAATTCATTCAAGTTATTTCATCTACGAATTTGAGCGGGAATTTCGACGCCGTAGTGGAACCTACAACGCTGGCCTGTGCAAAGAAGAGTGTCTTGGCGCCTCGTTGCATAGTTTCAGTCACCAGAGGCCACACCTTGCTGTGGACTGTAAACTATTCAGACGAGCCAGCCGTCTTGCCTCGTGGCATGAGGCTCGCTCATTACGAGGAAGGTGTGTCGAATTACGTGGCGGCACTAAGTAACCATGCTCCTGAAGAGAAAACATCTCATTTTTCAGAGTCTCGAATCCAGGCAATGATAAACACAGCGTTGGGAGCACAGGAGCGCCGAATTTTGACAGACCTGCTCTCCAAGCATGTTTCGGTTTTCGACTTCGCCAGAGTTCATCAGCCACCGATTCCAAATTTTCGCATCCATCATTCGATTGATACTGGAATTTCTCGCCCGATCAGACAGAAGCCCTATCGTGTGTCTCCGGCCGAACGTCAGCTTATTGACGATCAAGTTCATGACATGCTCCAACGTGGCGTTATCCAGGAATCTTCAAGTCCTTGGGCGGCTCCAGTTATTCTCGTTAAAAAGAAAGACAACACATGGCGTTTCTGTGTGGACTATCGTCGCCTTAACGCCGTCACCAAAAAACATGTATATCCACTTCCACGTATTGACGATGCAATCGACTGTCTTCATTCGGCGTCATACTTCTCCTTGGTAGACTTGAGATCGGGGTACTGGCAGATACCGATGAACCCAAGTTACAAAGAAAAGACGGCATTTGTGACCCCCAATGGTCTGTATGAGTTCAACGTAATGCCCTTTGGATTGTGCAATGCGCCTGCCACGTTCGAACGATTCATGGACACCATTCTGCGCGGACTCAAGTGGAAAATTTGTTTGTGCTATTTGGACGACGTTGTGATCTTCGGCAAGACCTTTCAGGAACACAATAGCCGCCTCGCCATCGTTCTCGATTGCATTGAGAGAGCAGGCCTCGTCCTCAACTCTAAGAAGTGCCACTTTGGCGAACGCCAAACAATTGTTCTTGGTTACTTGGTCGATAAGGATGGTGTTCGGCCGGATCCTCAGAAGATTGCGACTGTAACCAGCTTTACAGCACCGAAATCAGTGAAGCAGCTTCGGAGCTTTTTAGGACTGTGTTCCTATTTTCGTCGTTTTGTGCCCAGATTCGCTGACATCGCATATCCGCTCACGTGCCTTTTGCACAAAGATGCACCGTTCAATTGGACTACTAACTGCGACTCTGCCTTCCGCCACCTCAAATTCCTTCTGACATCAGGACCTATCCTACGTCACTTCTGTCCTTCTGCCCCCATCGAGGTTCACACCGACGCTAGTGGCGTAGGCGTTGGTGCTGTGCTCATCCAGCGTCATGGCACCGATCAGCACGTGATAGCTTATGCTAGTCGTTCTTTGAGCAAGGCGGAGCGCAACTACACCATTACTGAACAAGAGTGTCTCGCAGTGGTTTTTGCGGTGCAACGATTCCGTTCCTACCTATATGGCAATGTTTTTACCATCGTCACTGACCACCATTCGCTCTGTTGGCTCGTAAATCTTCGTGACCCTTGCGGCCGGCTCGCTCGATGGGCATTGCGGTTGCAAGAGTTTAACTTCACTGTGGCATACAAAAGCGGCCGCCAACATGCTGACGCTGACTGTCTGTCACGCTTGCCGCTTTCATCAACTGGTAGTGATGATGACAACTTTGATAACTACCTGGCGCCTATCTCGGCAACGTTTCCTGACCCTGAACTGTTCCAGACAGAACAACGCAACGATCAGACTTTGGCACCGCTCTTCTCTGCCGCTCATGATTCAAGCGATGCGCGTTTCTGCGTTCGTGCCGGCCTACTTTACAAGAAGAATTTCAACCCCGGAGGTGCACGTTTTCTCCTCGTCGTGCCGGAAAAGCTCCGCATTCCGGTTCTTGAAATGATGCACGACGACACCACGTCGGGCCACTTGGGTGTCGCCCGGACCCTTCATCGCACACAGGAACGCTTTTACTGGCCGAAAATGCGTCAAGTCATTCTGCGCTATGTAGCCAGTTGTGTCAAGTGCCAGCAGTACAAGCTCCCTACTTCCCGTCCACCTGGACCGCTGCACACTATTGCGCCTCCGACCACACCCTTTAAGCAGGTGGGCATCGACCTCTTGGGTCCTTTTCCGCGATCTTCTAACGGTAACCGGTGGATAGTGGTATGTGTTGACCATCTCACTCGATATTCAGAAACAGCCGCAATACCCTCAGCCACTGCTTACGAAGTATCCCTATTTCTTCTGCGATTTCTCGTCCTGCGCCATGGCCCTCCTCGAGTTCTGATCAGTGACCGTGGGCGCCAATTTACTGCTGAAGTTATTGAAGAACTCCTTCGTCTATGCACCTGCGATTACCGTCATACAACGCCGTATCACCCGCAATCGAATGGACTTGTTGAACGGACCAACCGCACTCTGATCACTATGTTGGCGATGTACGTGGACTCTCATCACAAGAACTGGGATGAAATCCTCCCTTTTATTACATTCGCTTATAACACTGCACAGCATGAGACGACTGGCTACAGTCCGTTTTACCTCCTGTATACTCGAGTTCCCCGCAGTTGTCTTGATACCATCCTTCCTTTCTCCCTCCACAACGAGCCTTCTATTGCCACTACTTTATGTCGAGCCGAAGAAGCTCGCCGCGTTGCCCGCCTCCGCATCCTGGACTCACAGGAACGTTCGAAGGAGCGTTATGACAACCGACGCCCACATGTCTCTTATGTGCCCGGGGATTTAGTGTTGCTGTGGACGCCGCTGCGCAAGCGTGGTTTAGCCCAGAAGCTGCTGTTTCGTTATAGCGGCCCTTTTGTCGTTTTGGAGCGCCTGAGTGACGTGAATTATGTAATTTCACGCCGCACCGAAAGTGGCCGATGCTCACGCCGGACCCAGGTGGCCTCGTCTGCGAGGGGGGAAGTGTCACGTGCTTCGGGGCGTCAGGAAAGGAAGAAGAGGCTACAGAGAAGACGAAGAAACGGAAGACACAGTAGTGTGTGCTGGTGTTCCTTGCGTGACTCGCAGCGTTTTAGACTACTAATAAACACCCCCGTTACGTACTGAGTACGTAACAATATTATTGCGGAAAACGGCATACACCCAAACTCTACCTTGGTCACCTCTCAGCTAGATATGCAACCATCAGTCGACAAGTAAGCAGTGCAGCGCATTCTTAGTGTTGTAAACTACTTATCGAAGTACACATCAATTACAGATCGAATGACGTTGCTTCGCGACTTGATAAAGAAGATAGATAGATGGATTTATTGAAAGGAAAAGGCAGAGAGGTTGGCCCGAATAATTCAAATCTGGCCTGCTACTCTGCACTGGGGAAGGGGAAGGATTGGATTACATCTTCGTAACCCTTTTAGGACTTTTTAGGACCGTATCTTTTCGTGAACGGAAAACCACGATGAAGAATGAAAACCTATTTTCGACAGTGTGACCAAAGGTCCCGTGATATCTTTGATCCTAAAAGGGTTACGAAGATGTCATCCAATCCTTCTCAAAATGGAGTAGGCTGGACTATGGTAGCATGACGAGGGTTTTCGAACCCTATTCCTTATGCCTCACGAGTCCTAACCGAATCGTAACAAAGATACTCTCAGAAAAGGAGGCTATGACTGTGGTCTTCAGGTGCGAAAAGTTTCATCATTTTGTGTAAGGATGTTATGTTATCCTCGAGAAAGACCACCGTCATTTAATAGCGGGCTCGGGAAAGCCGATTATAGAAATGCCGCCCAGGGTGTAGGAAGACTGTCTCAGTTTGCTTAGATACCGCTAAATGCTTGAATTTGTTCCAGGGAAATCATTAGTGCTGTCCGACAAACTGGCTCGAGCATTTGCGGAAAACGCAGAGTAAGAAAGCATCGATGTGGACGTAGCAGTTCATGCTGTAAGGCTGTAAGTGTTCTTTCATCAGTCGTGAACAAGGCAGCTTTGAAGCATTAGGTATAAGGGAATAGCAGGGACGACTACTTGAGTCAAGTTATTCATTCTTGGGAAGCAATCGTCCAGCCCTGGGAACATTAAAGCCCTTCGAATGTGAACCAGTTGCCGTAAGTGGTGAGTTGCTTAAGGGATGCAAAGCTGTGATACCGTCAACCATGCGCTTTGAGATACTTCGAAGAATTCACAAAGGCCAGTTGGAGATAAAAAAAAATACGAGATCACTGCAGAATCTGGAGAATCACTGGAGAAATAAGTAAATCTGAGCGTTGCTGTGCTGTCCGCGAGATGTGGCAGCAAGATTCCGCAAGTGACAAATATTGCGCCTTTCCTTTCCTGTAAACCAATCATAGAACGCTGGTGAACTTTGATGCGTTCAGCGAAATTCTGATTATGTTCGAAAAGGGGCGTGCGTGATGGTACCGTGTGCAGCAGCAACGCTCAGGCTTTTGCATTTCTGCACTACAGATTCTGCACTTCTCTCGGAAATTTGCAGACTGCAGTTGGTTGATTACTTCTCCTTACATACTTTTTAATCATTACCACCTATTTTTGCAAGCAAATCCCACACTTTCAAGCTCGTTCACGTTCAAACATCCCAGATTTCCCGCCATCGGAATGTAGGCCCACGTCCACGGAAGTCGAGTACCACGTTACACCCTTTAGACGTCAGCATTACCTCTCCCGGCTTATTTCCACATCTGTTTTACCTAATTGGCGGTAATTATTTAACTAAGTAACTTGCAATATTTTGTCGCTTCCACATCATTCCATGAAGTTCTATGCGATCGGACCATTCTTTTTCTCATACACCAACTAGTTCAAATTTTACAGCACCGTTAAGGTCATGCCCACGTGAAACTGCCTACATAGTCATACAATGCTGAAGTATTAAAAAATGAGAATCTGGAGCACGTAAGTTGCTGTTGTGGCCTGGTATTTATGCGGACACCGAACTCCTCATCAGAGATGCGCAGTACGGCTACCCACAACCAAGTGAACCGTTATTGGAGTGCCCAGTGCCTGAAGATGACTGGTTCCGAGTGGGTATCGATATCTTTGAGTGCGCTGGAAAATCATGCCTCTGTGTTTTTGACGTGCTATAAAAACTTTCCGTACGTAGAATTGCTACGTGACACAACGACGGCCAAACTTAAAAGGAAACTCATCGCAATGTTCGCGCGGCACGGGTTACCTATTGAAGCCTGCACAGGCAATGGTACGGAATTTGTGAGTCATGAGTTTACATTGCGAAAAAGTAGGATTTAAACACATTTCTTTTCTTCTTCGGAAGCAAAAGCGTATTTAAACCCCTGCCAGTGATGATCGCTATGCCCAGACGAAGACAAGTCCACTTGTCGAAACGTTGGCTCATCTGCGACCTGAGGCGTACCCTATTTACCCTTGTTCAGTTTTTTTTTTATACTCGCGGAGAAAGGCCTACAAATTGTAAAAATAATTTCAAAGAAGTCGCCTCAGATGAACGATGGCTTTTGATTTGGATTGCTCACTTACAGGAGCAGTTGGCTCGAAGACAGTCAGTCACCTGGAGGGTTACTTCAAGGTGGACGACTGTGGACATCTCTCCCAGATTTCAGCGAAGCTACAAGCAAATCGGTAATAATACATAAACAATCCCGACCTCCAAGGCGCAGTCTTCCACCACTACAAAAGGACATGTTGTCAGAGTACACGGAGACAGTTGGCCGCCGAAAGTAAATGTTTTTAATGCAGAGGCTTAACCACGATCCCACTACGTTGCCACCGAAGATGGTAGAGCATTGTGACGCAGCCGACAACACCTCGTGTTGACGGCTGAGAGTTTGAGCTTTTTATCTAATGATAACGACATGCCACATGACAGCCAAAAGAACGGATCTACCTGTCAGGTCCAACCAAATGAGGACAGCGTACCCATCGCTACCCTCTCCCCACCAACATCAGCACCAAGAAGATCTCGGCCCGAGAGAACGCAACCTCAGTAGTTGGGATATGGCAACGACTTTGTACAGGTTCTGAGAGGAAACTGAACTTCAAGAACAGTGTACACAAACTTTGAGTAGGTGATCAATGTTGTAAAGCACCTCAAGTTTGATTGTTCTCCATCAGAACTTGTAAGTGGCTTGGTTTTTGTTCTTACATCCAAGAAAAGTAGATATATCTTGGATATAAGCGGTATGCGATATGCGAGCCTGATCAGCGCATTCTCGCCATTTGTGTTCCCTTTCCCTTAGCATGCATAAAACGAGAGCTAATAAACGCTGGGGCTTCTTCGTTGCTCCGAACTGGTCTCGGCTGTGAAGCTCTCGACACACCGAACGATACAGCTTCCTCGTAAACTTAGCAGCGGAAACAAAGCGAGTCGGGCTTCGGAACTCGAAACCAGGGCAAGTGTCTGTCGGAGGCAGTAGCTTAACCACCACGTTATGGCGCAAAATATTACCAGATGCATATCAGCCACCTACCTTTCTTTTCCGCTTTGTTTTAGCAGACCTGGCACCTTGCCTCGAGAAGTTTCCATGTGAGTTTCATTTGACCCCGTTGAAAGCGGCGCTCTTTTTATATATCGATGATCGCCAAGCCTGCGTACTCCTCTCACCGCTGCCGCGCGTAGTTTGTGGGCGCAATCCAGCCCAATAGAGAGTCACTGCCACATCTGTCTGCCCATTTATTGTCTACTGTATTCCCCCCTTCCCCACTCCAGTGAGAATATATAGAATATGTGGAGATGATTTTTTTCAATCGGACAATTTACAGACCTTTTCACGTCTATCTTCGTGCCATACTTGTGCGTTGCTCTGAAAAGAAATCGCAAATTATAACTTAATTAGCCCGTGAACAAACGTTGTAACATTAATTAAAAACAGCATCACTTCGACTAAGCGTATTAATAAAAAAATATGAGAGCTATGTATTATCCTCGACATTTAAACAAATGAAAAAGAACGCTTTGAAACACATAAATTTAATATTCTGTTACGTCTACGACCTAGAAGCGTTCCCTTGAGGCATTCACTCGCAAAGCAATGTGAGGCTACCCATATGCATCAATGGCAAATCAATTTTTCTACAAGAGAAGCTACCGATGTCTTGAGTTGTCATTAACAGAAATCTTCGTGGAGATATCTTCTCATATAAATGAGAAGCAAACTTTTAACACTTGTCAAAGTGCTCTCCTTCCTCGGGGGAACGTCCTGGTGAGCACCAGTGCACTCGATGCTCCAACTGTACCGCTCACTGTTTCTGGGCGAAATGCGATACAGCGATCCCATATTTCATAACATTAAAAAAAATGAACCTCAGTACCCTTCAGTCTGCAAGCTCAAGCTCTTCGCATATGCCTTGGACTTCCCAAATGCGTATCAACAGCAGCGACTGTTTTTGTCGCCCGGGATCATCTTGTTACCACCCATATTGCTGTTCACACAATGAGAACGCATGTTCGGTACCTACCTAGAGTCCCTAGTCATTACTCTAGCCACCCTTCTAATAATTAGTCCAAGCACTGCATTGTCCAAACGTATGAAAGCCCATCGCACCTATATTCCTTCGCTGTTCACCCCGCTCAAAGACCATGCTCCCCGTATAAGGTCTACATAAACCAAGGATAAAAATTAATATTCCTGGAATTACGAAGAGAGCCGGAATGTCATCCCCTGCTATTGAGAAATTGACATTGCATTATCTGCACTTCAAAACATTCAAATTGCCTACGTGTCTACACAAATGGTTCAGTTAATCTAACCAGTTCAGCGGGGTCTGTAGTCGTACCGGCCAAGTCAATCCTGATGAAGGTTAAAACATCATACCTGACTTCTTCAACTGGTGCTGAACTAACTGCCCTATGCGCGGCAGTTGAATTCATTTCTATAGAGCGTCCACATTACTGAACCTACATTATGATAACATACCCAAACGTAATAGAAAATAATATGCCTCTGCCCATGCCACTAGGTATAACAGGCTTCACATTACTGGGCCGTGTTTACAAAATATAAAGCAGTCCTTCAAGGTTTGCAAACAGCACTACACCCCGGCTCATATAAATAATACTATGGAGAGATCAGCCAGCTGTACCACGACCAGTATTGAAAGGTCGCAATATTTATGTTTCAGCGGCTGCAAGGACACTGCGGCATCTAGGGAAATCACCAAGTGGACGAGGCAGCTCGTTCTGCCCACGGCGACGGCAGTCCAGTTAAAATCCACATATCAAGGGTTAATCCAGCATGCGCGCTTCACTCTTTGGGCCTGGAGATCGCAATTTCAGCGTAGAACATGGGGGAGGTTTGCAACCACCGCCTCAGGGCACTGGATCCGCCTTCGCCATCAGATTGCTCGTCGAGAAGCAACATTGCTGTGCCGTTAATGGCTTGATGTTACGTTCGCCAAGAAGTATGCTTTCAGTATTGAAACGGCCGACAGGTTTGCCTGTGAAAATTGTAGCTTTGAAGAGACAATCGAGCATATCTTATCCTCTTCCTTTAACTTCGGATAAGATCCTTGGTCCGTGTCCTCGGCAGTCGACCGCCTTTAAAGCAAACAGCGCACTGTTCAGTTTCCTACCAGCCACCGGCTTGTGTGACAAACTCTGACTGTGCTCCAAGCCCCTTTCTCTTCCCCTTTTAATCTCCTTATCCCTTTTCCCCAGGGTGGGGTAGTCAACTGGAGACTTTTCTGGTTAACATCCCTCAGTTCAGTTCAGTCGTTCAGTCGTGTCCGACTCTTCGTGACCCTATAGACCATGTAACGCCACGCTTTCCGGTCTCTCACTATCTTCCTAACATCACATAACTTCATCTGCAGTGCCTCGAGGATGCCATCTAACCATCGCGTTCGCTGCCTAGCCCTTCTCCGGCGACCCTCAACCTTTCCCAACATCAAATCTTTCTCCAGCGGCTCCTCTCTTCTCATCAGATGACCAAAGTAGCTGAGCTTTAACTTTAGAATTTGACCCTCCAATGAGCAGTCAGGGTTTATGGTCGACAATATCGACTGATTTGATCTTCTGGCAGTCCAAGGAACTCTCAAGAGTCTTCGCCAGCACCACAATTCAAACGCGTCATTTCAACCTTCCCTACATCCCTACCTTCCATCATCATCCCTATCTATCTATCTTCGCCTACGATAGGTGCCCTGTTCAGAAACAATTCACATCAGACAACCTACCTTGAAGCGCGAAGTATCCCTTTAAGGAAACTGGCAAAGTGAATATTGACCGGTCGTTTTGTGGCGACTGCGTTGAATTTTGAAATATGTGGCAGCGCGTTAGATCGAAGAAACAGCACCATGCTCTGATCGAATGAAAAATCAATCCAAGCAAACTACAAGGCGCATATATTTTGACACGCTCAAAGAAGCTACTTAAAAATGGCCTCATTTATGTTTCTAAAGATCTTCTATCAGCTTGTCGCGTTTGTTTGCTGTACCGCGTACTGCGACGCGATGATCAACTCGTTTATGAAGTTGTTCGCATAGAGAGTATGAGCTCCAATGTCGCAAGCGGGTCGATGTGGTCCACGTGGAATGTCTGCAACGCATTGCTTATGCTAGAACTCAGTATAGTCAGTCCAGCTCGACGACTCCATTTTTTTCATCGGGTCGATGTTTCCATCACTGGGTGCTAATTCAGCAAGAACTAAAGACGATGCCAGTGGAAAGCCGAAGGTAGAAGTGCACAGGCTAAACTATCTTGCGCTTTACTGCTAAACTCTGGTGCTTTAGACTGTGGGCTCTGCCTTGAATACATCCACAAATGAAATCGTTTGCGTTGGCAATAATAAATGACTGAAAACACACCCGGTGTATCAAGTCTAGAGTCATAGCCTAAATCAGCTCATGCTGCTTGCAACATAATTCTGACCCTCTCGCCATCGAGGAGCTGCAAAGAAACGTTCGCTCATTCTTACATATCCGTACCCCTACATAGGGGCCTGTATGGCCTCTTTAGCGTCGACTGCGAGCGGTCAATGCTGTTATGACTCGCACCATATCACAAACAAGACACGGTGGCAGGAGAGGTGACCTACGCCAGCAAGATTGTGAATTTTCATTGTGCGTTAGATCCGCATCAATTAAAAAGTCGCGTAATCTGTCACCTGTATCTTCTCGTATATTGAGTAGGCAATGACTCAACATTCTGTCGTCGGCAATCTGGAATCAACCTTCAAGTGCCACTACCGCGCCACTACGGTCGCATGTTAGCTTTGTAAGAGTAAAAACCTCAGAATTCCGCTGACAAGTTGGAGTTGGCAGGCGACTTCTATTGCAGGTGCAGAGTTGGTATTGTTAACTAACAGAGTGCCTATCTGCTAAGTCAATAAGTGTCCCATAAGAGGTGAATGGAAATCAAAACCAGGATGCTGTGTTCTCGAGCCTGGTGTGCAGCCTCTATAGTACGTGTTTGTTCGGGCGGCTTGGTTAAATTGTGGCTTTCTACGTGGGGTGGTCCCTATAATATGGCAGCTTCGGACTATATGCTATGCCCACTCGAGATGACGTGTTATATAATAGGGGCAGAAATTAAAGTGAACAGTCGCTTAGCCAGGATTACCAGTGTGGATCAACAGGAACGTAAATCAAAGGAGACGCTCACATGAGAACGAATACCACGGTTGCGTCGTTTCCTTTAAGAAATGTTCGCGCGGTGCTACTTCTATGGCTCCACAACCTAATTTAACGCTTATAAAGACGGCTGCGTCGTTTCCTTTAAGAAATGTTCGCTCGGTGCTACTTCTATGGCTCCACAACCTAATTTAACGCTTATAAAGAATTTATAGTCTTCAAGAACGGAGCTGGAAACACCGCTTAGGTATACAACGTTCGCATTCCTTATAGAAAATATTAGTCGCCTATATCTGGAACATGGAAACTAACAGTCGTGTTAGGCTGAGCAGCCCACACGGCAGCTCATCCGATAAAGGCCATTGACAAATATTCAATAAGGAACATAGACTTCTAAACGTTAATGCCCGCAGTATTGTGAATATGCCTGAACGTCTCGAATTCTTGTCAGTGTTTCACGAACCGCACTTAATTGCGGTCACCGAAACCTGGTTGCATGACGATGAAGTTTTTCCACCCTACTATAATGTCATCAGGAAAGACCGAAAAACAAGAGGTGGTGGCGTCGCCTTGTAAAGTAACAAAAGTTTAACCTACAAACATCTTCATCCCATAGATTACCATGAAAGTGTACGGTGCAAGGTATATTTTAAGGATACTGCATTGATAATTGGCGTATTGTAAGGCCCCCTGGTAGCTCTGTCGAATTTTTTCAGAAGATCGATGATTATATTGCAAACATTGCCAATAAGCGTAGCAAAATATTTACTGTTCGGTAAGTTCAACCTGCCGTGTACAGACTGGAAATTTGAAATCCCAGGAACTGTAAAAAATTGCATGCCGATTACATGGTAGAAATAATGACTAAGCATGGTCTAATCCAGGTAGTTAATCGAGTGCAAGGTCAGAGCAGCGGAACACTGGACTTACGTTTTCTACCAGACTATATTTTCCAGTACGACGTAACTATAGAGAACGCAATTTCTGATCCCAAAGCTGTTCTAGCGAACATTCAGTTGGATAACATTACAAGCAACAAAACGGTAACTGTTTATAACTTTAATCAGGATGACGATACCGCAATGTTTGACAAATTAGAGTTTGCACTCGACCGAATCCCCAATACTAGCGATATAGGTACTTTATAGACATATTTTAAAACTTTTAGTCATGGCTCTATGCTTCAATTCGTACCCACTGCAATCCGACGAGTAGAAAGGCCCAGTCCATGGCTAACGTGTACCATAATTCACCTAAAACGAAAATTACGGCACGCACGGAAAAAAAAAGTGAAAAAATACCAGTTCTTATTGCAGAAAGCTAGAAGCTACAGAAATCTAGAAGATTGTATGTTTCTACCACATAACAAGCATATTTGCAGAGTTCTCTTCATATGTTCTGGCGTTACCTATCCAGCTCTAAATCTGATTTAAACGGTGTCGAGGTGAATGGAAATATCTGCATCACTCCATCTATAATTGCTAACGCGTTTAGCAGTTTCTTCAGCTCTTTGTCCCAAGGCATGATGACAGTATAACGGTAGCAATGTATGATGCGAAGACTGGTTGTAATAAGGATTAAAACATAGTTATCTCGAAAGAAGCAGTGTTGTCTTTGTTACTAAAGGTGGACCCGAAAAAGTCGTCAGGCCATGATATTATCTCTCATGAATTCCTCAGGCGATATTGCGAATGGGTCTCAGAGTTCTTGGAGAAGATTTTTGCTGTATCTCTGAGTGAATGTTCTGTTACGAGTGATTGGCTGCTCGCGAGGGTTACTCGAGTTTATAAATCAGGTAAAAAAGTTTATACAGAAAATTATCGTCCTATATCTGTTATATCTAATTCGTGCACTCTACTTGAACGTGTTATAGCTAAACATTGAATGGAATTTTTCGAAAATAATAATCTGTTTCACACAAGGCAACATGATTTTCGACGTAGCTTATCGACAGTAACTCAACTTTTTGAAACCGTTCATTCCTTCGCCGCAGCCATCAACTTAAAGATGTTATCGCATTACACCTATGTAAAGCATTTGACAAAGTGTGTCATGATAAACTGCTTAAAAAATATATGCATATGGCATTGATTTGCAGATTATTAGCTGGGTTCGCGCTTACCTCTCCGGCAGAACACAATTTGTCGTATAGCCGGCGAACGTTCATCCACCTATCAAGTATCATCCGGTGTACCACAAGGTTCTGTTTTAGATCCGGCGTTATTTGAAATATACATTAACGACATTACTGAAGATATATACAGTCATGTGGATTTGCGGCTGTTCGCCGATGATTGTCTCTTGTTTTGCCACGTAAAAACTGATAATGATGAAGTGTTGCTGAATCAATGTTTGATAAAAGTTTATGATTGGTGTATGAAATGGGATATGCAAATCAACCCAATGAAATCTGTTGACATGACCATAACTATCAAGAAATCTCCCATGCCTTTTACCTAAAGAATTAACAACATTCCAGTCCAAAGGTGTAACAAATTAATATACTTAGGTGTCACAATTACTGAAACTTAAAACTGAAGCGTTAACAGAGATCAGGAATGTGGTTCAGCTCACCGAAAACTTGGCTTCTTAAAACGTAAACTGGAACACTCAACATGTGATGTTAAACTTCAAGCATTTAAAAGTATGGTCCGCCCTAAGTTAGAGTAAGCAAGTATTATGTGGGACACACGTTGCCAGTACCAGATCAATAAGCTGGAGAGGGTGCAAAGATTAGTCTTAAGATTTATATTTTCCGCTTATCGCAAAACACGGTCAGTCACTGCTCTACTCATCCAAGCTCAACTACCTGAACTAGCCACACGTAGAAAAATAGCACGCCTCAAGATTCTTCACATACTGCGTGAAAATAAGTTTAATTTAGACTCTACTCTGTATATCCGACCCCCAGGAAGGCTATCGGCCCGTACTAATCACTCATTCGCTATTATGCCGTACGCACCTAGAATTGACCTGTTCAAATACTCGTTCTTTCCGAAAACTATTGTTGAATTTAATAACCTGAACCCCCACATTTTTCATAACACCAGCTTAACTAATGCTTTCGAGAAAAACTAGAATTGTATTTCTTGTAGTAATGTGCGTGCCTTTCTTCTATATGTATTTTTTATTTTCCCACCCTGTAACAGCCGTAAGGGCTTGCATTATTGTAAATAAAAATAAATAAATAAAGGTGCTCTTTGGTCTGCGAGATGTGACTTCTAATATAAGCGTTTATTAGCACGTGTTGTGCTATGGCATACTTGAAAACATTGTCCATGGCGTCTTCAATTAAAATGACCCTACGGCAACAGTAAACAAAGTAACGTTTTTTCGATGTTTGACTGCCCCGAATTACCCACAGGAACCAAAATTCATAATCTTATAGTTTAGTCTGACGGTTATTTGTTTTTTATGCATAAGAAAAGGTTTACCAGCAGAGTAGATATTACGACAGGAAATTTCTCTTTCTGCCGATGAATGCAAGATGCATGCGAATATAGTTGACCGTTATGACCACAAAGGCTACTTCGAAGTCAAAGGAAAAGTTAACAATTAATCTCCCACAAGCGATATTTCCACCTAGGGGTGACAAGGCCGACGACAACAAAGGAGGAGTCCGGGAGGGTACTAAAGAGATTAACTTTCTGATTGGGCCGACTTACGGCCACAAAGGGTTAAGCGATTCGGCAGCAGCGATAACTATTAAGCATGATTGGCGGTCTTCGATTTGCGAGTTCCGATGGCACATATCAGCGCCTAATATAAATTATACGAAGCATTTAGACAAGGCACAGAAGACGACCAGAACAACAAGAAACATTGAGGAAATGAACGCGAGTGGGCGGAAACATTCGAGACACAGCGCGGTGCATTTCGCGGTGCAGAGGAAATGACACAGCCGGTTCACGACAATATTGAGCATGAACAAGATCGTACCGTGCTTTAAAATCACAGGGGTAAGGCCACGTGCAGGCGGCTTTTGAAATTCAGTAGTGCATGGCATTACTCCCCCTTAAAAACCATCGCCTCGAGGCTTACCAAACAGAGGAAAGAAAATGTGAATATTAGAGATCGAACCATCAAAAGTTTTTTAACGCGTGCAGTGAGTATCAGGCGTGCAACATGGATGATTTTTGGACGCGCTCAACGTTCTGGGATTTGGTCATGCCGTCGAGGAAGACTTCGAAGTAAATTTGCACAATGCGTCGAGGGGCTTTGCACAGGCCGAATTACCGGGGTGAGAGCTTTTCACTAATTCTCGAACGGCGAATCAGCGTCCAAATCCAGATTTGGTATCCCTGTTCGTACTAAGCCTCACGTCGTCGTAAAATTGTAGCGTCAGGCGTCGGGTCGTTGAAGATTAATGCTCAGCCGAGCGAATCTTCGCGTTTTCTCGGCGCGCTGATTATCGGCTGCGATGTCGAGGTTTCCCTCATCCCTGACGGGCAAAAAAATTGCACCTAGCATGGTCCAGGGCTCCTTGCCATACACAAGTTGGAACGGAGCCGCCCTAGTTGTCTCGTGGACACTGGGGTTGCAGGGTAAAACTATACGTAGGGCAGTATGGAGTCCCATGTTTTGTGTTTGACGTCGATGTACATGAAAAGTATGTCTGCGATATACTTGTTCAAACGTTCTGTAAGTCCGTTTGTCTACGAATAGCATGCAGTTTGAGTTGTCTTCCGATGGCTCTTCTGGCTGTATTTAAAATTTATTGTATGAACTCTACCGTAAATGCAGTCCCTCTCTCCGTGATGACAGGGAAATTAGTTCGTAGAAAAACTTAGAAACTTCTTTTGCGGTACCGTAGAGCATAGACTTTCCTTCGGCGTAGCGTGCCATGCAAACGGTGGCCACAATGACCCCCTTATTGCACGTTGACGAAAATAGGAAGGAGACCAGGTGGTCTATTAATAAATGTTGAAACGGCTTTGTTGGAGGTAGTATGGGGTTCAGTAGCATAGTAAGTCTCGTCGGGGTGTTTAGCGTCACTGACACTCGCGGCACCTTTTGACGAAAGATGACCAGAGCAACCTGGAACATTGTGGGGGAACAGATGCGAGCGGCTGGAAACATTCTGATACATCTAGAGGCATCTGACAACATCAGACTAGGTCATGCACAAGGGTCTAACAAAGGGGTGGCAGAGCTGGACTTTGCCCTCTGCCAAATAACTTCAGAGACGCTTGCAGATGCCGGTAAGCTCTACCCTTTGCTATTGAATGGCATGCGAGTCGCTTTACAAATCGCAATAGCAATATGCGATACTGAGTATTCCTGTGCCTCAACTAGCTGCGAGCCCTCGAAAACTTGCGATAGTATTGCTTATCATACCAGGCTGCATTATGAATGCTCTTCCCGGGCTGAAACTCAGAGGGTACTTTTGCTTGGATCCATCCTATAATTTTGAATCAATATCAGTAATACGTGAAAGTACCGGCTTGTTAGTGGGACGAATTGTTTTAGCTCGTATGCGGCGCTGTAGGTACTGAATTTTGTCGTACCTAAGACGGTTTAGTAATATTTTCTACCTAAAAATATAACTTAGATAGTAAAAAAAGCCGCGGTGATTCTGTTCCAAACTTTAGAGCCCTAGTGGCTTGCTACTACATAAATTTCTCAGCTGAAAAAAAAAAATAGTCTGCTTCTGAAATCGAACCTAGGACATTTGTCTGTCGAGCGGAGTGGCTTTACTGAGCTAACCTGGGATGTTAACAGATGGGAACACGAGATCAGATTGACTAATATAAAGTGAGAACCGCGTTGTTCGAATATTTAGCGAATTCTCGGTGGTTAATAGTCATATAGTAAGAGGGGAAGAATTCATAATATCTGTTGTCGCTGTATACTGTGACAGACAGCCTAATTAGTTCTTTTCTTGGAGTGGGTTTCGCGCAGTAGGCGGTCGCGGGTTAAGCCCAGAAGAAGGATGATATATTCTATGAAATTCTTGCGGGACCTGTACGCATTGTTTTATAGCGGTATGCTGTGTTTGATTTGATACTAACATTAAATACTCCAATATTGTAAACGCTTAATGTACTGTTTATTTTTGAGGGATGAAGTATGCCTGCTTGTAACGGATAAAGTGCTTATAAAGCTGCGGCTGCTAAAGGCGCCGCGTGTTTGGAAATATTCTGAGTTAATGAAGCAGTCTGCCTGTTGTCGGAACGAAAGTGGACATCGACAGAGCGTTTCGAAAGTGACGAAGGCGAGGTGTGAAACCGGAGTGTGGCACATTATGTTCATTCAGTACTTACGTGCACCCCTATATGCAAATTTGTCAGCGTGTGAAATGTTTGCCTGCGCAGGAGAAAGTACCATGGACACGGTGGCATTTCTATTCCCGAAGCATTTGCATTTTGTTGGTGTCCTTCCGTGCCCAGTGTCGCGAATTTGCCACCCGCCGTCCCTTCACCGTGCAACCAAAAATGATGGGATTCCACTTGATACGGTTATGCTAATAGGCCTGCACAGTCTATGGCGGTCCAGAATGGCGGGTTTTCACTGTGACCCTGACGCCCGCTCTGCAAGGCTCTACTTCCGCGAGAGTATACACGCATTCGTTGAAATGCACAAATTGAAGACCACTGTGCCAGACTGGATTTTAAGAGTCGAACCACTATGCGAGCTGAAGGAATTTTAACTTGACAAAGGCAACTCAGCCACGAGTTCGATGCTTGAAAGCGGTACAAAAGCGCTTCTAGTGAATGCGGTGTTGCCTTAGAAACGTGCCGTCGAACGTTATACTGCGGTGTATATCGGTAATTATGAGCATGTTACTTACAGAAGTCGCAGTTACACGAGTAGCGAAGTACGTTTCCGATACATTTCTTCTGCGCTCTGCGCACATGCAGAGCCATCTTGCGGCAAACACAGAAGAACCCCTCCTCGCAATGTGCGGCGCTGCCCCGACACGTGGCGCGCCACTCGCCCCTGACGTTTCGCCGTGCACCCTCACGTGCTGTAGAATCAAGCGTCTTTCCTTTCTTTAGATCACTATCTTCGCTCACCCGCTTCTCCCCTTCGGGCCGCGCGGGTACCGGTGCGAGGATGCCCCTATACTCTTGCGTTTAAATAAGTTTTCTCGACGAGGTGCAATAACGCTATCGCGTTCCACTGTTGAAGGCGAAGCTTAAGCGTCCTGCAAATTTTTTGTGCGGTCGTTGAGCTGCTGAAGTACTTCTCCAGACTACTGCACTTCTGCACTTCCCTACCTATACACCGTTTTACTGAGAGCAAACAGGAGAGGAGGAAAATACTCTCTAACCAGATTCACCGCGCCGGCCCATTGTTGCCAGTACCAAGTGAGCTGTGCATTCGCACGCTTCATTCATAGCAGTGCGGCTTTGCACCTTGGTATATTGTCGTTTGAGATATTTAAATACCTTTATTAGCGCCCCTTTTAGTGGTAGTGTCATCGGGACAACAACGCGTGTTCGTGGACTACACAAAGAATAAAAGAAATTGAAATATAATTGCCGAGAGCGTATGCGGGAAGCATGCAACGACAGTCCGAGTGCGGCTGTGATATGTTTCGACTTCACCACTTTCCGGTCCATCCTGATTTAGTTCGCCTATGAGAGTTTTTTTGTAAGCTAGATAGACTTAGTACCAATGACGGACTCACGAATATGGTGCCCCTTTTACTTCCTCCGCTGTAGTAAACACGCACGCCAGGCAGGCAGTGCCTCCTGCAAGCCCTCCGCGCCAACGATACGGTGGATCTCTTCCGTCAGCGCCAAGAGCATGCCAAAACTGCTCTTCACTTAAACAACAAGCCGGCAGCAAAACAACTTCTTTCTTTTGGATCTCTGACTCCTACCGCGTTGTTGATAATTCAAAACACAAACAAGGTTCTCAACACAGCCGGCTTCCGCTTGTGCGGCCCACGGCTCATCGTCTGCACGCTGGCTCCACTGCTTAGGCGTCACCGAAATTTACATATTTCTTTTACTGATACAATGGGATCTTCAGTAAGACAGTTCCATGAGAGGCCATTTACTCGCGCTGTGCAATTACAAAGCGGCGTCGGACTGTTTATACATTGTAGTCGGATATGCTTTCGATGCGAGATAATTTAGGCCTAGCGACGAGTAGCGCTCGGCAAGAATGCCGTCGTCCGCCGCGCCAGCGGGCTTCGCCACTTTCGTAAGCATTGCTGTATGTGATTCGAGTTTGTAGTCTTCGTTCATGGTGCAGCTGAGAACGCGCTTTTATCGACGTTTTGCGCAACAGCACTTCGTGCCAACGATGCTGCTACAACGAGACGGGATACGATGTTACATGCGCCGCCGGACGTACACCAAGGCTGCATAAAAACGTCGCCAGATGGTAATTTACACAAAAATTTTTGCCGTTCTTGAACATGTTTTAACTTGAAAGTATGCATTGTTCAAGCAGGACAGCGGGATCGTATGCTTTACGCAATCGGTCGGCGGCGCACTACAGACACGCATGCATACGCCAAGCTAGGTACGCAATAGTACCGGTTAGCGGCATAACCGCGGTAGACGCTGCCCATGCCTTTAATGCGAAGTGAAAGCAGCGTGGCATCGAATATAAATATGCACTGTCGCGATGAAATACATGACATGAAAAGGACCGCACTTACGTTAAATCAACTCGGCGATGACTGGAAAGCATCTTTCGTAGTAGCTGTAATTCCTCGTTTGGTAGCTGTCCGTACGGTTCATTCACTGTGTGTGTGTGTGTGTGCACAGTTACCAATGCGATTATGAAGTATAATTGAAAATATATGTATCGTGATAGACATAACAGATACATCCTCACAGTTAACTCTCACGAGCTCGGCCTGCAGAAGCGGAGTGCTGTTGTTCGCAGTAGGCCCGGCCGCTGGTGCAGTTTCAAATAGCTTCCGCCATGCCAAACTGATGGTACATGGTTTGCTGGCGTGCTCACACAAACCACAAAATAGCACCAAGGTGTCGAATAGGTTTCATTAGCATCGCAAAACAGCCCTTTCACGCTGCCGCATCGCAGCATCAACACGCTCAACACCGCCCAAGATGGCGCCAAGGTGAGCCGAAGCGTACTTTTCCAGTTTGGCTCATATGGGGCGCCACCATCAAACTAAAATGGCTGCGCCCAGGAATCGAAACTAAAATCGTCTTCTCTTCAACACCTAACACACGACTCAGTATGTCATGCATAGCTACATATATGACTGGCCTAGCACGAGTGGCATGTTAGCGATGGTGTAAGAAAATATAATGGTGGTGTTATGGCCGGAGATAAACATGGATTTACGTATATTGGTGCTTAGTATCATTATCTAATTTCTGTATTGTTATAGAATACCTCCGCAGAGCGTTTTAGTCCCAAGCGTTATTGATAGTGCTATAAATACCGCAGTCATCTGCGAACATGCATATACTATAAGAAAAACTGTAGTCTAAATCATTAACAAACAATAAATACGGTAGCGGAAATGGCCAGATCCTTAGGAACGCTAGAATATAGCAGAACACTGCATCAGGTGTAATTAAGAAGTACCATTTACGAGCGAGTTGTGATTCGAGGCTATACTCTACATTTTTTGTGAGTGTCCCATATACAGTGAGGAAAGACAGTAACTATGCAGTGCGCTGGAGCGTCTAGATGGACGCTCATTGACTGAAATTAAAGTCCATGTCCCTGGCCACGGCGATCATCTGCGGTGAAGGGCTCTCAGGACTGACCGAAAGGCTATGATTATGCTGTTATTCTACGTAATACGACTGTGACGTGATGTGGTGTGACATGTCTGTGATGTGACTGTACTGACTTCACCCAACCCTCTCTTACGCACAACTTTTATATCCACTCACCCCTTTCTCCCAGTGCAGGGTAGCAAACCGCTTTCTTTTACCGGTTAACATCCCTGCCTTTTCTCCTGTCAAATTCCTCAGTGTAGAATAAAATGCTACGGTAAAAGTGCAGGAGTCTGACTTTTAGCAGCAAACATTGGTAGCCGCGTCAATTTGAGAGCTAGAGTCTTGAGGAACATGGATATTGTGAATAAAACGTTCGAGCTGCGTTTCACAAGATAATAATTACGGAAACCATTTGAGGAATGACAAAAATCGAGTCCGGGAAGGTAAAGATTTGAAATAAGATGATGTGTTGCATGATCGTGCATTTCCATGCTTGTCATGTAGGGCAAAAATTTAGGAGAGAGTGCATTTTTTACCTCACTTCCAGACAGGCATGTGCTCTGTCATTTTCCAATGATCCGGCTGGTTCCTGTTGAGTGCCCATACAGCGGCTTATTTCGTGATTACTTTTACGTTAAGCGCCAGGCTAGGTTCAGTTGCTAAATGCAGGACTAGGGCCAGCACTCACATATGGTGTCTACAAACTTATCATGAAACGCAGTGCTTGTGTTAGAGATTGTGCATATTCTGGCACACAAAAATAAAGTGTTGCGACTGAAGCAAGAAGGAAACGAAAGGCACGGGCCTGCTACTGCCATGTATATTTCAACATCAATTTTTCTACAATTCCAGTGTCAATCTCCCGTGCGTGTTACCACATTTCATTTTATATTTCATTTATTTCCCATTTGTTTCCTTTCCTCTACCCCTCAAATCACGTTTTTTA
>JAJIZL010018870.1:115296-166608 GCA_023969395.1 Amblyomma maculatum | reverse complement strand
TAGAGCCAGTAGCAGGCCCGTGCGTTTTATTTTCCTTCTTCCTACGGCCACAACAACAACGGACAGAATAGAAAATAGAGAAGAAAGAAAAAGAAGAGCGGAGAAAGACGCGCGTCGCAACAGCCGTCGTCCGCTACCGAAACGGCAGCAGGTGCAATGACGGCCTACAACAGATAAAAAAAAAATTACAAGGGTTCCACACTGCAGAACCAAATATTGAGCGAATGCATTAGCAGGAGGTGACCGAGCGTTTTTCTTCTCTTTTCTTTCTCAGCCCACACACAAAGCCCCGCTTTAACCAACCCGTATGAACGTGCCTTAGTAGCCTATAGGGGTAACGTGAATGCCAGGTTCCTAACATGCTGATTCTGACATAACCGTCCCATCTGAAACGAGAGACCCAAGTTGGAAGCTCCGGCCAGCCCACATATAAAGCCTCGCTTTAACCAAGTTGTATGAACGTGCCTGACGTCACGTATCATGTGAGCACCAGCTGCGCATCTAGCGCGCCACGCCGACCACTTTTGTGTCACGTGGGGTGTGACATCACGCGCTGCGTCGTGGCTGTGAGCGAGCTGCGCCGCTCGCAGCCGCTCGCAGTACACATTTTAACATAAACGTTTGTAACCAGCATTTCACTGTTTTTTGTTTGTACTGCCCTGAAAGAAACAAATGGTGCTGTAGCAAGAGCCCGAGTTTAAAACATATCAACAAATATCTAAAGACGGCCTGAAGCTGTTCATTATTGTATTAATGGTAACTCTCCCGCGGTGTGTATATTTCTCGCCTGCTTTCACTTTATCTGAAATACCTAAGAAAAACAAAAGGATTTCGCCGTATAAGCCTTACCTGGTTCAGTTCCTTTACTCTTAAATGTGCGCACTTGTCACTTAGCAATTTATTTTTTATTTTACTTTTGTGGAATTTGAAGAAAACACCTTATTCAACGTTACGGAGGAAGAAAGGAAAATATACCATGCCACGTGAACAAGACATTTCGTGGAGCGCTGAGCAATAACCAATGCATTTTCTTTAAGGAATGCCTAGATGCTCACCTGCCGATTTCTTGTGTGGCGGTGTAACATACTGCCGCGCCTTTCTTTCGTGTATTCATCGATTCAGAAATCAGGGCGGCTGTTATTATTGCTCGTACACTCTAAAGCCAAGGTCCGAAACACGAGGCCTCTAGAGCGCATGCAGCCTCGAAATATTTTTGTGCTGTCCACTCACCCTACTAACTTAAACTTTATTCGTACAGCCCCATGCATAGGACGTCTAGGTTTTCTTTCCACCCACACTGCACCTATTGCATCGAAATTGTGCATTTATAGTCACTGGCGGATCAATTTTTAGGAAGTCACTGGCTAGACATGGTTTTGAAGTCCAAGCCTAGGGATCTCAATCCTACTCACCTGCATAGATCCCTGTTCAAAACTTCTTGTCCGCAGCAGTCAAACCACGACCAAAAAACACTTTAAATCCAATTCTTCCTACGACATCCCACTTACCTACGCAGCTGAAACAAGCGTTCCAGTCCCATTCAGCCAATTCCAGGTTAGTGTTCTTCTGAAAACCTTCTTTCCTGTGAATACGGTTGGGCACAAACTACAGTTAAAGAATGAATCATATCTTCAGTGGCTCGGATTTTATTCTTGATATTCAGTCGTAAACCAGCTATACTACAGAAAGCGTTGGTACACTTTTCATCCGCCACAAAACGGTAATAGGAGCTTAGAGCAGCTTGACGCAAGCAATCAGCCATACTCCTCCTAACCTTCCTCAATTAGAACGGTCTATTCCGTTAGCGATGTGGCCAAGATCATTCCAGAGACGCTGACTCAATGGCGATTGTGTCGCGAAGACTACCTTGACACTTTTATAGCAACTCCTTCGCATGAAAAAAGGATAAGCAAAGACAGACCAAAATATATTCAGGAGGCTGCTGTCTCGAACGCAACGATTCCACGATGACTCGGTTGAGAGTACCTAGGGGTTGCATCAGTAAAACGGAAGGTATGGCTATATCGCTTGCGTTCTATTCACGACCCGTGCCACTCGCATATGATGAGGTTGTGATATCGCCAGCGGTTTGATATGGCCTCTCATAAATATGGCCGCCCACTGAGGGTCTCCTTTTATATTTTTATTTCCATGGGCTTTCAGAATTCCCTACAGCCGTACTAAATTTTTGTTGATTAGAGTTACCTATGAACAACTAAAATGAAGACTGTTCAATACCTTGGCTGTCAATGTGCAAAACCAGATTGGTTTCTCTCTCTCTTGTAAAAGTGGGACTAGGAACAAGAACGGCTATCTAATACACGGCCACTTTTTCAGCAATGTACGCGAGTTCTCATATTACTTGATGTTTAAACAAGAAAATTTGTTCTAAAGGTTATTTTTTAACCTTCGCGGCACTTTGGTTTCGAGTTATCTCGCGAGTCGGCGCGTGTCTTATACACGACCATTTCCTGTCGTACAAGAATGGGCTACAAAATTCCTCCCAAAAGCTATTGATGAATGCTGGGATCCCTCGCAATCTAGAGAAGATGTTGATATCGACCAATATCATACCTTGCGCTATTGTTTAATATATAATTTTTCTTATCTCGAACACGCACGTGTTTTAACCTTTCGGCCGCATTGCAACAAAGTAACTGCAGAAGAATAAGCGCAGAAGCTGCATGGGGCAATATCCGAGGAAATTGCAAGAAACTCCTGTATATAGAATAATGATTCCCATGAATACTGCACGCACCATCATCATGCTGAATGTAGTTTGTTCTTTTTTTCCCATTTTATGTCGACGCAATTAAATTTAGCTACGAGCGCCATTGAAAGAACAGTGACATTGGTGACAGACACAGAAAGAAAGCCCTGCAAAGGACCACACGGCTCATCATTGGGACAAATAAACAAAAATCACAAATTAAAAAGCAGATTTATATTCTTTTTTCTTCGCCATTCTAAACAGACGTTCTTCAGACATTGAATAAAAAAGCATCGAGCTTACCTTATGATCTTTCTCTGTTTACACGAGTGGTAGGTTGCATTTAATCAATATGCCTATACAACGAATACATTTGAAAAGAAGCCTTATACCTTGATGCTAGTAAATTGAACATAGATCACCTTCGTCAGCTACAGCAGGCCAACTCCGCAGATGTCAGTTCCGATCACCTTTAGTCGGTGGCATTTGGGTACTGCTTAGACTTGCCATTTGTGTTCGTCTCCAAGTTATCCTTTCTTAGTTGCATCCTGAAATATGTATGTAAAGAGATGAATCTCTGCTACCATACTTACAGAAGGCAAAGCTTCACCATAAAGTGTGACCTTCATGCTCAGCGTTTCCTATCAGTGTGATGTTGTGGGCAGAAAATAAACCCGACTTGATCATACCCAGTACTAAGGAAATTAAATTCATTCGATTTAAAAAATGGCCATATTTTGAAAATTCTCAATTATAGGCGATGCTACAGGGTGCTTCGCACCTAAGTAAAGCAAAAGGTCATGTGAAGGATAAAATTGTTCCCTTAGTCAACGTGGGAAAAATATATGACGCATCTGTTAAGGTTGGAGTCGAGAATATTTACGATTTAGCTGTAATTATTCAACTTTCCTCTAGGCACAGTGGATCCCAAGAAGGTATGTGCTTTATGGGTCTCCACAGCATGCACCAGCCTATGGCTCAATCTCGCCGCGAGTATTACCTCTGATGGTGATGCTCACATATGCGAGCTTATGCACACCTGACCGCCTCAAAGCATCACTGCAAATGGCGTCACTAGCAACGGCACTTTCCATTGTGCGTTGAGTACTGTGTTTTGACGAGTGACACTAAGGCTGCCATTTAGCTGCGCTGTTCAAAGTGGAGCAGCAAATACACTCTGGCTGTCTCTTTAACGCGGGCCGTTACCTTTGGATGTATACCGCTGCTTTCTTCGTGCTCACCTGGTGTTTGTCGAATTGGCGCTGGGCTGTATGTGACTTCTTGATTCGTTTACATCTCCAGTATTGCCGGCCGTAAACGCGTACGGTTACATTCGTAAATAAATATTCATGACGAAGAATGAGAGAGGCAGAGCCCGCATTGGGAGTTTACAGCCAGGAAGCTGCAAGGGTTGTAGGCATAGTCGTCAAAAGTCACAATGGTTTCAGCAACGTCTTTGGATAGTGTTTACCCACATAAATCGAGCTCTACAGAATAGAAACAAGGAAAGTACAATGATGGTGGTAGTTCGCACAACTGTTGCTGTACGTGGAAGTACCCAAAGCAGGGGCAGTATATATGTGGCCCTAATTAATACTCAGTTTACATGGACTGGAAGCAACCAAGTTTCCTACAAGCTCAACATATTGGAAAGGCGGTCTTCCTAGAGTAAAAAGAAATTCTTTAGGCAAGCAGTCACAAAAACAACAGCATTTTTACCATATAATTGGAGTTTCTGAGAAGAACAACATAATGATATTTATATGCAGACGCCCAGGATGCTCGAAATATATGTACGCAAAAGAAACACAAGTCTTCATTCCATATCAAAATTGAATAACTTGATTCATTTCTCTGGTAATAAAGCATTCATGACCATAATAGCGTTGTGCTTCAGGAGATACTCCCAAGTTGCATTAAAGAAACTTTACGAGCAGCACAAATTTATTTGTTATTTTTGCTTATATTCCGCGCCCACTGACGTCAAGAGTGTCTTCGTATACACGGATATTTTTTTTATTTAGAATACATTTAAATTATCGCTCCCCACACGTTGAAGACAAAATGATGCAAAAAGTGCAGATAACCTCGCAATTCATGGCAAGCTTTCAGAAGCGCTGTCTTTCAACTTGAATTCATTCCGCTGCTCAGAAGATCTACACGAAGAAATATTTTCTTAGGAAGCATGTAATAAAAGGATTTCTGTTTCTCTGGCTGTCAACATTGCGTAGCAGCTGTGTCCCTCTTCTCTTGCTGAAGCACCTATTGAAATAAACTGAAAGGTGTAAATATCGCTTAATCCTTTGTCTCCCATGCTCCAGTATATGGATTGTGTAAGCTTACTTTATTTTTGCTGGGCAGTCGCTTCAAATGATATGTACTTTGCAGTGCTCAGATTCTACATCTATTTTAACTCGTTCTCTTCGTCCCTTCATATAGTTTTTGTCAAATGTATACAGCCCAAGAAGTTCGCTTCTGAGCATTGTAACGCGGCTGCTGGCAGCATTACTGGAAAATAAAAGTACTCTAAAGGAGAATGAGGGTGAGATTTCTCATCTACGAGGTTTCGAACGCTGGAGCTGCTTTACAAGTCTCGTTACAGGGCATAAAACGAAAATCCGTGGGCCGTATACTTTTTACAAAGACTGTACATTGCCACGTTTGGGTTTAGATACAACGCATTCCCTAGTCAACGTCTCTACCATTAGATTACGCTGGATGTTTTGCTGTTTACATAGGAAGTAGCGCTGAATCAGTTCAGCAAGAAGTAACGGTGGGAATTAGCCACCCTATTCCGCACCTTGGCATAGAAGCATAGAATACCAATAGTAGAGAATGTTTCGCATTACCAAAAATTTAAGCACTACCGGAGAGTCGTTGCTGTTCGTTTGCTGGAGTGCTTCCTCATCGAGTTTCTCGTTTTAATTTTTTTTATGAGGGGAGGGGAGGGACGAGGTTGCCAGTGCGACTTCAGTAGGTTACTCATCAGCTTCGTGTCTTGCAACGGGAAATTTTGAAGATTTGAACACGAGTTTCAATGGAGGTTGTTTATTGCGATGTGCTCAGTGCAGAGGCATATCGACTGGAGTTCAATAGCTCTGTTAGGACCCCTCAGGCAGCAGCCCACTTCGCTTCTGCTGCATGCTATATGAAACAACAGATAAAATCTTGATTAAACAAGTTCTCTGGAATTCTCCAAAGAGCCTCGCAAGCATCGGCTTCACAGAATAGCCCTCCCTTGAGCAGGTGCTGCATCTGTGGCACCTAGTAGTACACGCAGGTTTCGTCATGTTTTCAATGTCTCTAACACTCACCGATTTTAAAATGATATTTTATAGCTCGAATTATAGGATGTGCTCAGCTTTTCTTCATTGAAGGAAAGCTACGTAGGTTGAAATAAATAAATCTTTAGCGTAAACACTTTTGTGCATGCCTTTATATGGAAGAATAACATTAGTTACTAAAAAGGTTTTCAGCGCTAAAAGACGACACAGAGAAAAAAGATGCACAGGACGGCGCTACACTTTCAACAATGCTTTAGTTCATGCAAACACACAGAATATATATGCAGCGGGTGATGGGAAGTTATCATGAGATGAGCTATAATCTTCCATATCTATCTAAAAAAGCATATTCATTACCGTGCAGCACCATGGTGACAGAACTCACGCAGCCAGACCCAGTTCTTTCAATATGATATGATTCTATGAACTGTCGGGCGATAGCGTTCTTACATCGTTTTAATACAGTCGTGTCATACAAAAGGGCTCGACACGTGCCATCATTACATTTTATGCTATGTAAGGGAAGGTTGGAGCCGGTGCCAGTCCTTAGCGAGTTCTTGTGCTCCCGTAGCCTATCATTAATACATCGGCCTGTTTGTCCGATGTATACCTTGCCGCAAGTAAGAGGGATGCTGTAAACTACTCCCTCTGTGCATGCCACATAAGGCTTTCTGTGATTCTTGTTGCACCAAAGAAATGCTTCCTTCTCCTTGGACGTTTTCTGGCACAACCTACCGAGCTTGCATGGAGCGGAGAATACCACCGGAACCTTGAATTTTGTGGCTACCTTCTTCAAGTTATGGGCTACACGGTGTGTGTATGGGACCACTACAGGTTTAATCGGTTTTGCAGGCTTATCCCTTTGTACACCTCTTACTGCTTTCAATCTTTGCACAAGGGTCTCAGAGACAGCCGATAGTAAACTAGTGGGAAAACCAGCAGATTTCAGTTTTGGGATCTTTTTTCTCTGTGTCGTCTTTTAGCGCTGCAAATCTTTTTAGTAACTATGAACCAATAAGCCCAGCTTGGAGTCTTGCTACGATAACATTAGTTATCTGCAGTCGGCCCAGCCCAGGACAGCATTGCAACCATAAATTTATTTTTTTCAGAGATGGTTGGTGGCTAGAAAAGCATCGAATGAAGTAGCGTGCGAAAGGTAAAAAGTTGAAAAATGTTTTCATAAGTCTCAATTCTTCTGGGGTAGTCACTAGACGGCAGTCTTATCGACATCAATATACGTGATGTGCGATAAAAGCCTGGAATATTTTGTTGCAGAGCTGTTCTCCTGCACACCTTCTTTTGCATTGAAGCAGAAGCCCAAAGCCGAAACACCCGTCTTCTCTGGCGCAGCGGAATATGTTACTTCTGACAGATAGATGGAACCTTTCTTTCTTACAGTCTCCGCCCATTCTGCAATATACAAACGAAGTCCTATATCTGGCATGACGATTTTATTCATGAATAGCATAATACGTGTGTATTGTTCTGCGCCTTCAAATTGAAATATTTAATTTGTTCTTGACTGATTTCATTAAAGAAAATTTAGATCACACAAAATTAAGTGTCATTTAATGCATGGCTTCGTACTTCAAAATACGCAGACTAGGTCTAAACGGCTATTTGGAAGCGTAATTGCTTAGAGTAGAAGCACCTAGGCCACCATACTTAGAACGCTCTTCGTTTCCTTTTAAATTGTAAGTCACAGTGAATATGCTGCATAAAGAAATAAGAGGTAGTTGATTCCATGCCTTAAGCATGCACACTGTAGGGCTTTGCAAGATATTTCATTCCACGAAATAAAAAAAAAAATATTTCTTAAGTTGGCTTTTTTTAGAAATGAAGGCGCTGCCATCGGTTGGAATACTTATCGGATGCTTGATTCCAAATTTTCTAACGGATGCATAATAAATGTTAAGGAAAACGATGTCCCCATAGTGAACGCTGCGCAAATTGTTGAGTCGTAAGTTTCATAAGAAATTACACGCGAATTTTTTCGGACACATTTATCAGGTGATATCTCAGAGAAGGCAACGACTTTTGGGTCGATCGAGCCCAATTTTAATATGGAATAAAATTAAAGTGATGATGATGCATAAGATACACAACTTACAAGCCGCGTTTGACGCTATTGAACACAGGCTGATAATTTCTTAAAATATAAATGGCTACTAAACCTACAAAATCACCTAGGAGGTGCCTTTGACAAACATGGCTATAGCTTGCAGCTTCCGCACACCATCCATAGAAATAAATATTGCTGTCACAGCTGCAATGCATACTACGTGAGGCATACCGTGTTCAAAAGCAACGAAAAAAGAAAGTCATATGGCCCACGGCTGAAGAAGTCAAACGAGAGAAAAGAAAGAGCATAAATATTCTACAATCCGAAAAGAATAAAGAAACTTAACAAGAAGTTAATAATAATTGGTTTACTTGAAAGGAAACGCGCAGTATCTGTCACAATTGATATGCGGAGCCCTGACCCGCGCCGTTGGGGAAGGAAGGAAGGTGGGAGTGAAAGTGGAAAGAGGGAATCAGGAGGCGTAGTGAAGGCTGCGAAGTAATTTTGACCACCTGGGGATGATTAATGTGGTGGACGACGGCTGTTGTTGCGGCGCGCGTCCTTTTCTCCCTCTTCTGTTTCCTTTTTTGTCTGTTTTCTCTTCTGTCCGCACGAGGCACCGCAGGTGGCTCAGCCACAGAGCCAGTAGCAGGCCCGTGCATTTTCTTTTTCTTCTTCCTACAGCCACAACAACAACTAAAACGCACCAACATCGCACAGCACACGGAAGCCTCTCCGTTCGCATAAAAAAAAGGCAACCTAGGCTCCACCATGGACTGAGAGGTTGGAGAGAGACGCGTATGTGTGTATCTCTCCGCCTTGCCCTGTTGCCTATGTGGAGTAAAGGTACTAGCTTGCCTAATAGGCGTTTTCAACAACACAAAAAATAAATTATAACCTTTTCGCTAAAATCGTGAAAAAAATTCTGGTCTTTAGGCTGCCATCTCGTCTTTTAAGCAGTCTGGCTCAGAATCGGACCTCCTCCTTGTACCAGCACACCTGGTTTAGTACCAACCAAAAGCTAAAGCATAGACATGCCACGTGTGTCAACCGAGCTCGGCCAGCTCTGCTTTGTACGAACTTGTCGGGCATTGCCGACACGTGTTTGCGGTAAAACGCACACCTCAGATGCATGCCTACGCCATATCTCTCAGCTTCCCTGGCTGAATAAAAAAGCAGGGGGGGGGGGGAGGGGGGTGACATAAGTTCGGTCGTTAAGGGTATGGCGAGAAGCCGTTAATGGTCCCCCTTTGCCAATTATTGTTAGTAACCTTGTTCGCCCACATCGCCTTTGATGCTAACCAAATTGCTAATCGCTTATTTTAGTTGTCTAATTTTGCACGAGTACACTTTACGATGCGTCTTCTGTGAACTACCATGCGACATAAACGTGAAGCTGTGCCTAACCAAGCCGTACGAACGTACCTGCGTGGCCCAGGAGTAGCTCGTCTGAGTCAGTATGAAAGGGCCTCGGAATGCTGATTCTGATCTCATCTTCTGGTCTGAAAAGAGAGGCCCGAAATGGCAGCGCCTGCAACATCAGCCATCTTTGTTCGTGTGACGAGAAGCAATCCAAAAGACAATCAGTGCCCGGCTATGCCAACTACCAAGTTCCATCTGGTAAAGTTATGGCCGTAATTTTCACCGACAACACGGACATCGGACTTTCTGAAGAATGGGTTTTTTTAACGCTAATGATTAAAAAGGGGGGTAGGGTGCTTTAGGTTGGAGAAGCAAAATTAGCGAAATATTCAAGCCGCACGTTATGACGGCTAACTAGTCTGAGCCTAACGAGAGTTTGATGAGAAGCATACAGGCTGGGCCAACGTTTATCGGGCAGGCAGCAGAATATACAGACTCAAACTAAGTAGTGCGGGATTGGGGAATATCAAACTCTTCCAAGTTAAAACAAATTTCAGATCCCTCAGTCAGTGCTAAAGCATCCCTGCAAGGTAAATTGTTTCTCAATTTGTAATTGTAAGAGATGATGCTTGCTGGTGCTCCGTAGACGCAACATCATACGCGGCAGCGAAAGGAAGTCTTCTTCCCGCCTTAGCAGGCAGGATATTCATTCCCGCAGCTCCAAAGGTAAGCTATAAATTCAATGCCAGTGAGGCGCTTTATGACAGCATTTTTTCTACAGCGCTTCCTTGAGAAGCCGCAAACCTCAGCGGATTATAGCTCTACTTGCGATGGCAAGCACACGACGACGACTACGGGGGTGTTCCCGTCTTTGTGCCTTTCAATCGCCGCCACGTGTCGGCAGCGCTGCCGTCTCGACTCGGTCAGATCTATGAAGGTTACTGAAGAAAAGAAAAGGGATCTCGTGGGGTGCTCCTGAGCAACGAGACCGCTCTGACGCTCCTCTTTATGGCTGCCTTTTCACTTTCTGTGGACGATGAAGACGGTTATGGCTAAGACCTTCGAATTATGTCGCTTATGCGAGAGAGGTAAGTTACGCAATGCACATTCATCGGCGCGCAAGGCCGCTGAATCAGTTTGGGTTTTTGCAATGGGAAGGGTGAATATTCTGTGCATGCTTTTCTTGAAATATTAACTGACTGGATACCAAGATTTTCTGCTCAATGCGCATGACTTCATAAAAAAGATCGTGGCGCGGAATAAACAAAATTACGGTGGAACCTCTAGTGCCAGCTGCACCGTTGAGAAGACTATCCTTCAACTTCTCAGAAAATACCCCCAAGTAGCGGCCTTGTTTTTGTGCTTCTCTCAGGAGGAGCTTTGTTACTGCGAAAAATGTATAAACTGTGGACGTGTTTCAGAAAGAATTCAACATCGCTGGAAGTAATTACTAAATATATTATGATCTTAGCAATTCCGGTGTGTAACGTGAGGACAAGATAAAGCATCGTCGTTAATCATAACTGACTAGATTCCAAGAAAAGAGGTGGAAGAAACTTTGGTAGGCATTTAAAATAGACCAGTTTGTTTGCTACTGGAATAGAATATAAATGGTGGTGCTTAAGAGTTGCTTTGGCCTGCAATGTGCACATCCTGGCTAACGATAATGACTTAGGTAGAAACAGCAATATTGTCCTTTTTCGAACCAAACTAGAAAATTTTGTTTATATGTAAAGCTCAAAATTAGAAGCATGTACATGAAGAACTTATCAGCAGCTATATGTCACGAAAATATAACTTTAGGGACCCATAGTAGGCTGTTGACTAAGAAACGAACGAAAAAATACATTACGGAACTAAGTAATCAACAAAACTATAGTAACACCGCATAAGGTCCCTGCAGGTCACCATATTATGTCTCGGGTATTGTGTAATTATGGGCTGCTCAGATCAGTCGTTCGCTTTGCCCTACAATAAAAGATTACATTTATGACATTTTATGCTATGCTTTCACCTCTCTGCAAAACCACCTACTGCTGACTTTATTGCGGCGGTACTCCTTTACCCTAATATGCTTCCCGAGCCTCGCACAAGCTTTAATATCTAAGATACCAATGCTACGTCCTTTTGACCATTGTGCAGAGCTGCAGAGTATCCTATGCAAATTTTGCATTCTGAATAAAAGCTTATCGCCTTCACCGCAAGCTTGCATATGAAACTTCGGCACGAATCGAACGATTGCTTGTGAAATATTTGTTGGGCCGTGATGACACGTGTATTTTATAGGCTATCCCCAGAGTTAAAATGGTTTTACACTCAAATCTTGGTAACTCTCAATATAGCTGCCCACTTTCACAAATTTTTGCACCGCTAATTTTCAAAGTTACATAATACCAGAAGGGTTTTCTGGCGGGCTAGTTGGTGCTTGTCGTTCTTTTAAAAACTGCACGAAAAAAACAAGCACAGAGACAGAAAACACATACAAACCTGCGCTCTCTGTGTGTACGTGTTTTCTGTCTATGTCCGTGTTTTTATCGCCCAGTTTAACCATGTACATCATTCCATATACGATTTAGCGGTTACGCTGTACCTTTGAATTTACTGTCGGCCATGAACTGGCAGCAGCTAGTTACGCCGTAATCTTCATCTTTGACCTTAATTGTGTTAAATTTAAAGGTTGAGCTGTAACTCTCATTCTTACCGACAGCTGTGAATATTTTGCACGTCACGTTGCAATCTTCATTTTATCTTAGTACTTTACAGGTTGCATGTTAAGTCATTTTTTTCTTTTTAAGTTATGCATTCGTGCACACAGACGTATTTACAGTGAGTCTCGTGAGACCTCTTGCTGGGTGATCTATTACGGTTTATTTTTTTTGAAGTGGCTATCCCGCTATTCCTTCACGGTTCTTTTGCGCTGCAAGTGTACGATGTACACTTGTAGACCCACCGCCGCTATAATACATTTAATAGAGTAATTTTGGATTTTAACATGCCCCGTCTGCGTAAACTGCAAAAATGAATAGTTAATCACTAAAATATTACCAGCAGTAATAAATTACATGGAAATAGACAAGGCTTTATACCCACAACGAAACTAATTGCTAGTAAATCATTGTCTTTCTGTAGATGCAATTCCAAAAGAAACTGAAATGACTTTTGAAGCCAATCTAAACAACTGAGCAAAACCGTAAATTAGCGCGCAATTGAATAAACTACCGTAATAAAAACACGTGATAATATGCGGCTAAGAATATTGTTTCCCTTTGAGGTAACGAAATGAGGCAGTGATCGCCTCACATCTCGATGGGCACCCGAGATGCGCTGTATGGAGGCGAGAAAAATTGCAGTCAAAGAATAGGTGCCGCTATAATGCAGGGCTCAGGAATAGGTTGGAGGCGGAGGTGGTGAAGGGTGGCAGTTCCTGGCCCTACGGGGCTGGGACGGTAGGACATCGCCGCTTGCGGAGGGGGCTATCCAGCCACCGAAGTTTAGGCCGTAATTGCACCCGCCACTGCCTCGGGGGTGGACGAAGGCTGTTGTTGCGGCGCGCGTCTTTCTCTTCCTCTTCTTCCTTTCTTCTCTACTTTCTCTTCTGTCCGCACGAGGCAGCGGAGGTGGCTCAGTTACAGAGTGAGTAGCATTCCCGTGCATTTTCTTTCCTTCTTCCTACAGTCACAACAGCAAAAACAACAGACATAATATCGACCACCTGGGGATATTCAACGTGCACTGACATCGCACACCGCGATGACAGGTTTCTTCGGCAACGCGTCATCTTCTCTGCTACCGGCGTCGTACGAGGCAAAAATCTAGAGATTGAGACAGGACGACGTAGAAAGACGCAGCTATCTGGCAATGCCATATCACAAACCCTCCTGCGCTACCCCTTCAAGCAAACAATAACCTCCTAGGGCGCGCGCCTTCTCGATAGCCCCGTTCCTATGGACGCTTCGTTGCCTACATGGTCACGAAACTGAGGTGCTCCGGGCTGCAGGCATCTTTTCGCTACTTCAGGCTCTTTTTAAGAAGATCAGACCCAATCTTTTCCGAATCCTTGCTTAAGAGTCTAATTCGATGGGTCGTAAATACTAGTGCGACAAAATTATGCAATGGTCTGGTATGTGGGGTTTAACGTCCCAAAGCGACTCAGGCTATGAGAGGCGCCGTAGTGGAAGACTCCAGAAAGTTCGACCACATGATGTTATTTAACAAGCCCTGACATCGCTCAGCCCACGGACGCCTCTCCGTTTCGCCTCCATCAAAACGCAACCGCCGAGGCCGGGATTCGATCCCTCTTCCTTGGGCACAGTAGTCGAGCGCCTTAACTGCTGCGCCACCTCGGCGGGGCCAATTCTGCAATGCGTTTTAATTATCGTTAAACCTGATTCAGAGGAGAATACAAGGGCAGAGTTTAAAAAATGAGGTAAATAATTTTTTACTTTCATAATTTCGCAATGTTCGGTGTTCTTGAACACTGCGCGATCAATTCAAATTTGTGGTATGTCATATATATATATGAGTTGAAGCAGTTTGATAGATACGTTTGCATAAACATAAAGTATAATTACTAGTGCTGGGTCAAGAGCCCTTTTATTAGATAAATAAGCTCGCATGGTGATTCTCATAGTGGTGATGAGAGCATGGTGAGCGACTCCAGGCTTGTGTGCTCTGATCTCACCAGACAAATCGCTTGATATGCAAGTCGAGAGCAGTCACCACGCCGCAAACCCAAATTGCAAAGAAATACTGCACGTCTGAAATCAAACTTTTTCAGCACTAAAAAATAACCACCGAAAAAAAAAATGACAAGCTTGAATTCCTTTTATTTGTTTACAAACATGCATGCATCATATGCTGCCCGTCAGTGCACCACAGTGTGACTATCCCGGAGAAAACTGTTGGCGGCATCACACGAACCGGGAACAAAGTTTCATGATGTTAGCCCTATAATTATGCAACAAGCCTATGCTTGTTGCATAATTAAAGAAAGTGGCCCGAGCTGATGCTGCTGGACCTATATCGTCTAAAACGTGTAATGCGTCATAATACATAAGAGTAAGATAAATTTCTATTTCATTTCGCATGCTTACACTTTTTTTTTTCTTTTTCAGAAGTGGACAAAAAAAGAATACCCGTGCATGCAAATTTAAATGGAAAAAGATTGCTACTGAGAGAAAACAGCCCTATCGGCTTCCCTGTGTTATGGATCGGTATCGCATAGCGGGAAATGCACACAGTGTGCTTGAAAAACAAACTACCAGCTTTATTTCGACAGGATCGCCGCGCCGATTATAGGTTACCGTAATCGGAGAGGAGCGTTTATCAGTTACAAAACCACGACAACTAGTTTTCGGTACTTTTCTCTATGGGTTTCAAGGCAGTTCGTATGTAAATAACTTTTAAAATGCCCTTCTTCAGTTGTAACCTATGCATCGGCCAAGATTGACCAAAACATAAACAACGCTCGCGCAGTAGCGTTCAATTAAGGCGCAGTTATTGCTTGTAACTCTTATATAAGTAGCTTAATGGGTTACCGAGATTTGACTGTATAACAAATGTTTATGGTAAACATCCATTACATCCGGAAAGGGAGCATTTCGTGTCTGTTATGAGATGTTTGCAATGACCAATCAGACCCCAAAAAACTGAAAAATGAATAATCTAGAAGAGGGCGAGGGCAGGCACCACTACTAATGCGAAAGCTAAGCCTGTCACGCACTACACGATTCAGCAAGAAAGAGGGCGCCTAGACAATAATCTGCAGTATATTTTTCTTCATGGTGACTTCAAAAGGTATTGTGTGTACTTGAACGTACTGTCAATCTGTTTATCAGTGCTGGAAGTGTCTGATATATAAATAAAGCGGGTCGTATCAAACTGCAGTGCAGAATTGAGCAAAGTGAAAACAGCGTGGTTATAATATGCAGCGTGAGTAGGCGGCGGGATACGTAAATTGCACATTGCCAGATTTTTGTTTCTCCTTTTGGTTCAAAATCCCTTTTATCCAAGCTTTTTTTCTTGCTCTCCTGGAGTCACGGCGTCAGTGCAGCGCTTGTCATCACTGGGATTAAGCGACCCTCAACATTTCGCCACTGCACAAAATTTTTCTCTAGCTGTCTCCTTCTCTCCTAATGTATTGATATTTCGGTATATTAAACTTTCGAGTGGGTCGGAGGCAAGAGGTGACGCCAAAACATGCTTAGGCTCAGGTTAGTTCTTAATGGCATTTAGGGTTTAGTGCTCTCAAAGATCTACCCAAAATCCATCTTACGAATACAGGTTACTGGAGCGGAAACCGTCACCAAAAATATTATTTTGCAATTCATACATACAAAGCATCTTAGTCAATCGCAGAAGGTTAAATAAAGATTTAAAAATAATAGTACAGGCTTAATCGCTCTTGTCAAATACAGCGACTTCAAGGTATATACTAAATTATGTATGGGTTTGCTAGGTGTGCACTATCTGTTTTGTCTTTTCTAAAATAATATCCTCTGTCTTGCGTGAAGTTCGTTCTGGAAGTTTACAAAAGGCGCGAAAATAATACGTTATGACCAAAACAAACTATTCTGGATTCAAATTGTCTAGCTCTTTTCTTAAACTTCTGACTTGGCCTCAGCTATTATTTTCTTTCCTCCGGTTCAACCTGCGTCTTCCATCAGAATTAAACTCGTTTAGGAGTACTGCGACCTATCAGAGCATACGTTATTTCGCCAATTCACACCGCACTTTCAAACTTTTCAGGGTGTGGTGCGCGCTATGAGCCTTTTACAACCTAACGTGTTTCACGGAGAAGCCTCGTCTCCCTTGTCCTTCTTCAGGCCCAAGAAACAAGGCTCAACGACGCTGCGGTTCTTCTTAAGGCGGTAACAAAAGATTATCATTGTTCTACATGAAGACAATGGAACTAGGCGGTGAGAGGACACCAGTCTTTGAGCACACCAGTATGCCATGGTCAGCCGGTGAGCTGTACGCGGCAGCCCACTCGAACCTGGTTCCTAATTACCGCAGTCGCTTGTGTTGGAAGCAAGATCGCACAAAACAACCTCTAGTGAAAAATTTTTGTTTTCGTAGCGTCGGAATTGCCGCAGTCTCCCTCATTTTGTCCTCGATAAACAAAGGTCCCTCGTTAAGCTTTGAGCACCCCACGATCTGGGAAGAAAAACTAGGCGCATTGTGAGGCATATGTAGAGGGCGCTAGGGATATATTGCTGGTCCCACTTTATTTTCGGACGCTTTTTTATCTGTATTGCCTCGACATGTTCATGCCTATTGCTTATGGTTCCCTAATGTACAACGCTGATTTAAAGTGGTATAAATGTGGACCTTGATTTTAATTTCCGTTTAAAATCTTTCCTCACAAATTATTTCTTAACACTGAGCGGCTCGTGATTGCTAGCACCACAAAACAACACTCAAAAGCGTTACTGTTTCCTGTACCCGTAATCTATCATTGGTACACTTTCCATAATATATAATTTTGTTCTTCTGCCGTATGCTGAAGAGGTGCACACACAACACAGTTCTCTTATCTGCATTCCTGTAATTCGGCCCAGCGAGTGACAATTGAAAACAACAGTGTTGCATCAGTACTTAGTGATGCGAGGCCATAAAAGCGGCACTACCCTTTGCTTGATTAAGTCCGTAATTGTTGACAGATGCACCCAAGGCACACAGGCCTTCTATGAAAAATACTCTAGCCCCTCCGTCGGCCAGTTCTGATTTTTAAATTATTTCGTGCTGTATTGGTGAGTGTGACAAGTAACAAGGCAAGCATTATAAAATGTAAACACGCATAATTTTCAATTGGAAGTCGCTGAACACATCCATAATACACCAGTTTTAAGTATTTATTGCACATCAAGTCAATACATAGAGTGATGAGTGAAGATGGTTTCGGTGTGGTTTACATAGACTATGAAATTTCTACAGGTTCACTGTCATGTATATCTCCTCCTTGTAACTGAGCACTAATGCAGCATGCATACGCTCTCTTCGCTTCTGAGTATCTCGTCAAATAAATTAAGCTCAGCAGTGGAACCTAGTTTCAAGTATATTTCCGAATTAATCTTTTGAACAGCAAAGGGCATTCATTGGCAATCGAAGCAAAAGTTTCGCTGAAATCATCAACTGCAAGGGCATGCATGTCGATTGAATTGCAAATTCATTATAAAACTAAGGCCCTTATTTTGCGGCATCGCTGCTGTTAAGCCCACGGGTGTCATATATCGAGACTCTGACAGACGTCCTTCAATGCTACGAAAGTTCTTTTTGGCTAATTTTGTGTACTCCAAGTATTTAGCAGTAAACTATTACAGCTTCGTCACGATGACAGATTTAAACTACACTATCAAGAAAAGAAACTTAAACCTAAGAGCTCAAAGACAGTTTGTATGGTCTGCCAAGAAGAGATTGATAATAATAATTACATACATACATCAACAAACATAAAGCGCGTTGTTCGATTTTGTAACTATTTTTACCGTCGCAGCTTACACATTTGCTTTTTCGCAAAGTCATCTTTTCTGTCAAATCAGCCTATTTCTTGTTCAATAGATAGTGCGCTGCCTGCCCTGAAAGCTCTCTTGGGGGTGCTTTCTCTGGACAGCGCCGCAACGTCTCAGGAGCAGGACCATTTCAAAGCGGAAACTGCGAAGTGAACTGACGTTTCTAACTGCGAACTTTCCTATGCAGAATGCATTGGCACTGCGATGCCAGTTCAGGGAGCTTAAGTGCTCCAGGTGCGCTGTTGCCGGAATCACGTTGAAAATAAAATCAGCACCACGCCTCAGTCGCACAGTCAGGTTGGTCAACCATCTCGAAGGCACGTTTTGCGCCAAGCATGTGCTGAAGTAAAAATCACCCGTTTCATGCAATATAATGTTTCTGTTTTGGCCCGATCGATGTGGCGTATTTTAGGCATTTACGAAACGTTTTGCATATTCCGGAAATATCAGTACTCGTAGTCACATCTCGGATTGTTTGCGTGTGAATGCGAAGAAAAATAGGCATGTGAAACTTCAGTGCGCTACAGCCAACTTTTAGGCAAGGAAGATTCTCAGTAATGCCTTCATCGCCACATTCCTTAGTGTAGTGGCTAGGGCAAGAGATGTCTGGAGCTAGCTCGAAATAATTCCAGCCATTTTTGTGCTTTTTTTTTTAACAGAAACGCTAAGTCTTTCAACAACGAGCTTCATATGTTTATTTTTGTCGACAGCAAAACCACATTTCATAGAATTAGTATATAGTTCAAGTGGCGGGAGGAGTTACCATCTGAAAGTGAGACGCAGCGTATGAGTAGGCCACAGCAGAGGGTTTCAGAATAATACAGGCCACTAATGGCTCCAAAATGTGGACAGAGCCTACGGAGTTTTTCTTTTGCACTTTGCTTCCATCAAAATGCGGCCGTCGTGGCTGGGATCCAAGCCGACACTTTAGGTCAAGTTGTGGCAAAGTGCCGGTACTCCAACACGGAGTGGCATCACCTTAGGCTTATAACGAGTCTTAATTCCAATATAATCTTATGAATTACCATACTTTGTCTCTCACTCATTAGACGTTCGTCGTTAACGCGTTTTTATCAAGATGCATAGCTCCCAGAACAAATTTGTCTACGTGTCAGCGATTGTGAATCTATCTCTAGTGTTATATTATGTTCACATTCAATCATGTTTAATCAAATATTATAGTTGTCTCACCCGACTCTGAATACCATCTCAAATTCCGTGCCTTCAACGGTGCTTTCTTCTTTTAACACAGTATTCTCAAGAACGCATAACTAAATAAAAACAGGTTATCCCTATAATTTTTTCTGTGATTCATATACCAGGATAAAAGCGCACAGTGCGTATTTATAGCCCACGGCATATAACGGCAGTACCCACAGTTCGTTTTTCCCTTAGTGCCTTGAAGGAAACTCTAACACCGTTCAGAGCAATGTCGGCTTCTCCTTTCCAGCAGTCGTGAGGCGCGGCCGGTTAGACATAATAAAATCAGGGCTCTGTTCTCTCGGCTCTGATTCTTCCGAGTCACAACGGTGAGACCTCGTTATGCAAATGACGTCTTGCCCACCAGCTACCAAAAGGCATGTGGAGATGCACACATAAAACATCGGGGCTTTGGATCTCGAGTCAGTATAAAGAGGGGTAGAGTACCCCGCCGATCATTGGTTATTTTAAGCAGGCCGCAGAAACTCTAGGCACGTTCCAGTTTTCAGTACCTGTGACGAAAGGGAGGCACAATAAAATTGCTCGCTCTCGTGCAACTTCACCGATTATTGACGTTACTTGTGCATTTCTAAAATATTCTGTGCTTAATGTATTTGCAGCATTTTTTAGTGTGTTTTCGTTTTGCGTCTTTTAGGATAACTTTTAAAATTTACTCCGCAGGAAGATTCAAATTGAATGAAGACAAAGAAACAGTCTTAAGGTATTCATGTTTTTTTTGTTCCTCTAATTGAGGACATCCCCTACTCAACTTGGATTATAGCATTTCTTTATTAAAACACGCATGCAAGAATGCTCGGGCACATGAATACAGAATATTCGCACTGCGTGAGCAGAAGTTTTCAGGCCAAAGGTACTGATATGAATAGCATAATCGAGTACTTAACTCACCTGGACGCTGTGCAGTCCCTCACAGGAACAATGGGACTGCTCTCCCTACCAAGGTTTCGAGCGTCGGGATTTTTGTAGACACCGAATTACATGGCTCTAAAGAGGCAATCCTGCGTCCTGGAAATATTAAGGACCTTGTCAGTGCGTGCGAAAGTGCATATGTGCTGTTTGTGGTTCGTGTGGTTTATTTTTTTTTTCGATCTTTTCGGAATTACTCTTACAGCGAAGAATGGAAGAACAGAATTTGGTTCTATATAAATTATTTCTGCAGCCAATTTTCCACCACCATATAGAGACTGCGATCCATGACTGTTGCAAGAGGTATATGCATTACAATTTTAAGAATTTGGAAAAAGTTAGACAGGTTTAAGCAGGTTTAAAAGAGTGGTAGTGCGAGGCCGGTATGATATTCTGGTTGATTATCACGTTACCCAGCGCTCGAATGCGTACAGCTCCCAGCGTACCACCCCGTCCTTAATTCTCATGTTTCAGCACCCTATAGCATCTTTAATTGCGATAACACTACTGTGCCAGGCTTTGGCCCGTTGCGTCGTCCCGGACAGGGCAAGTTTCACCTTGAACAGCCGCGAAGAAGACAAAGAAGAAAACGAAGAACGCTCGATCTCCGGCAGCTAATGCTTTCACTCCACATTCGGGTCACCAGCATTCAACCATTATCATTTATATATGGGTTGGTAGCTTATACTCTCGCGTCATACTCTGATGAGCTATGTAGCACCTTACACTGATAGGGCGTGATAGGGGAATAATGTAGCAGGCAAAAGACGCTTCCGTCGTTGCTATCGCAATTCAATTAGTGTTAACTACAACTAATTGCTTTCCTTTTTTGATTCCTCTTCACAACGTTTTGACAGTTCGATCGCCACAGCTTCAGGATCCATAGGCTCCGCTTGCCGATTTCTCTTGGTGGTTCATTAATAAGAGATTGCAGTATGGCATATTGCCGAGTGCCTTTGTTTCGCGGGGTTTAATGTAATAAATGAGGTAGCATCCCAGTTTTGACAGGAAAGAAGGAAAATCTGCCGCCAAACGTAGGTCCGCTAGGAATGCACTACGAGGAAATGGCGCTTAAGAGGGAGTAGGCTAGTAAGATTTGCCAGAAATATATCCAGTGTGTATGTTGTCCTCCCACACACCACTTCGGTGGCTCGACAATACCTGGCGTGACAATGATATGAACGCTTTCGCAGTAGACCCGCCGGGGTGGCGCAGTGGTTACGGCGCTCGACTACTGTTCCCAAGGACGCCGGATCGAATCCTGGCCTCGGCGACAGCTTTTCGATGGAGGCGAAAAGCAAGGCGCCCGTGTGCTGTGCGATGTCAGTGCACGTTAAAGAACCCCTGGTGGTCGAAATTTCCGCAGTCCTCCACTACGGCGTCTCTCATAGCCTGAGTTGCTTTGGGACGTTAAACCCCACAAACCACAAACTACCACGCTTTCGCAATAGAAATATTACTTTTCAGAGAAGTTAAACAATTTAAGATGTCAGACAGCTTTTCCCCACAGTTGGAAGTTATTTAGGTGATGACATGCTATGCACAGCTTAAGAATGTGTTCTAGTGTAACACAGGGGGTTTATCGGCAGCGGTGATAGCTGCTATGTTTCGTGCTCGCTTCACATCAGAAATTCTTTGGTTGGATTCATCCCGATCTGAGAGTTTTTAGGTTAACCGGCGAGGCTTGTACTAATCGATGCATCAGGTGCCCTATGTGTGCATTCATCCCCCCATTTGGTATTCATATAAGTGATGCAGAAGTAGCTGTGGTCTTTTTCTCGGAGGAGGCTTGCGAAAGCGTTGAGAAAACCTGCGTCCAAGGAAGGTTCGTGCTTTATGTAAGAAATTGTGGTATACTCTTAGAAAACAAAGAAAACAAGTTTTTACGGAAAGGGGTCTTGTGGTTATGATGTCCCAACTAATGAATGCAGCTATGCTCGAAGCATTGCAGCCTTTCTTCAAGGATCATTCATGGTTAACCATAGAAAGTGGGTGGCAGTAAGGCATGGTTTCACGGTAATAGAGACTGGCACGGTAGTCATGGTTGACACGGACTCTAAGAAGGCGTCGTTCTGTACTCACACGCTGTTCGATAGTGGCAGCGTGTATGAGGAAGCCTCCACTGAGGACGGTAGCATCGCAGTTCCTCTTCTGAAGGCTAGACCAGCTTCCAAGGGCATGCGCCATCTCATATCTCCACCACATATCTCCACCATCCTCCCCCCCCCCCCCCCCCCCCCCTACTTCGTTTTTTTTTCTTTATTTCCTGGCTTTGGATCATACCATTTCACAAGAACACAACACGAATAACACAAAACAAAGTACATATTGGAAGGTCATCATCAGCCAATGTCAGGCTGGCTTCGTCTCAGTACATTAAAACTCCCGCAACGACAGCAAAGGCCCTTGAGAGCCCTTCGGGAGGTTCAGCAGCCACTTTCTGTATGGCAATAAACCAATTCACACTTTCCCGAAAGTATATTCTAGCGGGTCGAGCATCCCTGTCGCAGTGATAACCCGCCATTCTGGAGCGCCATATAGAGTGGAGGCCCATGAGCATGATTAAATCATACGGAACGCCATCTTCATTATCAATGCTTAAATACCGGATGCCGTGGGAGTCTAGTGGAAATTCTTTCTTTATCGTACGTTGCAAAACATCCCAGAAATAAACCCCTTCCCAACAATGCAAAAAAACATGGTCTATTGTTTCCGGCTGCTTGCAGATTAAACAGTGCGCCCCCCTTCTTGATGGTAAGAATGCGGCTGAAAACGAACACTAGAAACTGCATGCATATGTAATTAACTACTATTGGGAAAACTAGCACCTGTACAAAAAGTGAATATTAGAACTATCCTTGGGTCCTTGACAAAGATAGATGTATTTGAATTAGAGTAAGAAAATTACTGTAATTTAATTACTTTTTCGGTAATTTGTAATGTATAATGAAACTTTTTGGCGGACTTTTGCCGCAAAATTAATAAATTCCTTACAAAATTAGTTTTATTAAAGTGCGCCCCTTCTCTTGTAATAAACAAAAAAGTAGAGTGCCGGGAAAGCAGGAATTACGTGCGGCAAGCCGAAGCCAGCGTAAAGGATCGGCAATAGGAGACAGAATTAAGAAGAACAGTGCGTTTGAGACTTCGTGTGTAGCAGGATTACTTAGTGTGGCTATCCCATGGCAACCATTCTCCAAGCAGCAGGATACAAGGCATAAAGGGAATGCCGAAGTGAGAGATGGTGCAAGAAGGCTGGCTGAAAACTATAGCTGGAAACGCGGCGCAGTGTCACTCGCTCTTGCGTTGGCTAGGGCGCTGTGGTGCCTGGTTACACTCGTAACCACGGGGCAAGGGAGTTTGGGATAGGGAGAAATATGCGGAAGGGTCCATGGCGTGAACCACCGTGGCTTGAGCATTACTGAGCAGCGAGCACATGGTACCGACGTCGATTCTTGGGACGGCTAAAGCAATAAATAACCTATCTTCTTAGGGCCCTTCAAATGGCGGAGACCGCTCCGGGCCAGACTCACGCTGAGTTCGCCAGTCATTTCAAAATCATTCAACCATGTTTCTGTTTTTATCGTTGTTTTTGTTGTTGTTTTTTGCTGTTATCGTGTTTTTGAAATAAGTGCTGTAGGAAAGAGGGACGGAATTTAGCGGGTAGACGAAAGAATTGAGAGCTTTAGAATAGGGGGCCCCAAGTTTTAGGGCCCCTAATGAGCTTTGCGCGTCCAAATGAGCATGCGCAGATAGTGAGGCACGCTTGGGGTCTTGGATTAACGCTTCTGGCGGCCCCTATTTTTCGAAAATAGTGTTCGTCCTAGGCCGCCATTAGGTCGCTTGGGTTACGGCAACATGGTTGCGTCCGGCCAAGCGGCGTCCGCTCGCCTCGGCACACGTTCATCGTTATTGGTGTCACGCGTTCAAGGCAAACGAAAGTTCAACGAAGCTTGTGCTCTCTCATGATGCACGCACCACCAAATGTGTGAGATAAAGCGCGCCATATTTTCTGATTGCTTCTGGGTTTACCGAGCTGCTAGGCTTAGCGAGTTCGCTTCGTTTGGTTGCAATGAGGACTGGATGTGGGAAAGCGCGCAAGGTTCAAATGAGGTTCCCGGCTCAGCCTGGCTTGACTATTGACCGATTTGGTCTTGTCTGAAGAAAACTGTTTATATAACTGGTCTTTTTAATAACGTAGTTTTCTACAAAAATAGCACTTTTTGATGAATAAAATAGCGTTGTTGGCATTTATATATTTAAATGCTTTTTCATGGTTTGCTGTCGGGGCGCTGCAATTGACGAACGCAAACCGTGCTCCACTGCGTCGGAAAAAGCTCTATTCTAAAACCAGCCGCACAGCTTGCATGCTATTTTTTGGGGGGCCCCAAGCCTTAGGCCCCCCTGTTCTAAAAATCCCCAATGTGTGTGCTTCGCGTCTGGTGAACAAGTTGTTGTTCTGTTTACTAGTACTTAGTTTTTGCACGGATGGAAAATTCAAAGTAATTTAAAGGTAATTAAATTACTGAGCAGAAGTAATTGTAATGTAATTTCATTACTATCTGGGAACAGTATTGAGTAATGTGATTTGATTACTTTTCTGCAATTTTCAGGAAATGAATTAGTAACATAATTTATTTCTTTTCAAAACTAATTTTACCATATATGGTCTTTGAGCAATTGTGAAAGTATGCGTTGGAGACACTTAAAACTCTCTGATATTCGCTAAGGCGAAAGCCTTTCCTGCCACTTTTTGCATTATTATACCGCTTTTTCATTCATTTGCTTCTTCTCTTTTCTTTTTTCTCACATGCTCCTTTGTTTCTTCCTTGCTCTTTTTTACTCTTTCTATGTTTTCTCCTTCCGTCTTTTCCCCTCTTTTACCCTTTACTGACCATTTGCGATGTTGCAACAATATGACGAGGCCTGACATTGAAACTTTGAAATGTTTTTGCAAGCTCTTGCACGGTTTTGACGTATATAGCACTATTTCCACGTTTTTAGCTACTCTGACGCCAAACTGATGTTATGCCTCAAATTAACTCTTTACTGTACATCAAAAAACATTTGCACACGGACGCGCTGTTTCACCCTCTACCTTATAGTTTTTTTTCACTCATCAATCAATCATTTCACGACAGTGGCGATGTGACACCCTCCGCGGACGCGCAAACGCTGGCCACACTCATGAGCCGATAAAGGAACGAGTATATGAACAAGTCGCTCATAGGAGCTCCAAAAACTCAAGTGACGTTTTTTGACAATCGGTCAGTGAGCCATAGCTCACTATTATATGCCACTACCTGACCAGGCAGCATTACCTTAGGAGGAAACAACTCGGCAGCCGCGTTAGAGACAAGTTTGCTGTGTGCTTCAAAATGCAGGATACCTGTAGGTTCATTCTGAACTCAATTTACTCTTGACGCACAACCTTCACAAAGAAGTGGTAAGCGTTTGCGACAATCTCGCACAATGTACATCAAATAGCAGGTGGCTGAAAGGCATTTTAGATAAATTCTACTGCTTCTCTTGTGAAAAAACACAGTTATGGCAGTATGCCTGTTTAGCGAAAAGAAAGCAGCTTTGCAAAATATCGCGGCAGTACTGAAATATATAAAATCATGATACGAAGAAAAATATCCACCACCACATTTTTTAGGTTGGCACACGAAAAATTGGGAGTTGGGGTGTAGTCAGGTCAATGCAACGTTCAACACTGCAGCGTAAATCAGCACCATCTCCTCTCCTTAGGACCACAAAATTGCGTTAAATGTTATCCTTCATTTACCATAGTATACCTTTTGCCCCATTAGTTGGAGCAGTTAGTACTTCTCTGGCTTATAGCAGTCACTGTAAGATGCGTAAAAAGCGCGTTTTTGTCTCTGACCTCTGAACCCGGCAATTCAAGTCCCCAAGTGGAAGCTCGAAGCAGTGAACACAGGTTTCATGTCTGCTATTGTTGATTCTGATCTTCGCTAAAAGCGCACTGGGTATAAATAACTCTGGTAAAAAAATAGTCCCGGCCAGAGGCACGTGAATGGCAATTATAATTCAATGTCTCGCGATTGCGTAAGGTTCTTTTTAGAGTTCTGAAAAGCGCCAATGCAGATTTCATTCGTGAGAAGAAACGTTCATAGGATCACGTCGTGACGTGTGCTTGCGCTTTATCTCATGTAACTTTTTTATATTACACAGGCTTTCATTGGAGCCGAGGAAAACGTAGACCACAGGAATTTGAATGCCTCAAGTCTAACTTATTTTTCGCAGATAAATAATTGGGGTTTCTAGTCTTGCAAACCTCCCTTAGTCTCTGTAGGTGATATTGACCAAAATAGCAGGGTAAATAATAATAAAGTGCAAAACTAAAATCTCCTCTTCATGTTGGCTGCGACTATTGGATGGAAGGATGAGAAGGTCTTGAGTGTGAGGAACCTTTTAAAGCTAAGTGCACTAACGGATACTTCTCTCTAATTGCTTGGCTGCAAACGTCCTGTTGCAACTGCGAAGCGCATGTGCGAAAAAGGCGCCCCATTTCCAAATGTGGTTGGATACTGCCGAAAATTATTTACGACTGTTAGGTACTCTGGAAGTAGCGAGAGATATATATACGCCATCGATGATGTCCTACATTTTATCGGCGACTTGACGAAGTATGCGCCAAACATTTGGAGCCTGTACCCTTCGCCATTGCAGCCCTTTGAATAATGTAATGCATACATGTTTTAAAATGCTTGTATGATTATTATACGAAAATATGTTACCTTATGCCAGTTTGAACAAACCCCATTTAAAACACGTATCAAACAACATATAGCACCCAAAATGGAGAGAGAGAGAGAGAGAAAGAGAGAAAAAGTGATCTGTCACTTCTAATCTTTGACGCGAAATCTGCGAGACAATGTTGGTCAGCAGCGTGTAATCTGTATTCATGAAGAAGCACACGGCAGCGCACAATGTACAAAGGACTCCCTACGCGCATTTCAACGTGCCGCCTAACCGATCCTGATGCCGATCAAAAATTTGAAAGAACGTCTCTATTATTTCGGAACGCCCGATGTTCTACGACCATTTTCTGGAGTACTTCGTTCGTCTTGGCTGATCATTTAATGTAGAAAATGAGATTCGCATGGATACTACCGTCGGACCTCGCACATGCAGTTTTCAAACGCACACCAAAGCAAGGAGTGGGTCGCTATTCCACGTTATCCCCGATTTACAATTTCCTGGATATCACTGAAATTTATAGACCCGCCAGTGCCAGCGAGTGATTCGTTTCTTTTTAAATATTGTACAACGGGAAGTAAAAACATGTTTGAAAGTTCCAGTATCTGACATCTCAATACCTTTACCACGTGAACTGAAACAGTGGAAAGGGAAAGATAGCGAAGGTGAGGAATCGCAAATCTAAGACATGAGCGAAAGGGCGAAAGGACAGGGTAGGTTGAAATAACATGTTGGTATAATCTACTATAGTACTATTCGCTATAGGTTGTTGAAGGCCCGCCCGCAAATGGGTGTCTATTGCAGCAGTCGGCACTACGGTCGGGCCTCCATAATGGTCGCTGCGCCGGCATCAGTAAGTCGGCGCTGTATTTACTCGTCCCCTACACTGGTACGGTGCTCCGTGCAATCGTGACCTAGCGGCTATGGCGTCCGTCTCGGCTGAGGGAACAGGTTGATTTGAAGCCCACCACTGGACATCGATGTAAGAACGGGTAGTCATCAGCACGGCTGTTATAGCGCTCGAAACGGCCTCTTTTGGCTGCATTCGTGACGCCTGCCTTTAAAGCCTCGTTTGAGATATCCTGTATCTGAGCTTGCGTCACCCCACTGGTGGGAATGCCTTCATCTCTATCCCCGCGCTGTTCTGCCGCAGCGAACCCAAATGATCGCTGTTGAAGGCGCAGCAGGTCCATCAATCAGCACCGAGATAACGCGTGTCTGTGCAAGCTGCAGCAAGTTTTAAGGCAAAAGTATTTAAGCGCTCATACTCGCCGTGACTGCCCATTCGTTGCATCCAAAGGCTGCAACAATAAGAGCTGTGACCCTCCCCCGAACCGGCACACAACCTCCTAGCTCCTCGGCGATCCGTGACGATGCCGAAGGGCATACGCAGCTGCGCATAGCAACAATGACGTCACCTGTACCGGCAAGCGGAGCGAGTACGCGCACGCGCTGCAGCGGCGCTTCTTCGCCAGACGTGTCGTTGCAGCCAAGTGACTGAGGTGGATGGCTCGCAAGAGGCGCAGTGATTCTGCACCAAGCGGTTCGGATTAGTGCTGGAAGGCGGATTCCCCCAACACCAAACGGCAGAAGAATGCGTCAATTGCGGCTCCAGACAATTATTCGGACTAAGGCGAGAGAGACAGAACAAAAGCGTCTGCGAGGATGCAATGCTTCGCCTGGAATGAAAGCAAGGCCATGTTGGCAGTCATTGACAGTCGAAGTGGCGCAGCAAAAGCTTTCGTCTAGTGCACTTTAGGGTGCCAAAGCGTCCCCATATATGTTCCATGGCGTAACGTTAACGCCTCGTTATTTTCTTCGCCAATATGTCAGCATATTTAGCATTATTCCTCTTGTGTTCGCTTTCGAATAAATGATGGCAGTTTATCGCCGCCGTTTACAAGGTCATGGATATGCATTATTCGCCTACTGTATCGTGGAAAATGGTCATTTAACAAGCCGAACAGCTTAAGGATTTTGATAGTGTGGATCGACTATCGCGTTCAGAGTTACCACCTTACAGAACGTGCAGGCATAATTGTTTTATTAATTATACACATGTTGACGACATGCTCGGAAAGAAAAAGCCAAGAAGACCATGAAGTAAGGGACTTCCCTAATAATTTATCAGGTAAAGTGTGCTCCCACCGAAAAAAAAAATCTGTTCGCGACTCCTTTCGACTGCTTCACGCCCATCATTCTTTTCGGGAGTGAGTCGTAAAGCGGCCCTACAATTGTTGTCTCCGCGAAGACGCTTCCTATATCCTTGAACTGCTTCCCCTAGCTGGTCCGAGTTCGCTGTAGTCAGGCCACACTGTCGGAAATATCTTTTTTTTTTCGTAGGCCCTCACACATTTTTTATAATGTTTAAATGCGGGCTTTTGCGACCAAGCCAAAGTAATATTGCCGCGCCTGTGCAAACATTATTTAATAACATTTTCACTCTGGGCGGAAGCCCCATCGTGGCAGAAGTGAAATAGTCCATCCGGAAAGGGCCATTCCAGCATGTAGGGAAAGAGGGTCGCCTTTATGATGTCCACCTAGGAAGCAACCGTCACTCTCCTTTCGATTCTATACCAAGGCCCGAGCCCTTGGTAGCTCATTGCTACCCAGACACTGACTCTCGTGCGGCCGCTGGACCGCACATTCTAAACTTAGTCCTCAAAGTACCTGTAACGTATAGGATGAACGTGAGAGTTAACGGCTTCCTAACGCTAGGAAGCAGTGTTAGGGCGGTAAGGTGCGCCAGGTTAAACTTATGCAAATTCTTGCAATGAATACTTTTTTATTATACTATACTTAATTTCGGCGGTAATAAGTGCATCAACGCCAGTTACAATAGAAACTGAATTGAAAGGGTATATCGCACCGACATCTTGCAGGGCGCCACATCCGTTTCCGCTTGTCCCACTGAGTACCGAAATTTACTTTATCGGTACAAATTAAAACCCTCCAGATTTCAGTTGTTCATTCCGCGCACACGTGGATTCACCACATTGTTTGGCGAATAATGTCATTGTAAGCACAAATTCTACATTTCTTGCTTTGTCAGTGCCTGTTACGGAAGAGTACGACAATAAAACAGCTGCACATCAGAGCAATGAAACCATTCATGATGAGCTTTCTCTATTATGAGCGTAGGTAGCGCAAACACAATATAAAGCAAAGACAATTTGTTTTGTTATATTGTGTTGTTTGCCTTGCATCAATATTTGCTAAGGTGCACACAAAGTGAAAGTTGAGGTGCTTTGTTCAACGGAAGCAAAGCGCGTCGTCACGATGGAGCGTATGCGAGGACTTGAATTATCTCCTCGAGGCCGAAATGGGCTGCCAGAGAATTTGCTCAGGCCTCTCGCGAAGGCTTCACAGGCTTGGAAGCAAAGCGCCGCATTCATCGGCTTTCGCTTTCCGTCAACAGAGAAAACGAATTACATCTCGACACAGCCAACTCCTGGAAGAAAAAAAAGATGTTACTGAAACACTGAGGGGAACCTGTATCGTAAACTGCGCAATTTTGTCATCCCACGCTGCAATTAATTTTCGCAAACGTGTTTGCATCTGGGGCCTTCCGTCGACTGAGTTCCGCAATAAAGGATCTTACACGACGACGCAGCCCATATGCACTGATTTAAAAATGCAACGCATGCATTTGGCAGATGCGAGTTAGCCAGGAAGTTACTTTTGATGTACCTAGGCGCATAACAGCGGCCCTAATATAGAATTCTGGATGAACGCTACCAGCTGCTTTCCAATCCTAAATGATGATAGTGCGGGAAAAATGAAAGTTTGTTTTCCACGCTTTACGTTGTGGCGCATTTTGTATCATGACTTCAATACACACAAAATCTGAGGTCACGGACAAAAGCGCAGCGAAAGTATGGGAGCCCATGGTACAAGAGATTCAAAGTGACAGGCACAGGATCCGTAGCAAGGTTCCGCGAAAGCCATGCAAGCCTAGGCGTGTGAACATCGTACAGATAGCCTAGGCTAAATGCAGGTTGTTAGAATATGAACTTGGAGTCCATGTGGCGGTTGTAGTTTAAGGTTTAAGATAACGCCATCGCAAGGTTTGCGCAAAACATCAGTTCAGAGGGAGATTCCATGAATACTTGTAGTTTACATATATGCCGCAAGTACATGTGTAGAACAAGGCGTTAGTAATCTCCGAGCTTATCTCCCCACGGCTTGTCGAAAAAAGAAATGTGAAAAATGCCAAGCAGTTTTGTTTCATTGCCCATTGAAGAAATTATATTCTGCTGTTGCGTAGGCACTTACATATGTGTTTTGTTATCTGTGATAGATTCTAATTGTTTGATAAAAAAAAAGCGCTTGCAGCTCAAGCCTCAGTTAAATCGCGAAGAAATGGGACTATAAACTAAAACCTAACCAAGCTTGCTGCGGTGCAACATTGTTAGTAAATATTCCTGTTTGTGCACTTATTAGCCACTCTTGTGGCAGAAAAGTGGTGGTTAAGAAGGCGTTAAGAGTACGGCACGCAACAACTCCCGTTGGGACTATGAAATTAGCTTTGTTTTAGGCAAAAGAGCCAAATCTACAAAACCTGAAAACACTCCACTGGATAGGCCTTCCAATGAAGGCTGTAATTGCGCAAAGTGGAAGTTTGAGTCCTTTGGTGAGACATGATTTGAAAGAGGGCTTATAGCGAAAGAAACAAGGACACGAAAGGATATCAAGAAAAAAACAAATGCAACGTAGAGAAAAAGCCATACACACCACCTCATCGCATACGAAATGTTTAATTACTACTGAAAGTACAGTTTTTGTAGCGTAAAGGTCAGAGCCGTGTTTCGCGTGAGTCTGCGCCGCCCATTATGCGAATGCGCGAGAACCACGTGACATCACGTGAGGAGCAGGTGTGTCGCCTTCTCGTCACAGTCAGTGCGCGCTCCGGAAGGAGAAGAACAAGGAGAAGAAGAATGACCACTGCGCTAGGTTTTCAAGCCGTCGGCGTGGCGCCGTGCCAACGTGTGCCGTATTCCGTGAAGGAAAAGAAGAATGACAGGAGACCGAGACGTCGGGTGCTGCTGCCCTCGACTGCCCCCGACAGGAAGACGAGCTCACCGAGTTCCTGTGCTAACCTTGCTAACGTATTAGGACACCGCTACGAGCAGAAGGCGTGAATCGGCTAAGTATTGGGCGGCTAGTCCTCTTTTTCTGTTTTCCCCTGCGCATTTGCGCTTTTCACCGTGTTGATAACGCTCGCAGAGAGATTGTAACTGTAAAGTGATGTCTACGCAGTCTCCCGGCCAGGGGCGCTCCCCTTGGTCGGCTTTCATTACGCCTCACGATCTACCTCTGGAAGTGTTCCAACGATCTGGCATTCCAAACATTCCTGTGGCGCTGGTGCCCAAGGATTGCGGATTTATTAAACTATTTGCGGATTTATTAAACATAATATCCCTGGGACTGTTCGAGCTGCTCTCCAGGCAGCCTCTTCCCTGCATGACTCGATCACAAAAGTGAGGCAGTTTGGGCGTGGCGGGATACTGTTCCGATATCCAGACCTGAAATGCGTTAAGGATCTGCTTAAATGCAATTCATTTCGATCGCTTCAGGTGAGCAGCTTTAACCCTACTCATCTTGCATGCACAAAAGGATTGGTCCGAGGAGTAGACTCTTCTTTAACTCCAGCTGAGACCCTCGACCTTCTTTCGGCGGCTGGTGAGGTAGCGGTGTATCGTTGCAGTCGGGAGGTTAATAATACGCGGGTACCAACAGAGTCGCTGATTGCCACATTTGCGGGAACTTCATGCCCGTCAGAGATAGAAGCATGGCCATTGATCTTCCGTGTGGATCCTCTTGAATCTAATCCACTGCTGTGCACTAATTGCTGGCGATATGGTCACAGTGCTCGTGGTTGTAAGTCCTCCTTGCGGTGTTCCAAATGTGGCGATGGTCATCATTCGTCATCATTTTCACAACAAAACGACAAATGCTGCCTTTGCGGTGGAGCCCACGCTGCAAACTCCTTGGAGTGTCCATCTCGAAAACAGGAGCTGCAAATTCTAGAATAGATAGAAAACGCTGTTCGCGTCGGGACGCTGTAACAGAAGTTAAGGAGCGATTACAAGGTTATGCAGGTGTGTCAGCCCGATCAGGTGTGCCTCTTGATGCATCAATCTCATAGGCGATAATGATTGCAGTGGAAGCATCAATGACTAAAATTGTCGACCTAATAGTTGCTACTGTGACAGAGTGTTTTTCTAAAGTTCTGGCAGTTCAGCTAACGTAATCCCTGTAATCAGGAACAGCCCCTTTCATAGCAAACATGCCCTCTGAAAGCTTTCAACTGCTTGAAAGCTCTACTGTTGCTTCGCCTCACAGGGCTACTCCTCTAGATGACGATGGAAACATTAATGACGCAGAGATGGTGGAATCAGATGTAAGAATTCTAAAACGGTGTGGGTCTCCCATGTCAAACCATTCTTCTCCGCGGTCCCAACCAAAATCAAAGAAACATCAGCATGCATCAAAGCCAAAGGATAATATTTTGGGGCAGGCAGTTGCGGCTGCCCAGATTTCGCAATCATAGGGGCACTAAATTTATCCAGTGGAACGGTCATTTAATTCTAACAGCTTCAATAGATTTAGTTTACATTTCTTCTCAATATAATCCACATATAATTATTTTGCAAGAAACTTGGCTAAACTGAAAACATATTTTATTTACAAAATTATCATTCATTCCGACAAGATCGCCAATCAAAAGGCGGAGGTTTAATTATACTTGTCTGTACAAAATTCTGTCACAGGGCTAAAATTTCTTTCCAGCTATCTTCTATAGATTGTGAGCCATTGGCCCTAGACTTTGAAATTCCAGGGCACTGTCCGTTTTTCTTAGTGAATGCTTATTTCTCTAGCGGTGTACAAGATACAAAACCTCTAGATCTGCTATTAGTTAATTGTCGAAACTCAGTTCTTCTGGCTAGTGATTTTAATTCGCATCATGTGTCATGGGGCTACAAGACAGACAGTTGTGGCAAGCGTCTTTGGGATTGGGAAACAAATAATAACTTTTCCTGTCGAAATTCGGGTTCGGCCATTTTCATAAGAAAACACACTCAATCCGTGTTAGATTTCACTTTTGCCTCTCCCAGTCTTTTCGTTAATAATTGGTCGACACCTGATTGTGGCACCTCTAGTGACCACATACCGATTGCGTTTGATGCTAATCGCCTTGCAACTCCAGCGACTTCTCAATTGAAGTCATTTATCAACTATAATAATTTTCAGTTAACGTAACGCTCTAATCTTGAGTCAGTGAATAACATGAATGAACAAAAATCAAAACGCTTATGCTCGGTGATTGAGGATTGCCGTGAGAAATCTCAGATCTTGGTACGGAGCTCAAAGGGGAATACTTCAGCTATTTGGTGGAATGATAATTGTTCCCGAGATTACAGACGTAGAAAGGCGGCATGGAAAAAGCTTCTCCACAACCAGTGCCCGAAAAAGTGGCAGGATTACAAGTTCATTGCAGCTTCTTTTAAACGTACAGTTGCAAAAGCGAAGGACGAGTATGATGTTAAGAATTTTGATTTCCTGTCCAAATTTGGCAACCGAACTGCTCTTTTTGATTTTTTACGCTTGCGGAAAAAGATTCCGCAAGCACAAAATCTACATTCCTTTATTTTGACTCCCTATGAAGCAATAGACACCATTGAAACAATTGCCAAAGGACTGGAGAAGCGTTTCTCGTCTGCACTTCCTTCGTGCTCGATATCTGCAATGCCGATGGATCCAGTTAATTATGATCCTCAAATTTCCGTTTCTGAGCTTTCTCCTACAGTTATGAGATTACCAGCCGCTGCTCCCGGTCCTGATAACGTAACTTCAAAAATGTTAAAAATTCTTTTTGACGAGTCACTTGAGACGTTATTAGAGCTAGTAAATTATTCCATAAAACATGCTTGGATACACCCAGAATGAAAACTTGCCAAAATAATTTCTTTACTTAAGAATAAAGGCGGTGCCTTGACCATTGATAATATTAGACCAGCTGCATTAACATTAAACATTGTAAAATTAATTGAAAGAGTCATACTTATACGTATTTCGGAATTCATGAATGAAGAAAATGTCCTCAGCCCTTGTCAATTGGTTTCCGTCAACAGTGTTCCATCTGGAATGCGCATGCTGATCTCGAGAGTCGAGTTCTTTTAGCGCGGCGCCAAAAAATGCACGCTGTCTTGATAACGCTAGATATAGCCAAAGCCTATGATAGCGTTGAGCATAGGATTATATTGCAAAAATTAAAATCTCTTCAGTTTCCACATTATTTAGTAGCCTGGATATCTGAATTCCTCCAAAACCAAGTTTTACTGTGCATTAAATGGCGTTCATTCTGGCAGATATAAGCAAGCCAGGGGAGTGCCGCAAGGAGCAGTCCTCTCACCAGTCCTTTTCAACATACTACTGACCTCAATACCAGTTAATTATGACGTTCGCACTTACGTGTATGTGGATGATATTGCGTTTTTTGCAACTGCATCGGATATTCAATCCCTTTATCTCCCCTTGCAAACGTACCTAAACTCTATTGAGATTTGGTTGTGTGGTTTCCGTCTCACATTAAATGTGAACAAAAGCGCGGTCCTCGTATTCAATATAATGATTCTGTAAGTCTGTCTGTAATGTATCAGCAGCAAATAATACCACAGGTTAAATCAATAAAGTATTTAGGGGTCACTTATGATGATAATCTTTCATGGCAGCCTCACATTAACCATATTGCTACGAAAGGGGCTCGGACCGTGGGCATGTTGCGCCGAATTAGTCGTCCCCGGTCTGGAATGGGCAGAGATGTGCTTTTAATGGTTTATGTTATGTATGTGCGTCGAATTTTAGAGTTCGGTTCAGTCTTGTTTTCTGGTTCAGTAGCTTATAAAATTCGACCGCTTGTTCTCTTGGAGCGAGAAGCGCTTCGGTTGCTTCTTGGACTTCCAAAATTTTTTTCCGACAATGTGCTCTACCTTGAAGCCCGGATTCCACCCTCGATATATAGATTACAAATTCTAACTGTTCAGACGTACCTAAGGATATATGAATCAGAGTTTCACCGATCTATGTCTATTTTTTGGTGTCAACCGACCTCCTTTTTCGGTGTCCATTGGCCCAAATTTCACACCCCGCAGGTTGTTATGGTCAAAAATTTGCTGGACCCTTTAAATGTTTCCCTTCCTAGAATTCTACCCATACAAACCATCGGTTCATCTATTGAAATTGTCTTTCACGACATATTCCCGAATAATGCTTAAGACTTATCATTCGTTATTCTAAACGGATTATTAGAAGATCATTTAAGAAGCCTTTCTGCTAGTTTAGTAATAGCTACTGACGCATCTCAAAGTAATGAAAAGGCGGGTGTGGGCATATATTGTCCACATCACATTTAGACTGGTCTTTTTCTGTCCGGACTTCACCCCAATTTTTGAAGCGGAGTTTCTGGCGGTGGTACTCCCTTTACAGAAATTAGACTCCTCTTTTTCTAAAGTGGCTGTAATTTGCGACTCTCTATCCTTGTGTTCATCCCTCTTTTCGTCGGTGGATTCCGCAATAGTAAAAACCGTTGTCTCCCTGATCCCTAGACATTTCAAAATTGTACATATTGTCACGGTGTTGGCGACAGGGGGTAGATTAACAGAGCCGGTACAGGTAGAATCACACAGTCCAAGGTTTAGATACGTCCTGCGAGTCCGGAGCCGATTCACTTCAACGTCGTCTTTCACTCTGAGCGCCCCCTGGCATTCCTCCCTCCTTAAGCGTAACGCACACAGTTACACGTGCACACAAGCGTACAAAAGCAACCTCCCCCCCTAAAAAAAAAAGTTTGTAGATGTAGTTTGTCAGTCACCGTGCAAAGTACGGCTTCAGTCGCAAGACATGAACTGTCTCTGGACGAGGTAGCCGACGGCCTGTGCGCTCTGATCCATCCGGGAGCACCTCGTAATTGACGTTACTGATGCGTCGCACGATTTTATACGGTCCGAAGTAGCGGCAAATTAGCTTGTCTGAAAGGCCGCGGCGTCGAACAGGAGTCCACACCCAGACCTGGTCCCCGGTGTTGTAGGAAGCTTGTCTGTGGCGGAGGTTGTACCGGCGTGAATCCCTGTCCTGTTGCTGGGTGATGTGGACGCGTGCTAGTTGGCGTGCTTGCTCAGCATCTTGGGCAAACTGCTCGGCGTCAGAACAAAGTTCGGTATCTGTTTGGTAAGGGAGCATTGCGTCCAGCATCGTCCGAACCTCCCTGCCGTAAACGAGGCGAAACGGCGTGAAACGTGTGGTCTCTTGGACTGCCGTATTGTATGCGAACGTCACATATGGTACGATCGCATCCCAAGTCTTGTGCTGGGCGTCGACGTACATCGCCAGCATATCCGCGATGGTCTTATTAAGCATTTCCGTCAGCCCATTGGTCTGCGGATGGTAAGCAGTAGCTTTTCGATGCGCCGTACCACTGAGATGAAAGACTTCGGCCATCATTTTTGAAGTAAAGGCAGTCCCTCTATCAGTAATAATACAGGTAGGAGCACCGTGCCGTAGTATGATCTGGTGTACAAAGAAATGGGCAACTTCAGACGCTGTACCACTAGGTAACGCTTTGGTCTCGGCATAGCGAGTCAGATAGTCTGTGGCGATGATTATCCAACGGTTGCCACCAGAGGACCGAGGGAAAGGACCGAGAAGTTCCATGCCGACTTGATCAAATGGTGCTCGTGGTGGTATTATGGGCATGAGGAGGCCCGCAGGCTTTGATTGCGGAACCTTCCGACGCTGACATTGCCGACAGCTCTTGACATAGCGCTTAACAACAGTGGCAAGGTTGGGCCAGTAGAATGTCTGTCGTATCCTAGCAAGTGTGCGAGAATAGCCCAAGTGGCCAGATGTTGGTTCATCGTGGCACGCGGAAAGGATTTCCTCTCTCAGAGCTGTGGGTACCACGAGGAGGTAGGTTCTTGACTCGGATCTAGAGTTCTGCTTATAAAGCACACCACCTCTCAGGCAGAAAGTTGAGAGGCTCCGTGAAAAGCACTTAGGTATGGTGGCTGGCTGACCTTCTAAATAATCAATCAGTGCTCGTAAATCTGGATCTGCACGCTGCTGATGTGACATATCTGAAGCATCAACAGCTCCGAGGAAACTGTCAGCGTCATCCGTGTCTGGTGGAGCGAGCTCGACAGGCGCGCGGGAGAGCGTGTCAGCATCTTCATGCTTAAGTCCGGACTTATAAACAATAGTGAGATCGAACTCCTGTAGGCGAAGGCTCCATCGCGCCAGGCGGCCGCATGGGTCACGCAGGTTGGCCAGCCAACACAAAGAATGGTGGTCAGTGACAACTTTAAATGGGCGACCATAAAGATAGGGGCGAAATTTCGCAGCAGCCCAAATAATGGCGAGGCATTCCTTTTCAGTAGTTGAATAGTTCGTCTCGGCGCGGGATAAAGTACGGCTGGCATAGGCGATGACTCGTTCAACACCCTCTTGACGTTGCACGAGAACCGCCCCAAGGCCAATGTTACTGGCGTCGGTGTGTATTTCTGTCTCCCCCTGCTCATCGAAATGGGCCAGAACAGGTGGCGATTGGAGACGGAGACGCAGCTCGGCAAAAGCAGCTTCTTGTTCGTGCGTCCAAACAAAAGGGGTGTCTCCCCGGGTGAGCTGAGTCAGCGGTTCAGCGAGATCAGCGAAGTTATCGATAAAACGCCGGTAGTAACTGCACAAGCCGAGAAATCGGCGAACAGCTTTCTTGTCACGTGGAATCGGAAATTCCGCAACAGCAGCAATCTTGTCAGGGTCGGGCTTCACGCCGGCGGCGCTGACGACATGGCCGAGAAATTTAAGCTCTCGGTAGCCAAAGTGGCATTTCTGTGGCTTAAGTGTCAAGTTAGCGGATCGAAGGGCTTCGAGTACTGACCGCAGGCGCTGAAGATGTTGTGCAAATGATTCTGCGAAGACCACCACGTCATCTAGGTAGACTAGACAACACTGCCATTTAAGGTCGGCGAGGACAGTGTCCATCATCCGCTGAAATGTGGCCGGCGCGGAACACAGGCCGAAAGGTAGAACTTTAAATTCGTAAAGGCCGTCGGGTGTGACGAAGGCCGTCTTCTCACGATCTCGCTCATCGACCTCAATCTGCCAGTAGCCACTTTTTAGATCGATGGACGAAAAATACTTTGCACGCCGAAGGCGGTCGAGAGAGTCGTCAATCCGCGGCAAGGGGTAGACATCCTTCTTGGTTACGGCGTTCAGTTTGCGGTAATCGACGCAAAAACGTAACGTGCCGTCTTTCTTTTTAACTAGAACGACCGGGGAGGACCACGGGCTATTGGAAGGCTGGATAACCTCATCTTCGAGCATTTCTTTAACTTGTGACCTAATAACTTCGCCCTCGGTCGAAGAGACGCGGTAGGGGTGCTGGCGGATTGGGCGCACATTATCGAACGTCACGATCTGGTGCTTGGCGATGGGAGTTTGATTCACTTTTGACGACGATGCAAAACACTCTTTGAATTCGAGTAACAATGAAAACAGCTGGTCGCGCTGGCTGACCGATAGCTCTGAGCTGACATCGAGATTGTCGAGGGATGTGGGCGGTGGCACGGTTTCTGCGGACAAGCACTCGGAGACATCAGATATGCGTTCGGCGAAAGCTACGGAAGTGTCACGAAAAAGGTGCCGATACTCGTGCGAAAAATTTGTAACAAGTACCTTGGAATGACCACGGTGAAGATGTATCAAACTGCGGGCCACGCAGACTCCTTGTGTCAACAGTAACGATACGTTAGTTTCGGCTATTGCGTCACCATCGTTAAGGGCATTGCATTTGACATTAACGAAGGTGCTGGTTCGGGGTGCCAGAGTGACACTGTCCTCATAAACTCGAAGCACATTGAGTGGTCGCTTTGCACCGCTGAGGGCCACTGCTTTTTCAGTAGAAAACGAGACCTTAGAATTCCGGAGGTCAATAATTGCGCCATATTCACGAAGGAAATCTACGCCCAGAATCAGGTCACGCGAACAGCTTTTCAGAACAAGGCAGCTTACCACAAATGTTGATTCTTGAATTTGAACTCTGGCCGTGCACATGCCCAGAGGAGTAATCAGATGACCACCCGCGGTGCGAACGTTTGTGCCAGCCCACGGAGTCAAAACCTTCTTGAGAACTGCGGCAAACTGGCTGCTCAAAATAGAATAATCAGCGCCAGTATCCAACAGAGCCCGAACATGGCGACCATCCAGTACTACGGGTATGTCCAACGAAATCTGCTTGCGAATGTCAGGCTTCTGAGTCTTTGAGTGCTCTGCGTTGGTGTACGCGGTCTGCTTCACCTGCAATTCGTCGTCGTTGCAGGTGCGTTGTTGCAGCGTCCGTTCCACCGGCAGTTCGTCGTCGTTGCGGGTGCCTTGTTGCGTCATGTGTCCCACCGGCAATTCGTCGTCGGTGCGGGTGCGCGGTTGCGTCGTTTGTTCCAGCGGCAATTCGTCGTCGTTGCGGGTGCGTGGTTGCGTCGTTTGTTCCACCGGCAATTCGTCGTCGTTGCGGGTGCGTCGTTTCGTCGTCGATTCCACCGGCAATTCGTCGTGGTTGCAGGTGCGTCGTGGTGGCGTCGAGGTGGCAGTATTATCGGTAACCGCGGACTTTTCCAATGTCGATGCGTAGTCTTTCCGTGTCCGCATCAATGGGGGGTCTCCCGCGCCGCGATTTCCAGCGAGCCTACCCCCGAAGGTCGCTGGTTTCAGTTTTCCCTCTGGGGACTGGGCGAGCGGCCCTGCGCTGCCCATGAGGAACTCGTAGCAGATGGCGACGGGCGAGACCTGGGTGACGGTGATCTAGATGGTCGCAGACGAGACGGAACGATCCGGCGCTGATCATTGACGAAATCTTCAACGGCTCGAGGCCGTTCGCCGTAGCGAGGCCGCGGAGAATCAGCGGAAAACCCTTCGAGACCTAGTCGACGGTAGGGACAGCGCCGATAGACATGACCCGGTTCGCCGCAGTGAAAGCATAGCGGCCGTCGGTCGGGGGTACGCCACTCGTCTGCTTTCCGTGTAGGCGGTCGAGAATCTGTGACGTACTGGATCACGGGGGCTGCTGTTTTCGGCCCAGCTACGTTCGGAGGAATCAGGGACGGCGACGAGGGCGGAGAGTACTGCAGCACCTGGGAGTATGTAGGGCGGTGACACTCTGGTGGTGCAGGAGGAGGAGTAGGGCCAGGTTCACCGATTGGAAATGGAGGTCGGAGCGCTTGCTGTACCTCGTCGCGGACAACGCTGGCGATGGAGGAAGGAGCTGGTTGAGGTGTGCCATACATCAGTCGGAGTTCGTCGCGCACAACGGAACGTATGAGCTCCCGTAGCGCCGATGTGTCCATGCTGTGCGATGGGAACTCAGCAGAGACGGAGGCGGCGTGGATGGTGGGATCCCGTGCCGAAGCTCGCTGTTGAAGCACTTTCTCTATAGTGGATGTTTCAGCAAAGAATTCTGCAACAGTTTTCGGCGGGCTGCGCACCAGGCCAGCGAAAAGCTGCTCTTTGACGCCACGCATGAGGTAGCGCAGCTTTTTGTCCTCGGACATCGTAGGATCCGCACGCTTAAACAGGCGCGTCATGTCTTCTATATACGCCGCTACAGTTTCGTTAGGCATTTGGATCCGAGTGTGTAGAGCGCGTTCGGCCCGTTCGCGGCGATCTGAGCTTCCGTAAGTTGCCGCAAGATGACGTTTGAACTCACTCCAAGACCACAGCTGCTCTTCATGGTTCTCGAACCACGTCCGAGCGCCATCTTCGAGGCTGAAATATACATTTCGAAGCCGTGCAGCGTCATCCCAGAGGTTGAATGTAGCTACCCTTTCGTAGTGCTGCAACCAGTCGTCGACGTCTTCATAGGTGTCCCTGTGAAAGGTCTTTGGGACGCGGGGGTTTTGCAACGTCACGTAGGTGGGGGTCGTGCCAGGCATTGCGAGGACGTCGTGGCTACTGGTAGTCATGCCCGAGGGGGAATACTCAGGTGGTAGGCCTCGTTGCCTGCGGCTAGTGCGGTGAACGAGCGTTTCCACGAATATATGACCAGCACTCCTGCTTAGCGTAGGGGTACGGGACATCAGACCTGACCTCCACCAGATTTGTCACGGTGTTGGCGACAGGGGGTAGATTAACAGAGCCGGTACAGGTAGAATCACACAGTCCAAGGTTTAGATACGTCCTGCGAGTCCGGAGCCGATTCACTTCAACGTCGTCTTTCACTCTGAGCGCCCCCTGGCATTATGATAGGGGTACCAGGCCACAGCAATGCGACTTTAAATGAATATGCAGACTGTTTACCAAAAGAGTCCCTTAATGGCCCCGTATTATCTGTCCTTCCGGCGACGGCGTACATCACCGCAGCGAGGTTTCGGAGAAACGTTCTATTAAATATGAAAAATGAACATCTTTTAAGATCTGATGACTACCTGCATATAAATTATTCTTGGAATAGAAAATTATGTCATTCACGGCAACTTGAGATTTCTCTAACAAGGCTGCGATGCCGTGTCCCCCCTTTAAATTTCTATCTTTACAGGTCTGGTTTGGCACTGTCTCCCGTCTGCGCATTTTGCGGTGAACAAGAAACATTAGATCACTTTTCATTGTTTTGCCGCCGCTTCACTACGTTGACAACACAGTTGATGGAAAGACCATTGCAACAGCTTGGCCATAGTTTAAGCAGCCCGACATTGTTATCATTTGGCGCCACCATCCTTGGGCACAGTCACAGGTCTGTTTTTACCGCCATGCAAATTTTTTTACTGGAATCAAATCGCTTGCCTTGATAAATATTTAAACATCACTTGTTCACAATTGTAATGTCAATCTCCCGTGAGTGTTACCGCTTTTCATTTTATATTTCACTTATTTCACGTTTTGTTTCCTTTCCTCTACCACTAAAATCATTTTTTATGCAAGTATACCTAAAAAAAGAAATTCTTCCCAGTCGAAAAAAACAACAGAAAATTTTCGGATGTTACGATAGGATTTCTGTGCGGTTTTTGACGGGAAACCTGTTGTGACAACAGAATATTTTGTAGTAACATCAGAAATTTCTGTAGTTACAACAAAAAAGTGCTACAGAACTACAGACAACGGATATATACTACAGAAAAACTACAGAACTACAGAAAAGTACTACAAAACTACAGAAAAGTCTGATGGTTACGACAGAACTACAGGACATTTTGTCGTATTTTTGACACAGTTCTGTAGTTTTTTTCGACTGGGTATTTTTTGCTACCCAATTCTTGGCCGATCCCCCTCTGTGGGTATGTGCCACAAGTTATTTGGACAACAACAACAACAACAACAGCTGCTGCCCAGGCCGAAGCAACTGCTGCACTGCGGAATGAAAACAAGAGGAGGCGGCGAGACGAGAAAAGTGAAGAACAGCGTGCCGAGCGATTGGAAAAGAGATGTATGAGTGACGTAGCAAGACGGGTGCGTTTAACTGCTGAGAAGAACACTGGATGTGACGATGAGGTTAACCGTTTATGAAAAGTGTGCCTTGCAAAACGTCATACCCACGGATTCCGTTTTGTTTAGGTAAGGAACTGGATACCATTTATAAGTGCAGTCCTTCGGTGGGTTTCTGAGTGACTGAAATATTTACTATCTGAAAAACCCTGCAAGTATTTTTCTGTCTATTTTATGGTACACATAAAAATGGTTTTGCAGGAGTAATTTTAAGCTTATGCCTGAGAATGCTTTATGCATGTCTGGTACTGTCTTCGCTTTTGGAAGGAAGACTGGTGAAACACTGCGACGCTTTTGCTTATTTGGGGTGCATTGCGCTGCTAGATTCTGCTCTTCCTATTCGAAGCATCTTTGTAAAATTTTGAAAATTTTCCTAATCTTACGCTTTGAAAATTTTAATGTCATTACACGCATTACCGGAACCATGGCTGGCCAGATACGATTACTGGTGGGATATACGTGTTTGAGCAAAACAAAAATCATGCGTACGTCATTGCGGTACTTTTGAAGATATTGTTACGAAGAAGAAGATAGGGCAGTGGCGCTAGGGGAGCCCTCGCACTAGGCCAACCATTAAATCATCCTTCACCCTATCGCCACGTTGTGCTGTCCTCTTCGCTTGTCACCACGTAACATTTTGGTTGGAGGTGCGGCTTACGTCATCCCCATCCTCGCCGTGGAGCATCGACGCCATCTGTAAGCCGGGACCATCGACCGAGGGTCCAGGGACATCGCCGAGCAGCTTCGCCCCAGCCCTTCAAGCCCAGACCTGACCATCTACCTCCGCCCAGCCCCCAGGCCAGACCTGAAGACAAGGAGAACGGACAGATCAACCTGAACTGAGACGGAGAATCCGAAAGACCCGAACGACCTGAAGGAACCGATGGACACGGACACGCAACCCCCGCCCAAGCCGCCCGACGTGACATCCGACCCATCGGTCCCATGGACTCTGTGACGGATGGTTGAACAGCTCCAGCGTAGGCTGATCACTCACGCATCAGACATCGTGGTGGCAAACAAGTCATTCGCTCTTGTCTTTCCTTGAACATCCTCACCGTCACGTCAAGCGAACCGATCGGGACAATCACTGTGTAGCCCCGGGAAGTGTACGAAGAAGAAGATAGGGCAGTGGCGTGAGAACAGTCCTCGCGCTAGGCCAACCATTAAATCATCATTCACCCTATCGCCATATTGTGCTGTCCTCTTCGCTTGTCATCACGTAACAATATGAACCAGTAGGCCGACCATGTCCATATAGCATGTAAGGGATATCGCCCGCCCTACTGCGCTACGTATTATTAAACTGTTGCGAACTTTAATTGAGCCCTGATTTCCAGCTTTGGAGTAATTTGGTGCCTCATTGACGCTTACCATAATGTTCTTTAGCAATCACAGATGTAAAAATACAGCCACTCAAAAGTTTTAAGGTCTTTAGAACTTTGGAAACTTTCGACATCTGTAATTACCAGCACACTGCCCAAAAGTATCTTCATCACCGGTACAAACAGACGCGCCTGGACGAGAGGCGTTCTCAAACTTTTTCTTTCCTGTTTGCATGGAATCAGTGCGAACTTAAATTACCATGTGAAAGTGGCCTCAGATGACGGAGAGTTTTTTCCAGCTAGTTTTTCCTCAAGTGCGAAAAACTCAGCCGTCTCCTAAACACTGGAATCCTCTTCTGCTCTTCGCTGCTGCGGTTACTTTGTGGTGAATAAGAGGGGTTCAAACTTTAACTGTATACTAAAAGGCGCGAGACTTATTTCCTTTGAAAGTTTTACTGAACCGTTATCTTCAGGGCTATTGTAAAGGGTGCCTTTCGCGCCTATAAAATAGATCCTTCTGTTCTGTGAATGTGAAGCGATTGGCCTGTAAAAGATATTAGGATCAGGTTATCTGATAGCACCGCAGTGAAAACATTGAATTAAAGACGCTTGAAATTAGATAAGAAAAAGGCCATTATGCTCGCCTCAACAGAGACACGTCCGTGATTTAAAATCTGCAGTATACTTTGCAGTTGTTGGAGCGGAAGCGCCGAAGGCATAAGCCATGTTCTAATGGCATTGTATATATAGCGATGCACCGGCAAAAAGCTTATACGTAGATACAATACCGTGTTCGTAATGAGAAAAGGATAATTTGAACACATGTAATTCACTATAGTAGGCTAGAAAGTCTGTCTTTATACGCCTTCGTGCACCCGCCCACTACTTAGCAGTTTTTGTAAGCAAGGTTTCGTAAGCAACAGCGTTGAATGTCAAAATGTTTGTAAGCAACATAGTCAAATGTTTCTTGAGCAACAGAATTGTACGTAGTTATAACTTGTAATAAATATACTTTGAATTCATCTTCTAATATATTTATTTTTTAAATGTAATGTTTCAGTTAATTGAATTAGTTTTGGTAAATGATTATCTGTTATAAATTACTTCTTCCTGTGCAGAAACGGCAACAGAAACGATGGGGTTGTAACTGTGTGATTACGTCAAATGTTTCGACTGTACAACGATGCGCATGGCTACCTGACATGGTGCACTCTCCAATGTCTTTGTGCAGCCTCTACGTTTTAGATAAAAACAAATTCCTGCTGAACTGAGCAGTTCGTTATATTTAAACTGATTGTTCACATCACACCAGCATCAAAGCTTTCAAAAACGCGAATATTCACGTTTGTAAATTTTTTATAAAACATATCGTTCCTCAGCACGCCATAAGAAATTTTTTGTGCGTTTTCTGACAGCTTTAAAAAAGCACTGAACAAGGGTAGAGGGGTAACCTCAGTTCACAAGCCGAGTCAACGTTTCGACAAGGGCAGTGCGATCATTACTGGCGGGGGTTTAAATAAGCTTTTGCTCCTGAAGAAGAAAGACAAGGAAGGGGAGGGGTAGTGGGGGGGAAAGAAGTAGGGCAGGGAGCAAAGGAATACGTCTTCGGTATGAATTTCTGAGCCTGGAACCTTGATCCCGTGGTCTGAAAAAGAAAATAAAAAGCGGCAGCAACAGGAAAATTACAATTAGGGATGGATGATGAGCCAGCGTCTAAAGCAGATACGATACACGCAAGATTTTCTCGTGAAGTGAAAATGCATTCTAAAGGCTCCTAATAAAAAATTCAGTTCCAGAGCAATAGTTATCAAAATCTTTCAGCAAGGAGGGGATGAGGACAAAGAAAGATATTAATAGTAAAGTGAACCATATCTGCCAAGCCCGACATGATCTGAACCAAAGTAAGAAGTGATAAACACGTACAGCTTATAATGTAGTGGAGGGGGGGGGGGGAGATTCGAGTGTTCCTTTCGAAATATCCCTGCCGGTTGCAATGTTTTCGTTATGGATTAGACATGTCTTCCTATATTTTCTGTCCTTCGAAGATGCTAAGCCTCACTGGAGAATAAATATTTAATTTCATCAAACGTATGGTGTTTCTGAATGAAATACTGGCAAACACCTTCATGAAGGTTTTTGCCTGTCTGCTCTATGTTATGTTCATTGATTGCCTTGTCCATCCGATGTACTGTTTATGAGCGAAGGAGCATAGAAGGTAGATAATATTTGAAGAAATATAGGTTTAAGCCTTATTTTATAAGATAAGTGAAATCACTTGCATTACGTTTGGTCATTGTGTCTTTCATTAAACGTTTCAATGTCTTACATCTGGTCGAGAGCAAGGATGCCATCGTGTTGAACGCTTGTTTTAGAGTTTAAAATGCACTAGATTATCCCTGAGGTCTGTGCTACATTTATTTGCTACCCTTGGTAAATCCCGGAATACTTTCTTCGGGTGCCCGTTAACTCTACAGATTTTTGCGTTGCCTCAGAAATTGAGATTTTTCCCATTTAAATGTCCTCAGTACTACCTACTATTATCCCACATTTCTTCACAGTTAATAGTCGCCCCAGAAACCTAATGTGAGAAACATAACTTTTCTCATAATTTGCCAAGCAGTGGAAAACAGAGGCGTGAACACTCTTCACTAATTCCATTCCCAGTGCACACTTCAGTTCAATATGCAGATTACATAAACATCAGTGATTCTTCATCTGTGTGCAAAATGCCGTCAAGTATGTATTGGTATATTATATATAACCCGTGCGTAATATATACACTAATAAATATTGCTTCACCTGTATTCATGTTGCATTGTATATTGCTGTAAAATGTGACATTACCGCGCATGATGACTACTTAATTCCGATGTTATTCCGTAGTGGTTGTGTAACTCGTGACGTGTTACGAATTAAATTTCATGATGTACCCCAATCCTGCAACAGCCTCGAAAGAGGCTAGAAGTATGTTCGAAATAAATAAATAAATAAATGTGCTTTGGCGGTTTTTGGGGTGAGCCCTACCTGATATTCCCCACACAAGTCGGAAAAATCGTTTTTGACAATATGTTCTTTCTCTTATTCCGAAAACCGCTAAACCAATTAGCGTATGTGTATAGAAGAAGGTATTGCATGAAATAAGCACAGTCAAACGCAAATGTCCTCATTCTTGTGTTGCGACGTTCGTTCCTGCTTTATTTTTAGCAGCCAGGAATGTGTGTGCCTTAACTGCCAAATGGCTCCGGCAAGGGAACAATCCTGTACTTAAGCTTATTCTTAGATATGTGCAATGAAATATGAATATTTTCCTTGATTTAACCAGAATACCAAAAAGTACCACCATAGCGTACTGAGATAGCTGAGGACGAAACTTTAGGCGAGCTCTTAAAACACATTAGTATAGAACGAGGCACGAGGGTATGAATCGATAACACCCCTTTCTCTAAGCATCCGCGTGTCCCGTGTTTTCGGAGCTGCGAAAGAGATGGCTCCCGAAGTATGTCCCTTTCGTGTTTATTTTTCTTTTTTATCTCTGTCGGCATTTTCTTGCTTCGGATTCCTAGTGACAAGCCAATATTATCCAAACACCAACAATGCCAAAATCACTCAAAGCAACCCGGGCGAGAAGCCTCGTCAGGTGTCCCCGCGAAGCAGCACAGCACGCTGTCTACCCGAGGAGTTTGGGCTAATCTAATCAAGACCACGAGGCCTTGCCGCATCAACCGACGCGATGTGTACCGTAGGGCGCTGAAGCTATGAAAGAAAAAGCCAAAGCGCAGTTGCTTTGACACTCATGCCGGCAGGAGAGGTAGGCGTGATGAGAGGATGCGGAAAGGTCGATAGCTTGCGGTTCTGGGTCCGTCGCTCTGCTGTGACAAAGAGCTTTGACGAAGGCCGTACCCGGAAGCTTCCTCGGAAATATCTAAACTGCCGCACAGGCGTTGCTCGAAGTCGCGGTCGAGATAGGGGACACAGTTATGTTATTCTCTGAAAGTGAAGCGAATGCTTCTTCATTCATTCATCTCTCTGGATGAGCCAGGAAAGAAGGTCGGTTTTCATTCCTCCAACTGCAGAATAAATCCTGCTTCCAGAGTTTTTGCTCGCGCTTTTAAAGCAAGACAGCAAGTACGCCACGTTTAAATATCAGAAGAAATGGGAAGAGCATGGTTATGCATATTTATTTTCAGATTTATATGTTCTTACATGCCGTTTTGATAAAGCCGCCAACCATTTTTCCAAAAAGAGATTTTTAACTTTCTGATATTTAAATGTGTCACATTTAAATATCAGAAAAAATAGAAAGAGCTAGAATCCTTAGTTTTATATTTATATGCTCTTACATGATGTTTGAATAAACCAACCACACATTCTTCCAAAAAGAAGTGATTTTGAGTTCCAGTGAAGGATTGCCAGAGCAAAAAGCAGAAAAACAGCCTATATCTTGATACATCAAACAGCGAGTGGGTATCTCATGACCTGTCGTAGTCTACTATTCATTGCATTAGCTGTGATGACAGCGTATAGCCTGCACAATAAGCTAGCAGTATGTGGTCCACGAGAGGAATCACATGTCAGCGGGAATCTACGTCGACAATATCCTTTATCACTAATCTTAGAACAGCTTCACCATTAGCCGTAAATGTAGCTAATGGCGTGATTGGTTCACCAATGTCACTGTGAGACTCTAATTTACTACCGATGCTGCAAGCCGCGCCTTTTAAAACCCGCACTAACTGGTGCTAGGGATTCAACTTCAAGTTCAGAGCATGACAGCCCTAATGACTGTCGCCTGTGGCTCCCCTCGTAGATCCTTGTTCTCGTATATGCATTTTGATATTCGTCGAAGCATTGACTTTCATTTGGTGACTGCACTTTCATACACTCATTACTATTTTCTCATGTTGCAATATTCCTGCAGTACTGAATTCAGGCATATTGGACATCTTTTTGCGATGCTCGTGTAGGGATTTCTACAGAATGTTCGCCTATGTTGCCTGCTTTCCCTCATTCAACATGCCCTACCTCTTCTTCAGTAACAAGGGGGCACTAGTGATTGGAAAAGCAAGGCCACATGGCAGCTAGGCGTATGAGCTGATGCGCAGAAGGGCTCTTAAAACCCTTATTTGGCTGACAAAAGCTATGTATATATGAGTGAGTTTGTATTCCAGTTCGAAATAACGCGACAGCGCAACTGAAATGAAGGACCAGGAAGAGGAAAATGACTCCTTTTTGCCTTCTCAGTTTAATGTCCCCTTGCGTTATTTTTCTCAAAGCTGCTGCTCCAGTACATGACGAAAAACTAAAAGGAGCGACTGGCGCTGCAGGTTCTATCCTAAGAGTTTCGGTGATATGCAGGCGATGTATGTGCGTGGCATTCTCTCAATTGATTACAGAACAATGTTGTTGTTTTGATGCAAAATCTAGGCTAACAACACTGATGAGAATTGTGTTTTTCGATATTCTTCGAATATTCGCATATTCGAATACTCTAACAGTGCGAATAATCGTTATTCTTTGATTATTCGCGCTGTTATTATTGTTTTTCTGTTTCCGTGGCACTGCAGCTATGTGACTTTCTGTCCTTCTGACATTCTCCCTTTTCAGGGATGATTGATTTATGTTTTTTCTTATATGACAATGCTCGCACATACGTAGCAAGGGTCGGCTGTAATTAATATTATGTGAAGAAGAGCTCCACACAGACACAGCCATGTTCTGTCTGATTCGCGTTCTAATTTACTAGTAGTAACTTCGGCCAGGCTATCTTATTACTTGCAAAAACGTCCAAACAAAATACAGCCGTTCTTTGTTGTTTTGATAAAAAAACAGATACTCCATATTCATGTGTCCATCATCATGATTAAATAACTCCTGATGCAAATTTATGAAGGGCAGTTTCCTTTAAGGCAGCTGTCATATCACGAGATGACGTAAAGGCCCCGTGTAGCAGAAAAGCCGGTGTCGACGTTGTTGTTGTCGTTGAAAGTAATAAAAAATAAAAGCAGTAAAAGTACTCCGAACATACCGGATTTCATTCGGGTTCGAACATACTGTATTCAAAGACTAGGCGTCCAGAGGCGATGAGGGTAAATGGCGGGAAAAGGCCGAGATGCGTGCACAAAGGTGGAGGCAATGCGACAGATGTGTGCCCGAGATGCATGTAGTCACTAGACCCGGGCGGAGGAAAAGCGGCGCAAGCGGACCAAAGGGGCTGACTACCAAGCTAAGGAGGAAGAAGGACACCCTCCGCCAGAAGAAGGACTAACGCTCTTAGTACAGCACGGCAGAGATTGAAGCGGAACATCAAAGGCGCAGTGAGAAGGCCGAATTGCATACCTTTGAAGTCGACGTGATATGCTTTGAAGTTCCATAATACAACATTTTGGGCGAGTTGGTTACATACATTCATTATTACAGCGCGAGGACGGCGCAGAACAAGAGAAGGACACAACAGCGCTGACTGCCAACTAAATTTTATTAGTTGACAGTCAGCGCTGTTGTGTCCTCCTCTTCTTCTGTGCCGTCCTTGCGCTGTAATAATGAATGCTTTGAAGTGCCCAACAAGATGGCACAACTCTATTTCAGTATGTGGTAGAAAACAGAGAGGATTCTTCAACGGCCGCGAATACGGGTGCAGAAATAATAATAATAATAATAATAATAATAATAATAATAATAATAATAA
>JAJIZL010018870.1:67421-115286 GCA_023969395.1 Amblyomma maculatum | reverse complement strand
AATAATAATAATAATAATAATAATAATAATAATAATAATAATAATAATAATAATAATTGGTTCAGAAGAAGGGAAAGGCGCAGTAACGGTCACACTCGCTCTGTGGACACCCGAACCGCGCCGTAAGGAAAAGGAGGAAGGTAGGAGTGAAAGTTGAAAGAGAAAAAGAGGAGCCGTAGTGGAGGGCTACGGAGTAACTTCGACCAGCTGGGGATCCTTACCGTGCGCTGACATCGCACAGCACACGGACGCCACTTCGTTTCGCCTCCATCGAAACGCAGCCGCCGAGGTCGGGTTCGGACCCGGGAACTCCGACACAGTAGTCGGGCGTCTTACCACTGCACCACCCCGGCGGGGTGTGCAGAAAGTGGCAAAGTGCGATTTTTGTTCGAGTGAGCGTTCAGTGCGTGTGTGGAATACTCAATGGACATGCTCATCGAACAGTAAGGGGTTACGAAACTTTGTAATGTGTACAGACAAAACTTTGAATTATAAATAAGAACAAAGTACGCAAATTGCGTGTCACAACATAACTCGTACTATAGGCTAACAATGGTACTGTGTCATGAGTAGTAGGCCACTATGCGCCTTAAGAGCTGGAGGAAAGAAGGAGAACGAAATACGAGCAGGGTCAAGTAACGCTATCGCTTACCACTCTTAGAGGTGGAGCTTAAGCGTCCTGGCAATTTGTGGGAATGCAATAACGTTGCAAGTTTAAAACAATTGGGAGATACGTCTCTGCAGCTAGTACAAGTGGATTGTACCGAAGAGCGATATTAAGCTTATGATGCAGCGTGATCTCTTCAAGTTTATTGCAAAAAAATTGCCTAAACGACTATTTCTTTTTCGTTACCATTCGGAGTGGTAAAATAAATTCAAAGTAGTAAACATTAAAATCACTGCAGTTCTTGGGACTTTCGTATTGCAGAATGTTTTTGAAAATACCAAATATGAAAACTCCCATTTTAAAGCTGGTTAATTCGCTTTTCCGTGTTAAATATGCATCAAACGACATTCAAGCGCATGAGATTGACACCAAAACCTTTACTTCAGATCTAAATCATAAAACCCAGAAATCTAATTACCTTTATTATGTGCATAACAAATATTATAAAACGATTTGAGAAATTTTATATAAAAACAATAGCTCGTCGGGCATTCAGATGCGTATCTTGGACAATAAGTATTTGGAAAAAGTTGGAGAATTAATGAACGAAAAAGCTGATAATGCTTCGCGGCCAGAATTTGTGCAATGCGTGATTTGAGGCGTCGCGCAGCTGGTGGACAGTAGCAGCGCCTATGCCCAGAAAAAAAGTGCATCTGACTTCTGTAAGGCGAAAGTCTTTTATGGCTCGGGACTCGCCAGCGTGCGCGTCCGTTGGCTTGCGTAAGGTGTTCCGCTACATCGCAAGATTACGCGCAATATACGCGGGATTCCACTTGTCAATCATCTCGATAAGTGAGCAGAAGAACAAAAATCGTGTCTCCAACTGGAATCGAACCCCATACCTCGGATCAACTGACTAGCGCTTTAACCAACTGCACCACGTCAAGAATCGTGAAACGCACATCGTAACTTTCCTTGTCTACCCTGAGGATGATAGTAGTGGGATTCCACGAGTGACAGATACTGCGCGTTTCCTTTCATTTAAAATAGTTATAAAACACTGGTGAACTTTGGTGCCTTGATCGGAACGCTGGCTTTAATCGAAAAGGGACGAGGGATGTACCGTGTGTCGGAGCAAATCTGATGCTTTCGCTTTTCTTCACTGCAGGGTCTGTTTTTCTCTCGGATATTTGTTCGTACCGCTCATAGCGCTGCAAGAGCGGCACTGCCACGAGCTGGGTGTTCCGATTATATGCTGTTTCCTTTGTAACTCTAAAACAAAGTTTCCATGCATTGATCAAGAATTTGCTTACCAGCTGTCACACTTTTAACCTCTTATATGTCATAGAAAAAAAAACGTTTTTTGAGCAGACATCTTGCCTAGGCCACCGCATATGGGACCTGTCATTGACGGGAAGTGTTCACTGATTGAATATAATACTTCAGCTCAAGCTTTCAGCCTTAGTTTAACGAGTGTATACCAGCAGTGTGTGGAGTACGAGCTAAGAAATAATTGCTCAGAAATGCAACACAGTCTTCATCTGTATCTCGATCAGAGACGCCAAAGGTAGAACCATATTTACAGACTAGAAAGGTCACCTTTGAGACACTACGTCTATTTTCTTTCTATGCACCAAGAGTGCTCATAAAATATCTTGATGACAAGATCTCGCAACTGTGAAACACTTTCCTCAGTATACAAATGCGGAGCTAGCATTTTTTTAAATCGACACACAGGCACTGAAAACATTCTTATCGTTTTACTCTGGAAAGAAAGGCTAAGAAGCTTCATTTAAAAGGAGCGCTATTGCTGTCTGGCCACTTGTCGAAACTCCGGTGATTGCGGCCGCTATCGAAAAGTATTCTTTTTAGCTTTCGCTCCTTCGGCAACCGAGTGTGTACTAGAGACATCGCCACCCATTTCTGTTTACGAACTAAAGTAATCTTTTAAAGCTGTCCATCCCGGCTGCGTAATCCAACCAGTATAGTCATTGTCACAAAATATAAGCTGAGCAAGCTCTGTGCCATTTCGTTGCTCTTACGGCGTGCAGTCTTAGGGCGAGAATGTCTACCTGTAACATAAGACGGTGAGACACTTGAAGAGAAAGTCTGCCGCAGGCTTACATGAGCATATATCAAAACAAAAAAATGTGATTCCAATGAAATCATCGCCTTTTCGCTAATGTATGATTAGGATATTCTCTAGCGTCTGTTTTTTAGATCTCCGTCGTTAATGTCTGCTGGTTCCGTCAAAGAAAATTTGATCAGTATCGTCGAGGCCTGTACTTTGTACACTCTGTATAATCTGTACACTCCTTACCTGTTAAATATTTGACTTTAATGGTTGCACAAAGCTGAATGAGTACAGAAGTATGTATTAGTAAATGATGAGTGAATTTATGTTTGAGTATCCAGTGAGGACGTGGACTGAGGACTGGGTGAGTGATGAGTGGGAAGTGAGGGATGAGTCAGTGAGTGAAGCGGACAGATGTGTATTGAGGTGTACTGAGTGAGGCAGTGTAATGTCGTGTGAGAACACTGTTCTGAGGAGCTACGGATCATTTCGGACACCTGAGTCCTTAATCTTCTTTATCGTTGAGCAGCACATGGTCATTGGGTTAATTAACTGATTCCTGCATGTGCTCACGGCAGAATCGTAATGTCGGTTACGCGATGATCACACAATAAGACGTTAACAATAATAGTTACGATTAAGGAGATAAGTTGCTAAAGTGTAGCTTGAAAGACACAATCACAAAGGGTGCATTCTTTTGAGCTAAAATGTCTGCTTCGGGACTACCAGTGCTAACGCTTCCTCTGTTTAGTCGCCTTGGTTCAAATGGTAATTCCGAAAACACAAAAAAAAGCTTCACTTTGCTTCCTTTCCATTTGCCTCAAATGATGCATGGTACTGTATACCTGTCTGCTCTGCTTTCCGTACGGAAAGCCAGTTTAGAGGTTCTTTGCGTGTAGCGTATACACTTCTCATCAAAGCACGCTGTTCACGAAACACGCATTTGGATGATCTTGGTACTTCGGCATGTATGTCTATTATGCGGCTTTTCCAAAGACTGAATAGTCTCATCAGCACAAATACATCATAATGCACAACCGAGTTGCAGCGTCCTTATTAAGAGTTCTTTGTAATATGTCCCAAAAGAGCACATCATCACGGCGCAGCATAAAGCAGTGATGAATTGTCTCAGGCACGTTACACAGATGGCAATTCACCGTCTAGGAGACAAAAATCTCCTTTTCGTGAATAAATATCTTGACAGGCAGCGTGACTGTGCGTATTTTGAAAAAAAAAATGTTGTTGCGGCTGCCTGAATGCACATTCGCCTAACACGCTTAAAAACACTGGTGTCCAAAAACCCCGGACAAGGCTGCCGATACAACAGTGTAAGGAACAAAGACTTGGTTAAAACGGGGGTCGTCTGCTTTCTCGAGAGATTATACAGGTGATCTAAAGAGAAGCACACGGTGAGGAAATTGAAAGTGTCAGCAACCTCCTTAAGGAATCCCCATAAAGCCCCTAACGAGCCTGCCCAGTCGGAGTGAATAACTGAGGGAAATGAGGAGTGAGACGTCTAATAATCATAGCTACAAGAAACCGGTGATTTGTTGATTTCAAATAGAAGAAAACGGGAAACACGTATATGCATGAACAGGTGAACAAGGCCCACTCCAACAGACTCTAAAGGAAGGAACAAGTTGCCACGCCGCATGGGCTCCCAATGAGAGCGCTGCACGAATGTTGCAAATATTCTGCGAATTACTTGTACCTTCCTCCTCGCACAATGCAAGACTTGAAAAACGTACCCAAGCTTTGCAAACAAAACTTTGTTACAGACCTGTGCCCTAGCAAGCCCTCAGAGTTCCCTACCCACCCAACCTGGTGTTTGTCGTCGCATAGTTACGATTTGTGAACCTCAGTACGCTGCACTGTTGCAAACGTGGGGCAGCGGAACCCCTAGGTACTGAAGAGGGCCACAGTCCGAGTATTTGCCGCGAGATCGACCTAGAGGTGGCGCCACCGTCACTCCGGTAGTGTGGATCGGCGGCCGGCGGCGATCGCAGAAACGCACGCTGCGTAGGTCTGCTTCCGAGTTTACGGCGGGTTTGTTGGCGATGAAAACGTGTCTTCTGCAGTATTTCTGCAATATTGTAGAAAAAAATTGATGGATTTCGCCAATGCAGCAGAAGAAGAGCGGATTTTAGGAAAACAAAGCACGCAACCACCAGACTTCTAGATTCACTTTGCACGTTTCTTGCGCTGTGCCGCGCTCACGCGCCTAATGCTTGGGCCTGCCTAATGACAGCTTTATTTTTCTTATCGACTTATAAACAGTTTGCGCATGTATCATGCGAGTGAGACCGGCGAATTTAGTGTCAAGCCCACGCAGATACCTGCAGTACTTTGGATTGAATAGAGAAGGCCTGGTTCCTTATATCGTGCTTGACTCGAGGATTAAGCAGGTTAAATGTAGCATTGGCAGCGCACCGCATGCCGAGTTGCTTTAGACTGAGTGCACATCAACTCTGGCCCAGACACCCACGCACAAGTATTCCCCAAAAATGAGATCACGCCGACACAATACCGGAAACCTCGCCGCACAGGAAAGCTGATTGTTCACGTGTACAGCTGAGTGGATTGAATTTGCCGAGATGCTTTTTGCGGCCACTGTCATAGAATGTGATAGTGTATTACTGCATGCGCCACTAACTGTAAATGATTTCCTGAAACCGAGGAAAGTATAAGGGATTTCTGATGTGTGTGATGTTAATAATAACAGTAAGTTAGTAGCGTAATTATTTTGTTTTGCAATGCCAATAAATTTTACCTTTTGAGAGAACTTTTGCATACTTGACAGAATTTACAATAATCAGTGATTAATATTCAGTAACGTTAAAGTGAAAGCTACGAATTACTCGCTGCGAAAACATCGTTATAAACTGCGCATGGGCACTGTCATGCTTTGGGAATCAATTTTACAGGCTGAAACATTCTTTGTCACTAATTATTTATCAGTGACTAAATCTTATGCGAAATAAAATATTAGGGTTGCTTCCAAAAAAGATGCCGGATATAAAACTATTCCGAAACAAACGGAGGTCATCTTATCATGCGACTCTAAAGTTGTATTTATTCCATAACTAAACACTTATATTTAAGCCCGCATGAAGCTGTTTTACTCCCCTTGTTAGAAACGACGAGTTTGCTCAGAAGACAGCACTTGGACGAAAAAGGAATATAATGATTATAATAGGCTACCAGTAAAGTACATTAATCTAGGTGCATTATGTAATATTTAGGGTAACAATTAGGTGCAGGGAATATGTTTCCCAAACATTCGAGCATTTCTCTAAAGCAAAATGTGCTCACTAAATCTCTTCCGGATGCACTGAAGCCTTCAACTAAAAAAAAGAAAGAAAATAAATGTATATTGGCTTTGTTTAACGCATGAAAGCGTCATCGGCTATGACGGATGATTGCAGAGGCTGGTTTTGGTGTCGTTTTTTTTTTTTTCATTATTAACACCACTATTACCACGTGGGATTGTTTATTGTGCAGTCAAATCCCACAGCAGAGGAGAGCCTTTCGAAATGGTTGTGATTGAATCCCCCGTTCTCCAAATCAGTAGTCGAGCGCCCTTACCATTGAGACACCGCGACAGAGGTTTAAAAGCAAAAAAAAAAGTACTCACACAACTCTATCGTGCATACAGAAGGCATAGCAGGCACAGAGTGGCCTGTTCAAACTGCATTCATCTATATGAAGCAATCTGCGGTGGCATATGTTTTAGTAGCTGCGGTATTCCAAACAGAAATGGGAATATGCGATTTCTGAGCGTTTGCATTAAAGTTTATTGACGGCAGTGACCTGTCGTGCTTTGACCCGGCGGTAACGACTGTACCACTTCGTTCGAGACATTGCATGTCAAAGGATCTCAAGCGCTGAGGACCACTACAAGACCGCGATGGATGATGTCCTTATTCAAGCATGACATGCTCGATACGGACAAGTATATATTGTTTTAATGAAGCGTAGGGTTATAGGGTGTTCATATTTATTTTGCAAGAAGCATATAGGTAAGCAAAATCTCACAGGAACCGCGAAAGAAACAAAAACACTCCTGTACATGCCGCATGCGAGCGCTTAAATCACTGCGGGCTGGCACGCGACGCGAAAACGCATCCACACCGACTAGGTTTCGCCGCTGAGCCGCAAGGTGGCGACTCTGCTCGATCTCGAGGCCAATAGCACATCCATATATCAATTTGCAGAACCTCCTTCTTCTTTCCATGCTGAGATGCTTGCTGTCCAAGAGGCTCTTCGCTCTCTCTCTGCCACGACCTTACTACCTACAGCAAAAATGTCATCTGCACCGGCGCCCTACTAGCAATACGTCTGCTCCGACGCGTCAGTCGCAGCCCAGAAATCTGCCAGACTGTTCGTGACCCTATGGACCATATCACGCCACGCTTTCCGATCTCTCACTATCTTCCTAACATCACATAACTTTATCTGCAGTGCCTCGAGGATGCCATATAACCATCGTATTCGCTGCCTACCCCTTTTCCGGCGACCCTTAACCTTTCCCAACATCAAATCTTTTTCCAGCGACTCCTCTCTTCTCATCAGATGACCAAAATACCTGAGCTTTAACCCACGTGACCTACTCAGTTCGCAAATCTCTGCTAATTCTGCAACCCGCCAGGCGACTCTAACTTCATCAATGACACGCTTCCTCACTATGCATGATGCCACTCTGCTTCTCACAAGAAAGGAGCGCCTCCGGCGCCGCACAGGTGCTCTTGTCCCAGCGTGTGCGGTAACCCTCCCCAGCGGTCTCACCCGCGCTGAGGAGGTTGCGCTACGGAGGACCCGGGTCGGGGTTGCCCTCACACCTGCGGTGACACGAACATCGCCGCAATATCAATATTTATATCAACGTTCAGGATGTCCTGTCTGCAAGTCGCCAGATCACGTAGCAGATATCCTCCACTTGTTGTGGGTTTGCCCGGCACTGCAGCCGACGAGAATTCGGCACCTGACGGCAGTAGGCCTTTCGCCGAACAACTCATCTTCATACATTGCATGGACTCAAGGGCCTTATCATCGCTCTCTCTTGAACTTTATTGGATCAGCTAACCTTTTTTCTTTCATTTATACCCTCTTTATTTTTACATATTCGATTATGTCCTGAGGCACAAAACAACGTTATTAAAAAAACCATATGCCACCAAACTGGCATATGGTCTGCTGCAGCTGAGGCTCTAAGGGAGCACTTCAGGTGAGGCTCAAAGAAAGTACCTTTGCAAGACAAACAGAACCACCTTTGCAGGCTGCGTGGTTCGAAACTGGGATTGGGCCCACTGCGGAGGAGGGGCGCGCAGCGAGGTTTACGGAGCTTCTAGTGCCCCAATTACCCAACTAAAATCTCTTGGATTTACCTAACTTCGCAGAACTGTTTAGTGAAGTGTAAAATCTCCAATTCTCTTTTTTTTTTTCAGGACAAAAGAGGGTGATATCATCAGCGTAGGCTAAAATTTCACATTGAGCCAGAGAGAAGCCACGGATGGCTGCACAGGTAATTATATACATATACAGGTTTTATCCTGATATGTCGTGCTGCACTGAAGTGACGCGAACTGGCTAAATCCGTCAGCAAGGTGCCAACACAGCTTCCGTGGAAAGTGTAAAATGGCTAAATAATGTGCTGCTCAGTATAATATATTTCAACATGAAGTGCAACTTCACCCTTTTTTAGCTTCGTTGTTATGATATAAATTGCATCAATAGTATTGACAAGGCAATAAATTATTATGGACTTCGCTTCGGCACTGATGCTATGGGCACTGGTTTAGAATAAAGTGCTATGGTGATGCTTCTGGCGACGGCAGAGAAAGAGTTTGGGCCACGGGAACGGATGGTGCAGGAAAAACTCGCCGAGTGATATCAGCTGGTTTCTATCACAATGTCGCAGTTCATGTACGTGTTTTTGTTTATTCCGCCGAAGATTCATCACTACTTCGACGCTGACACTGCGATTAGCGGCCCGGTTCGGAGGAACGTGGTTGGTATTTTATCTCGTCACTACACCCAGTGCCTCGCCCGTGCTCTGTCCTCATCTAAATATTCTTACAACGTGCTCCGTACTCAACGGCTACGCTTAATGACACAGACATCGGGACGGTTCTAGCTGCGTTCATTAAACGTCACTGCAAACTTACGCAAAGCTAATCTCTATTGTACGAGCAAGTTCTGCAATTGTTTGTGTGTAAAAAATGTTTCCCCGGAAGCCCACACTTGATTTTGTCAGTTATATCAGCCTTTCGTTAAAGTCAGGGACACATGTTTGAAGAGCACTGCCAATTCACACCAGTACGTCTAATTTCATTTAAGTTTCTATCGCACACCTAACACGCAGAAAAGAAGCGCCTGAATGCTACGTAGTCTAAAACAACAAATATAGCTGGAGTAATTAGAGAGCTATGCTGGATTATTAAAGGTGACTCAACAAATCACGAAATAAGTCAGAGGCATCATGCGGGTCAAACACGGTACCTTTAGTGCGCCTAAGGGAGCGATGGCGAGCCACTAAACCAAAGCACAATAGGAGGCGGCGGTAACCATAACCTGTATATAGGTTGCTCTATAATGGGCTAAAATCTTCTTTCAGGCCTAACAGCAAAGTCTGAGTGGTTAGAGCGCGTGAATTGTAATGCCATGGTATGGCAGCTACGATGGCCGCCGTTTGATGGAGGTCGGATACGAAACAGCACGTGTTTTCTTTGATGCATGCGCATATGATGCCAGGTGTTCCAGTCAGCCCGCGTTTCTCCTCTCCTCCTCAACGTTTTGTTTTAGAACGCCAAGCACGAAGTAAATGGTCGTATATAAAATGTATTTACGCAGGGCTTCCTGGTATGAGTAGCATATTGAATGAACGCTAGGTGTCGAAATCAAACAAGTAAAATTGCTTACGATAGAAAGACAGGTATTCATTTTAGTTAGCAAGTTTTTGTTTCAGAGGCTCGCTTGTGTTCGAGATTCTGTGCTTTATAAAGCACGAATAGACGCAGCAGTGTCGATGAGTCTCTTGTTTCAGTGCTCTCTGACCAAGTGCTAAAGGCAGCGACTGCACTTCGGAAATGTATCGATGATAAGAGTTACATATCAGGGCATACCAGCATATTTATAAGGAATCACCTTTTTTCTTCCCGTTACGGACATTTTGAGCTATATATTGAGTAGCCTTGAAGAAAAACGAGGCCATTCTGGGAACCTTTGTTGGACAGATCACAGCAGCATCATGACGTGCCCGTTTGGCCGCGTTACGTTCAAAGTACAGGGATTAGGAGAGCCCAGGCAACTTGTCGCACTTTGCCTATCTAGGTAACTAGACATGGCATTCGACAGGTCACGCCATTCTGACACGGGCTGAAGCGATGCTGGCTCTAGACCAAGTCACGTGCTCTAGAGTTCGTGCTATGCATGCGAGCAGCGATAGGTACGAAATTAACACCCAAACCCCTAGCACAGAAATAAAAAGGGGCATTCCGTGCAACGCTAAAGCACTTCTTTTTGAAGAATTCGAACGTTTGAGTAAGAAAATCAGTGCCCAATAATAAATTGCTTAGCAGGTCAGAAGTACTGAAGGAATGCTCGGAGAAACGAAATAAATGTGTGTGAACTTTCGCCGGAAAAGAAGAACGCTCTGAATGATCAGTTTATGCCACCACTGGGGCAGTTGAGGAAATTTATGTGGCATGCTCCCGCAGGACCGCTTAAAGAGAAAATAGGGGAAACTCGCAACCTTACTGACACCTCAAGGAACAAATATTTAAATTTCCTACAATAAATAATGCAAATATATATGTGTGGATATAACGTGCCTGAATATGTGTACCAAATGACAATATTATTTATAGCATATAAACGCCCCCAGCCGTGTGCGCTATTCAAACCATGTTACGACATATACCATCACTGCAGAGCATCTTTTGGTCGACATAAATAGAAACCTCTCCAGCACAAATGCTGAATAAACTTCATATTACGTGAAAGCACGAAGATTAGGTGTTAGAGTGAAGCATTTACTTTATATCATAATCCGTGGGGACGACATGTACAAAGATGATAGTGGGGCTATTCGATATTCAGTCCGGGACCCTTCTGCACTATACACACTGATTCAAGCCTCGAATTCGTTTATTCTCCCCCGCAAGGAACATCAGCTAGAGCAGATGTTTGCGTGTACTGTGTGACACCACGTGCTACGAGCGCCAACGTTTAGCCGCGCGTGGCGTCGCTGTGTCTGGGGAAAAGGGAAACTTGCTGGTTGAGCCGATGTCGATTGTTTGGACGTTGAGGCCCCTCGGCGGAGGCAGACACACACTTTTTCCCTACTCTTCTCATAGATGGCACCTCTAGCCAAACCCGACCGGTGGAACGCGGAAGTCGCCTTTTCCTATCCCCTTTCTCACGACTGACCTGTTCTCTCCTATCTTCTTGGTTTTCTCCTTCCAGGCGGCTATGCTTTACTTTGTGTGCGAACCACCCTGAGGTTTGAAATTTGTTTTTATAGTTCGGACGTACAGCTGGCGCGGGCAAGATTTGATGGCAAGTTTGTGCCCCGTCCGCTCGTCGGCCTTTGTGTTGGAGGCTAGCGCCACTGCCGAATATTACAGACAATTTATCGCTGAGTCTGGTTTACTGACTGATCTCTCCAAAGGAAAAGAGCGGACTGATGATGCAACTGCTAAGTTTTTCACAAATAAAACATTCATTTTCCTAATTTCACATTATTAAAAGCAAAATAAAACAGAAGCCAGTCAGAGTGATAGTGTCATTTAAAGTCTTCGTGTGTCTCAAGGAAGCTTCGGGTTTCGGCTGCAAGATGTTAAAAGAAGTCTGAGACAGAAATCAACAGTCCGAAATTGCAAACATTGCGTACTTTGAGACCATCCACATGTCTGTTACACCACACCGATCACTAAATACCACCCGTGGGACAATTTCAGAAACTGATTTCACCGACGCGGTGGCCTATAGCAGAGCATTCGCCTCCTAATCGGGGGGCACCAGGTTCGATATCGGGGGACACCGGGATACCCACTGGGTTTAAGTGAAAACGTGATTTCCCTCGACCTGGTACTCGGCTCTTCTGAGGTGAAATTTCTCACATTTTCTTTTGCGCCGAAAACAGACCTTGTAGACTATTCCGATGCGTTGCGCCACTGCTCAAGCAGAGCTGCACCCGCCCCTGGAAAATGTTCTGCAAGTTGCCCAGCCATGAAGGCCCCGCAGTCGTTGGCCGATAACCCGAAAAGCACAACTTCAGCAAGGGTGGCCTGCTCGGCGCACGCCAGCCATGTCACGGACCTCCGGCGTCTCGTGAAATGGGCGATTGACACATCTCCCAGTTCGCCTCGGCTTCTACAAAGGAAGCCTCTCTGAAGCGAAAAAAAAAAGAAAGATAAAATATCAATCAGAGGCCCTCACAAGCCAGGAACATGGAATTTTAGTTGCATCTCCTAACGTATTAAACAGGCGTTCCTGATACATCGGAACTGTCGCGGACTAATGAGGAACTACAGTCATGTAAAAGATATAAACACATTTTCTCCGGTTGCTTTGTTTAGAAGAGACCATTTTAGGCATTGAACATATAAATGCATTCAAGTACAAAATATTGTTTTTTGACCATTAGCTCTTAAAATGACCTGAAGCACTACTTTTAACTCATGCAAGAGAATGGTTTAACCCTGTTTGGCTATGTTCAAACTTTTAAAACGAAGCCGCAGAGAACACAGTACGTTGAGGTGCATTGTAGGGTAAAATTTTGTTCGTTCCTAATCGTAGCACATTTCTAAACCTTTAAAATTTTTTTCTCAAATTTTTCTTTGATTCCATGCCGAATTAAACTCTAACAGTACTATGTATGTCACCGAAAGCCTGGCCGGTCAGATGGACTTACTGGTTAGGTTTATCTGTTTGGACAAAACACAAACAATCTACTTAATAGCATATGACCAACTACGCTGAGCTGTGGCCCCCAATTATGCTAATCATATCCTTGTGGCGTGAAAAACACTGTGCCTGCCCTCCGGCTACAGATTATATTACATTGCTGCGAATTTTAATAAAGTGCTCATCCCCGGCCCTCGTTTATGCTGGATCCTTATTGGCGCACACCGTAAAGTTGTTCAGCGACCAAAGATGTTAAAATGCGCATATAGAAAGTAATAAGGAGTTATTGAGTGTTTTTGAAACTTTACAGCGCTCCAATTACCAAAACATTGTCCGGGTGAGTTTTCATCGTACGCACAGGCCTAGGCGTCTGGGCCGTGAAGTGCCTTCAACCTTTCTTTGTCTTCTTTCTATGATGAAAGGACAAATTAAATACGCGAAAGTGTCTTCAGAAAGTGTAATGGTTTTTTTTTCCGATAATTTTGTCTCAAGCGCGAAAAATGCAGATGTGTCCTGAACGCCGCAGCCCACTCCCGTTCCTTGATACTACTATAACTTTCTGGTGAATAATTAGGGCACAACGTTGGACTCCGCTAGTCGACGTTAAGACTTTTTTCACTTGCAATATATGCTAAACCGCTGTCTTCAAGCCCATCGTGAGTGAAGTCTTGCGCACCTGTATAAAACCACCATCTTCTCTGTCAAACTGAACCGGGTAGTCCCCAAAAAATATTTAGCTCCAGTTCTCTGTATTAGCCGCAGTGAAAATGGGCAAATAAATGCACTTGCAGAGCTAGCCCATAAAAGAGCCATCGTGCTTGCCTGAAGAGACACGTTCGTAGTTTGAAATCTGAAGTCCAATGCAGCTGTGGTGATGGAGGCGGCGGAACGTAAGCACCATGCAGATAGCATCGCATATATAGTGAGACACCACCGGGAATATCATTATTCATATTCACGAAAGGGTGCTACACATAAAATAACATACATTGCTTTTTAACACAAAGACTTCTGCAGATTAGCCTAGGAAGTTTTCTAGTGTTTCATAACTCCTCGGCAGACAAAGCGGGTATGAAGTAGCACTTTTTCGTGTTTTGAACTGACCATGCGACGTGCACACTAATACAAATGGCTTAAAGATAAGGTGGTAATTATATATAATAAGAGTGTAGAAACGAGCTCTAGACGCGCCGTGAGAACAATGTATATCCTAGGCCACTGCATTTACTACAATACATTGGCGATTGTGAAACGCTATTCGACGCTTAAGCTTAAGATGTTTACTGTTGCGCTGGTTATTTCTCACCTTCGTCTGTAGCCACAGAGATAGTTTTGTTTTGATGTCGGCACTTCTCTACGCCGGGGAAAGTTCCCCTGGTATTTTCGCAGAACTAGCGCCGGAGCTCTCGGACTTTGGTTTCTCTTTTTCCATATAGTACATATTAGGGCCTATATGTCTGGTTACGGGTCTTACCCAAATGTTGTTTCTTTCTTTATTCTAAATCTGTTCCTTGTCTTTTTGTGTACCATTAGGTACCTAAATTTTCCTTACATGAATCCCGTTTCTTGTTTCTTTAACTCTGTCCAATTAAACGCTACTTTCTCTTCTTCCAGTTCTTCAATGCTGTTCGATACTTCCAGTATCATTACCTTTTCAGTTATTGCTCTGACATCGCAAAGTTAAGCGCCGTTTTGTACATTTTGTGTAATACAGAGTACACTTGTATGATCTTTTGCGCGTTCGTTTCGTGGTACAGGAGGCTGCAGGTCATCCTGCACATAGCGAGGCTGTCTCTGAGCCTTAGGGTGTTATTCTCTCTCATGTTTTCCTATTTTGCTTTCCCGACAAACTATTCTGGTAGCCTAAAGGCATTCCTAAGAGAGGCGATTGTTTTTTTTAAAGCGAAAGCGTCTACTACTACCCTCCGTAGTTTCTTCTCTATGTGCGCAATGTTGATCTTGAACCAAGGAGGAGCCCCGTGACCGCTATGAGATGAGTCTGGCGTCGCCACCACCGGAGCCGGGCGCTCGCCTCTGCCTAGTCACGTGACTTCCATGACATCACTTAACTGCAGCTACGCCGTAGCCGTGCGCGCTCTTTCTCTCTCTCTATAGCCTCTGCTGTCACTGCTGACATCGCACAGCACGCGGACGCCTCTTCGATGAAGGCGAAACGAAGAGGCGTCCATATGCTGTGCGATGTCAGCGCACGTTAAAGATCCCCAGGTGGTCGAAATTACTCCGTAGCCCTCTGCTACGGCTCTTCTTTCTCTCTTTCCACTTTCACTCCCACCTTCCTCCCTTCCCTTACGGCGCGGTTGAGGTGTCCACAGGAAACAAGTGAGACAGTTACCGTGCCTTTCCCTTCCTATAAATAAATCAGTTCTCTCAGCCAGTTCCCAACACGTTGCAACAGCTCTCAGCAATTTAACGGTAGCAGTCTTCATTGATGATCCAAGAGAAATGCCCCGTTAACTCCCTGTGACTCAAATGGGGCATAGACAACAGGCCGAATCCGATCACCCCGCGGACGTAGGTTGCCGAAAGACTACAGCACAGAGAAGAAAAGAGGAAGGTGCGGCGAAACATGCTACCGCTTTCGCCTACCTTGTTTTGTTTGACTCGCTTTAGCTGGGTCCAGCATTGCCTAATTTCTCCTATTGTTTTCTGTGTTTTGTAGCCAGTCTCCGAGTGCTCTGACCTCCGTTTTTGCACCCATTGTTTCGTTTGAGAGTCTAAGCGTTATGTGGGAGTCCTATAGCCCTTCAATTGGATGTCGACAGGGTAATAGCATGGTGGTCAATTTGGCGAAAGCATTGCAGCCTTCAAGAAACAAATCATTGTATTGTACTAACGGAATGTCTCGAATTCAAAAAGCGTATTTTCTAAAAAATTACTCCCGTTGAGTTGATAACAGCAATAAACTTCCTCGGCCGTAACTATGAATCTCACCTAACATTGAACAACCTTTTTAACCTTTATCTCACATCCACCAAACGATAATTAGGTCCCGTTAGTTCGACCTAATATTGAGTATTGTCCGAATAATTCGTACTCTAATCCACCATGTGCAATAAATGACAATACATCATTGCAGAACTGAGCAGTACGTTTTATTTACGCTGATTATACACGCAATAAAAGCATCACAGCGTTTAAGAAACGCTCTGGTCTTCAGGAAATATGTCTGCTAGACAGTTCACGCTATTCTGTTTTTTATAAATATATTCTCATATCCTCACTGAGCACAACACAACAACTTCTTGTTTGCTCTTTTCCAATTTTGCCTGACGTGGCCATCCTATCAAAGTGATGAGCTTGTAAATTCGTAAATTTAACTACGCACATTCATTTGTACGAGGAAGTATGCAGCGACGTCATTACTAGCACTGATACTGACAAACGTTTTAAACTGATGTTAGCCATAGCTAATTCACAAACTACCTCCTTTCATTATTTTATTATCAGTTCATTGCCTTGTATTTTTACTATGTTGATTCACGATGTTTTTTATCACTGTCCTTCCATGAAATATAGAGTTTGCATTAATGTTTAACCATCTGCCTCTTTCCATGTTTTTCTTTTGTTGTTGCGTTTTATTTATACTGAATAGGAATTACAACTCATTTGCATTTTACTTCCAATATAATACGCTGTATGTTTTCGTTTACTTGTTTTCCAATTAATTTTTTTTTTTTTTATGTTTGAGCAGTTACATGTAACCCCTCTCTGTGTAAAACATGAAAAAAAGAGCCTTTAAGGGTATTTGGTATTAATAAGTAATTAAGCCATTGGGGTGATACTTATAGGTAGTACTGCCTTGATGGTACAGTGGTTAGGGCGCTCGAGGACTCTGTCGAAGGATGCAGGATCGAATCCCGGCACGGCGGCGATTTTCAGTGGAGGCGATAAGCAAGGCGCCTGGGTCGGGTGCGATGTTACATCACTTTAAAAAACTCCAGGTGGCCGGAATTTCTGGAGCCCTCCAAACTATGACATCTCTCATGGCCTGAGCCGCTTTGGGACATTAAACTCAATAAATCCAAGCCAAAAATTGGGAGTGCAAATTTTCTACGAAGTCCCGAAAATTATAAAACAAGAAGTAAAGGAAGTATTATTTTTTCTAATAACTGCCCCTAAACGCGGCTCGAATAGACGCACCTGATATACATTTCTCTGCATTACCTCTTAAAATGTGACACACACCATTGAAAATTTATTAATTGTGTTCATCTGCCACCAGCACGTGGCCTTATCACTGATTGTAACGCACGGTATGACGGAGTTTCGTCTCAGTGCTGTTGAGATGCAAGCTTATCGTTTGTTTTGTCGCGCAAGGTGTGCCGAGTTGTATCTCGAACGTTTCCAGCCGCTCGCTTCCATTTCCATGGTGTTCCAGGTTTTTCTGGTCGTTTTTTGTTTTGTTTTTATCTAGATGCTTCTTTGCCGACTTTAAATTGAGCACTGTCGAATGCAATGAATATTCTTAGTTGGACGCGCCGCCAACCGCCGATTTACTGTTTGTTTTTCCGGGCGCAACTCAGCTCTATAATGAGATTTTTCAGAGCGAATGAAGTCTTTCCGTATGCTGTTTTCGGCATCGTCACCATTACGGGAGAATATCTTATTATACTTTAAAAGGCACTTGAAAGTAAACCCTCAATTGGAAGAATTTCAAACGTTCTCTGCAAACGTACTAGTATTTAACATTATAATACTTAGTGATAAAGTGAAATATGACAGTAGGTTTCACTATATTAGCCGCAGACCGACCAGAAATTTTTGTTACAAAAATACTGCAAGCATTTCCCTAGGAATATCCGTCTCATCCAGAAGATTACTAGATTCCACTCCTCCCTTCCCTGCAAAGAAATACATAAAGTTCATATTGTAACTTATTCAGTACTGAAGGAATCATTATTCGTATACGTGCGGTGAAAATCTTTCTGCAGCTTCTGTTCTAACGCTTGGGTCTCAGTATAAAGATATCATTTTTGGGAATGGTTTGTCAAACCGACACATGCCGTTTCTAGCGCTCAGGTGTTTTTTCGGAGGAGGTCGTGGAAAAAAGAACCAAACTTACTGGAAACACGGAAATGGCAGGTTTCCTTTGATGTCCGACTGCACTCTCATCGCGTGCATATTATTAATCATAATATTGAACCTAAATGGCGATTTCGTATTTTTACGTATGGGAAATGAACTGGGACAAGGAAACTAGCTGATTATTTAGAGATTAGGTGGTCAATCTCTCGTTTCTTTAAAGAGCCACCAACAATAGACAATTCCGCTCTTGAAAAACTGCAGGGGAAGCCACGTATGCTGGCTTGGATAGATGCGAAATATATATTTCTTTATTTCTCCTATCTTGCTGCCTTGAAATACAATGTGAACGTTTACGCAGATTGGCTGTCCTGGCACCTAAAAATATACCCTTTTGAAAGCTCCAAAAGGAAGCAAACAATGGGCCGTTTGATGCAGGCACCCCTTTTATGAAATAATCTTAGCTCCGTACCTGTTAACATAGCTAACATCGAGGTGATTTAGCAATATCAACTTGTAATCAGACTTATTTACACAAGTAGGCACGTACACTCTAGTATCAATAAAAACATTCCGCCAAAGCAGCATCTTTTGCAAGAGATTCTACAGCGTAGAGAGCGAAATATCATTTTTGTGTGAACTCCTTGCCTGTGCTGAACCCATACGTATTTAGTATGTTATTTGTATTATGTTTTACTTTCATGTTGATAAAAATCTTCGTATTTCAGTAGTCAGTCAGCTTGACCACATATAGCAAGCTTTATAATAGGCAAAAATGTTTAACGAGCAAAACCAAATTTTGGAAACACTTAACCTTTAACAATAAGGTTAGACACGACAGCGATAATGTATACCGCAGGCGGCATCACCAGCGAATCTAATGTTCACGTACAAGCATGTTGTCATTCATTCTACATCTAATTCCTAAATTGTATTTCACTCACCTCACGCCTTCCAGAGTGCATGCACGCAGTCCTAAGCTATGACATTATATAAAATACCACCTAAAGCATATATCAAGCCAAACTTCGACCAAGCTAGGAACGTGCATGCGTGGCTTATGGGTGGGGCATCTGAGTCAGGGTCCAAATATTCCGAAGGGTTGCATTCTCGTTTTTCCCTCGTGTTTAGAAGGAGAACCCGTTATTGGAAGCAGCTGCTATGTCAGCCCCTCTGGACACCACGCCATCAAAGGACCAAACATTGCCTGGCCATATTACGTGCAAGTACCAACCGCCGGAGACATGCTGCTTATTTTCTGTTCACCACACCAAAACCCGACACTGGGTATTCTGGTCACAGGGCCTGTAACGCTGTCGCAACATTCAAAGCTCCGCTCTAGTGTCATTAAAGTTTCACCTTTAGAATATCATCTTTTTATGAAGGCGTTGTAGGAAATACGTGCCTTGAACCATTTAAATGAGGTGTTCAGCAGGAATCTACAGACACTAGAAGGATGAAAATAGCGCAATGCTCAAAAGTGTAACCGCCATATACACGGACATGAGAGTAACAAAGCTCCTAGCTAGATCACACTGGTTTCTGCTGAACTTAGAGGAAGATACTTAATGCAATTACAGCGCGAAGTTGGCACCGGTATTAAAGCCAAGACTAATATTGAGCTTATAGCCGAAGGAAATATTTGGTTTATTGTCAACTAAAACAAGCGGAAGATATCCATCAGTCTGCTGTCTTCGCCAGAATGGGCTGTGGTCTGTGTTAAGAGTAGAACATTGCATTATTGTATAAAGTCAACAATTATTCTACGTTGCGCAATGGTAGAGTCATAACTGTGTAATATTTGTACAAATTTTGCACCTTTGTTGTACTTTTCAAAGCCTTGAGTCACACTATGGCCCTCCAAATATTTTGGGCGCCCAGATATATTATCTCACAACTAATACCTCTCACTAGCACGTTCGTGAGAAGGAATATGATATATTGTGCCCACGTTGTCAGGAGATACGCAGATGTAAGATCCCACTTTAAAGAATCTGTATGAAAGCGCCTACCTAACCTCAGAGTAACGGGTCTGTATCAGGATTAGAGAGTTCACATATGTTTGATCCACGCCGTCTCAAATGCGATGTCTTCCTGCGGATCCCACCACTTCATGATGTATCGTGATGTCAAACAAACCACAGACCAATAAATGCACGGTGATGTCACCAACCAACTGCAACCTGCTAGATGCATAGCAGGGGTTTCATACCATGAACGCAAACCCTGCCTTCGGTTAAAAAACAAGCATAATCCTTTCGTAATAACAGAGTAAATACGGCGAACTGATTACTTCGCTCGTGCAGCCAGAACGGCCAACTTTCTCAATTTGGCGAGTTGAACTTCAGACGCTTCTGAGGCCTTACAACCTCCTTCCAAATGGCCCGATGGCTTGACGCTAGAGACTATTCAAATGGTGCAAAAGAAATAATGACACTTGTTATTGCATTGTACGGATATTGTGTACAAAGAAAATTATTTTTTGACGGCCACCTTTGCGGTCAGAATAACCTTTTCTCAGTCGCAGAAGGTTGGCAAACTAACGATGCAATGGTGATGCCACTTTTTTGCCGTTTACATTTGATCACAAGTACATATCTGAGTTTCATAACCACAATCTTTGACAATGCCACTAGCGGCATCTCTAAGAAAATACCGAGCAGTTTTGATCCAATTAAGAAAAAAATTTGAGAACGTAAATTTCAGGACTGCATATGTGCCCCTTAGCAAACGTTATATCCATAGATCTTTACTCGGCGAGATAGTGGTTTTATTAGTACTAGTAGGAATGGCCTCCTATTTCCAGCGAAATCCGTCTTCAACCCTGTTGGCGTTCTAGGTGACTGCGTTGTGAGCGAAACCAGGGGGTAATATAGGATCTTTGCTAGCTGCGTCCATTGGATCCTGGGAACGTTTTAAGATCATCCGCTCAACCAACTTTCTGCCGCCTTCTGATACATCGTGAACATTCGTTTCTAATTTTATTCCCAGTGCATGCTCCCCATAAATTTGTATATTGCATAAATGTTGTCGTTCAATTTCAACTATACGCAAATTTTTTGAAGCAGGTATAAATATCGAGCATGATTGTGCTCTGTCCGCATTTGAGTGCGCGAGCGCTCCTAAAATGCCACAGATGAGTAGAAAAATCCTCTTTCACAATGTTAGAAATTTTTTGCACAAAAAACCGCTAAGACATTTGTCGTATTTGTAAAGACATGGTAGAAAAAAATATATTCAACAAACAAAATATTTTCATATTCTTGTGTTCCAACATTAGTTTTCCGTTATTCCTACAGCTACTGAACATGTGCCGTCAGTGCCAAATTATTCAGGCAAGCGAATGACATTGTAACTAACGTTTTTTTAAATATGCGCTACGAAATGTGAATATGTTTGAATCGACGAGTTTACCTAAACCAACCTGGGTGCGCAGAGCTAGCTGAAGATGGACCTTCTGGCTTTCTTTAGAGCGCATGTGTATATAGCCAGGTACGAGCGTGTGGATCAACAAGGCCCCTTTTTGAAAGAATTCGCCTTGTCCAGTGTTCCTACAGCTGCGAATGATATGGCTCCCAAAAGATATGCCTTCCTCTTATGTTTTTCTTTTCCCTTTCTCTCTGTGTTTTTTTTTTTCCTTCGGATTGCTAGTGGCAAGCCAAGCTTTGTCGATCATCAACAACACCCAATCACTCAGTTCCACCCCAACGAAAAGAAACCTCGTCAAGTGCCCATGTGAAACCATGCCACACGCTTTCCTCGACATGAAGAACTAGGCTAATCTGACCACTGAGACGAAGTATTACCGAATTAATTCACGTGTTGTGCACCTAAGCCTGTTGACGTCTTAGAAAGCAAAAAGTCCAAAGCCCAACTTTGATACACACGCAGGCCGGATGGGGTAAGTCACCGTAAGTGTGATGAAAGGATACAGAAAAGGAGAATGCTTGAGGTTCTGAGTCTGTCACTCTGCTTTGATATGGAGCTCTGGCGCCCGACGTATATGGAAACCTGCTCGGGAACACCCGAACATCCTTACGGCGTCATTCCATGTCACCGGGCGAGATAAGTTGCCTTAATCTCTGAAGCTGAAGAGATCATGTCTTCAATCTATCGCCTCTCTGGATGAGCAAGACAAGAAGGTCGCCTTTCATTTCAGCCATTCCAGAATAAATCTTACTTTTAGAGATTTTGCCTGTAGTATTAACCGACAAAAAAACATCAGCTTTAATTTTCAGAAGCAATGGGAGGAACAGAGTTGGGAACAGAATTGGGAAAGTTCTCACTAGATGTTATGTTTTCAAATATCCATCCTCGTATCGTCCAGAAACAAGCCGTTATATGTTGAACTGAAGGGTTGCTAGAGTTTGACTACAAGCCAAACCAAGCGCACATAGCCTCATGTGTAAGGCGTGGGAAATGTATTACGGTTTTCCTTGTATGGTCGCACTATCACAACATTGAATTTCTATGTATATTTAGGACACCGCTTCGTGAATAATGTGTCACTGCTAAAGTTCCCACGACAGCACAGCATGTAACAGGTGGCATCAATGGTACACTCTATTTTCCGGCACTTAACTTTATTTTCACTCAGGTATTTGGACTGCATCAAAATTAGGCGCCTTCCACGAACAGAGCGGTACCTCTCCTAATAATCAGTCTGAAGCGGTTCTGGGAGTGGCATAGGCAATTACCTGCTAAACCCTGCTAAGCAACATTATTTGGATAAGACTCCATCTATATCCAGTGCCAGCACCTACTTGAATGTCATCAGGAAATATATTGGCCTTACATTTGTATGGTTGCTTTTTCAGCGTGGATTATTGCCATTTCCTTCATAGCTAGACGATTGAGTTCAGCATATATGCCAGGTACTGTCGAATTATAACATGAAGTTTTACTGTCACCCTCAACAGATAAGTAAGGCCGATAGTTTTGTTACCGTTTAGAGTTGGTATTTTAAAACCGATGAGATATACATTTCTGCGGTACAACTGTCTCAGGACTGCGTATCCGTGAATTTTTTTATTACTGTTGTTTGACATTGACCCCTGCAGCGCCAAGGCATTAGAGCAGAGAGGTTTGCACTACAGGGGCATCAAAGTTTTGAATTTATTGATTACGCAAATCTGATTGCGTGAGCTGGTGAAGGGTGTGTGAGCAAGTGAAGATTGTGTGATCAAGTGATGAATTAATATGACGGGTCGCAGAGTAAGTATAAAATCAGTACTCAGTGATTGATGAGTGAGTGAATGAGGTGTAATATCCTGAATGGGAGACTTCTCCTAATCCTGCAGTGGACAATACGGATCGGTTAGGACGTCCTTGTTGTCCTTGATCTGCTGTAAGATCGAGGAGTGCGTGGTAATTGGGCCGAAATGAACGCGCACTAAAGTATGTGCAACTGAACGCTAATGCCACTAAGTAAAAACGGCGGGTTAGTGAGTAAAAGACAGTAATATTCGCCGCGAGATCGACCTAGAGGTGGCGCCACCGTCACTCCGGTAGTGTGGATCCGCAGCCGGCGGCGCTATCAGAAACGCACGCTGCGTAGGTCTGCTTCCTAGTTTACGGCGGGTTTGTTGGTGATGAAAACGTGTCTTCTGCAGTATTTCTGCAATAGTGCAGAAAAAAAAAATGATTTCGCTAATGCAGCAGAAGAGCGGATTTTAGGAAAACAAAGCTCGTAACCACCAGTCTTCTAGATTTACTTCGCACGTTTCTTGCGCTGTACCACGCTCACGCGCCTAATGCTTGGGCCTGCCTAATGAATGCTTTGTTTTTCTTATCGACTTTTAAACAGCGTCTCATGCGAGTGAGACCGGCGAATCTAGTGTCAAGCCCGCGTAGATACAAGGTTCGTGCTCTGACCTGCAGTAATTTAAATGAATCGATAAAGCCTGGTTCATTATATCGTACTTGACTCGAGGATTAAGCAGATTAAATTTAGCATTGGCAGCGCACCGCATGCCGAGTTGCTTTAGACTGAGTGCACATCAACTCTGGCCCAGACACCCACGCACAAGTATTCCCCAAAAATGAGATCACGCCGACACAATACCGGAAACCTCGCCGCACAGGAAAGCTGATTGTTCACGTGTACAGCTGAGTGGATTGAATTTGCCGAGATGCTTTTTGCGCCCACTGTCATAGAATGTGATAGTGTATTACTGCATGCGCCACTAACTGTAAATGATTTCCTGAAACCGAGGAAAGTATTAGGGATTTCTGATGTGTGTGATGTTAATATATAACGGTAAATAAGTAGTGTAAATAATTTGTTCTGCAATGCGAATAAACTTCACCGTGTGAGAGAACTTTTACACACTTGACAGAATTTACAATAATCAGCGATTAATTTTCAGTAACGTTAAAGTGCAAGCTACGAATTACTCGCTGCGAAGACATCGTTATAAACTGCGCATGGGCACTGTCATGTTCTGGGAAGCAATTTTACAGGCTGAAAATTTCTTAATCACTAATAATTTAGTAGTGACTAAGTCTTATTCGAAGTAAAATATTTGGGTTGCTTCTAAAACAGATGCCGGATATAAAACTATTCCGAAAGAAATGGAGGTCATCTTATCATGCGACTATAAAAATGTATTTATTCCCGAACTAAACACTAATATTTAAGCCCTCATGAAGTTGTTTACTCCCCTTGTGAGAAATGACGAGTTTTGTCGGAAGACAGCACTTGGACGAAAAAGGAATATAATGATTATAATAGGCTACCAGTAAAGTACATTAATCTAGGTGCATTATGTAATATTTAGGGTAACAATTAGGTGCAGGGAATATGTTTCCCAAACATTCCAGCATTTCTCTAAAGCAAAATGTGCTTACTAAAACTTTTACGGATGCACAGAAGCCTTCAATAACAAAAGAAAAGAAAAGAAATGCATGTTGGCCCGGGTTCAACGCATGAAAGCGGCATCCGCTATGACGGATGATTGCAGAGGCTGGTTTTGGTGTCGTTTTTTTGTCATTATTAAAACCACAATTGCCACGTGGGATTGCTTATTGTGCAGTCAAATCCCACAGCAGAGGAACGCCTTTCAAAACGGTTGTGATTGAATCCCCTACCGAGATACTTTGTTGGGCGAGTTGGTACTTATTCATTATTAATATAAACAGCGCGAAAACGAAGACAAAGGACAAGATACAAGAAAGCCACAGTACAAGCGCTGTACTGTGTACTGTACTTGTACTGTGGCTTTCTTGTATCTTGTCCTTTGTCTTCTTGTTCGCGCTGTTTATATTAATATTGAATCCCCTGTTCTCGAAATCAGCAGTCGAGCGCCCTTACCACTGAGACACCGCGACAGAGGTTTAAAAGGAAAAAACAAAAAATAAAAGTACTCACACAACTCTATCATGCATACAGACGGCATAGTAGGCATAGAGTGGTCTGTTCAAACTGCATTCTGCTATATGAAGCAGTCTGCGGTGGCATATGTTTTAGTAACTGCGGTATTCCAAACAGAAACGGGTATATGCGATTTCTCAGCGTTTGCTTTAACTTTTATTGACGGCAAAGACCTGTTTTGCTTTGACACGGCGGTACCGACAGTACCACTTCGTTTGAGATACTGCATGTCAAAGGATCTCAAGCACTGAAGACAGCGATGGAAGATGTCCTTATCCAAGCATGGCATGCTCGATACGGACAAGTATATATTTTTTTTAATGGAGCGTGGGGTTATAGACTTTTCATATTTATTTTGCAAGAGACATATAGGTAAGCAAAAGCTCACAGGAACTGCGAAACAAACAAAAACATTCCTGTACACGCCGCATGCGCGCGCGTATATCACTGCGGGCTGGCATGCGACGCGAAAACGCATCCACACTGAGTAGGTTTCGCCGCTGTGCCTCAAGGTGGAGACTCTGCTCGATCTCGAGGCCAATAGCTCGTGGAAAGAAAATTGCTAAAATTATGTATGACGCAGAAACTGCTATATGTTGAAGAAGGATATGTTGTACGAACAGCAATGGTTTGGTTTGGTTTATGTGGTGTTTGACATCCGTAATCGACTCAGGCTATGAGGGACGCCTTAATACAAGGTCCGGAATTTTTTATAGCCTAGGGTTCTTTAACGTGCACAGACATCGCACAGCAAGGAGCTCCTAGCTTCCGCCTCCATCGAAAAGCGGCCACTGCTGCCGGGATTCGATCCCGCATTCTTGAAATCAGCTGTTGAGTGCACTAACCACTGCATCTGTGTGAATTGGTATATGAACATCAATATTGCCTACCCAAAAATATAATAAGACTCGTATTATCGGTGCTAATAGGCATCGTTGCCAGGACATTGTCTGGGCCATGTGCCACCAAAGAAAATAGTTATTCATTATGAGTAATTCAGTAAATAGCGCACGAACACCCAGTTATAGTAGAAATCTCTAGGAGCAGTTTTGATTTATTTTGTAAGCTGACAGTCATCACATCAAACTGTTGAAAAGAGACTGAACAACTTCATGTCATGTAATGGTCTTTAATTGACCATCTGCCGTTGTGAACATCCTTCTTGGAGGGTGTTCACAACGTAATTTGTTTCTAGAATCAAGTCCGCAGTTTGAGAGCAGAGCCTCTGGCGACAAAAAGCCCATGGAAAGGAAATTTGATATGCAAACGAACCCGGTGTCCATTTTCGTATAATAATAATAATAAACCGCATGAATAGGATCATGCACGCAACCCATGAAAGGTTACTGCACCTTATATGGTGTTCTTTGTTTCCATGTACAGCTCGCACTGTTGGAGCTCCAAAGCCAAACTCGTGCCGTGGTTGTTGCAGCAATAATCGGCTTCTGACGCTGTATTCAGTACTGGTTTCAGCATTATTGGTTATGTTTTTGCATGCTGCCTCTTAATTCTATGCAAATGGGCCCTGAGCTTCTGGTAACACGTACGTGTCATCATGCTCTTACTGCTATAGCTTCAGTGAAGGGGCGAGGTGCTAATCTTGTGCGAAGGATCCGTAAATTGCTATTATGCAATGAATCCTAAATCCAAGCCTTGCTTCCTACGCTTGCCGGCTGACGAAGCCCAAGGTAACCTGCGTCTACGTGCACTAGTGGCTACTGTGTATCCACCTTTGGAATACCATAATCTTTTTATTCAAAATAGCACCGAATACCGGAACGGCTGCTTAGCGGTTGTAGTAGTCCTCCCCCAGACAGTGTCTTCGAAGACTGCCATATCGCACCCTAATTGTCTGTCCAGATGCTATAGATACTATACTATACCTGCCCAGCTACGCAGGGCGCCGAAGCAATAACTTGAGAGCATCGGTTTGGGGTCTTCACACTTGGTGAGTTTGGTCGAAGAGCCTTCCACAAGACACCTTCCGGGATTTTGGAGTATTCCAAACATCGGGGAGCGAAACTTCAAAGCTCACGGCTTACCTCCGCTATTCAGCTAATCTGCAGGCCGCCCATTGCTATGCTGATATTACTTAGAGAGTGGTAAGTTTTCTAAGTCTCCATTCACATCGATAGGTGCTGGGCCCATTGCAGATGCGGTTCTCGCCATCGGTAAAGTGTAAGTGTTTTCAGTGCCTACGTGGTTACGCGTTTAGCTTTGGCATAGTTATCTTGATAGGGCTCCAATAGTTGGGATACATATCCGGTATTCCACGATCAGCTACGAGGAAATCTGGCTGTGTATTCGCAGGTGTAACCTATGCCGATTGAAGGAAATCTTCCTCTCGCGACAAAGTCGCAGAGGTTGTCATTGATACAATGCATTCTATTTCAGGCTCACTTGCATTTTTCTCCAGCAGCCGTTTCCCGTGACCAATGTTTCGCCTAGGGCTTAGGCATTCGGTGAACTCTGCTATTATCGGTCTTATGGCAGAGCCAAATGAGGACTTGGAGAGATTCAGTGGGTGTCCAAGAATTGTTTAGCACCCTCACCACGTCAGCGGCGACTTCTTTGTGGATACGTGGGGGAGGACGGCGTGTGGACCAAGTTTCGTACTAGCAAACTGGGGTTATCACAAAAACATCCTACAAAAAAGTAGCGTTCAGTGGTTTTCTGGAACGCTTTCGAAAATGCCTTCGCACAACTCTGTGATGGTCTGCGTTTTTTTTTTTTTCATAACAAGGCACGCGAAGATCTGGAGGTCGGTTCCAGCGAGCCCCGATCCTCCAAGACTGGTTCGAGAGCGGCAGTGCCATTTGCGATTAGGGATCGCATTTTACCTCTCTGACGTTACAGTTGCTTAATGAGTGTCAAGCAGGGAAGACACTGATCCCGCTAGGTTTCGGAGGTTCGGCCCCTGAAGGCGAACAAAAAGCTTGAAGACGTACAAACTTGGGGTTCTAGCTTTCTCACTTTTCAAGCTAACTGTTGCATGCATATTCGTCCTATCGCGGACCTCCTTCTTGTTCGGTGCTTCTTCTTTACAATTTATGGGAATATTGCTAAAAGAATCAGAATGTCTATAATTTGATTTGACCGCACTAAAACATTCAATATATAGGCTCTAATCAAGTGAGACAAATAGCTAAACTATGGCTGGAAACCGACTATCGCACAAAGTCTATGCTTTTTCGCTGAAAGATAAATCGTTAACTTAACATTTACTCGTCTCTGGATGCAAGGCGCCTGTGTAGTACGCGACTTCAGTCAAGGTTAAGGAAACCCTGGGGGCCCAATTTCCCGGAGCCTTTCACAATGGCATCCCTCATAGCCGGAATTTGGACGTTACACTGCACAAATCAAACCAAACATTATTATGCTTGAGCACATATCTACTTCGCGAGTGCCAGTACTAAAGCTTCCTCTATTCAATCTCCTGGTTTACATGGTTATTCCCGAAAACACGGACAAAAAAAAAAGCTCCCTCGGCCTCCTTTCCATCTGCCGGAAATCAACCAAGGAAGAGCGTTTCAGCTTCCATTGTGAGTAAAACATATTCTGAAATATTATATTTTCCGTGACTGCCAATTTTACCTCAGGAAACCGGGAGACGATCGTTAATTGTCTTAAAGCGCTGTTGAATAATTATCGCATATTTTCATCAATTTCTGTGAATCATAGGAACAAAATAACTGCCACTAATGCCTCTTCTCTCGGTGTTTTGCGTTATTCATACTGATGCTCGAGGCGTTGTCGTTATCCGTCACTTGAGTATTCTTTGGTGCGAATGAAGTATTAGCGTTTTTACGGAAAAGAGAACGTGCGGCCATGAGCCCCAGAATATGCAGGTTTAATGGTGTGTCATCACATATTAAAAAGCCAGGTTCAGAGTCAGCCGCGCTCTCAGCTAGGAAGGTAATAAACACATTTAGCACGGCCTTATTTCATCCTAAGCACGTCACCGTTCGCACGGCTTCATTTCGAGCAGCGCGGGCAATATATCAGCAGCTTGCCTGCGTGCTATAAGCGCCCTTCTGTACCTACCTTTCTACCTTCTGTAGGATCTCTCTCTCCAAAATCTTCAAACGTAGATTTCGGTCGCAGTTAAAAATTGATTCGAAAGCAACACACTGATAGGGCAGTATTTTTCAGCAGCGTTCTAGGCAAACATCTTCATTTGTTCCTGTCTATGAGCAGCGCCAAGCTTATAATTGTTGTGCCACTAAAAATGTTCTACTGGCTAAAAGCGAGCTGAAGCCGAGCAGCCATTTTTCTGCCAGAAGTACTATTTATTTGCTATGCACTCATTGTTTGCTTAGCGGTATAAAGTTTCCTCCTCCTAAGCGGGCTTTTTGTTTGAGTAGAGCCATACAAGGTATATATTTTGTTTAGCAACTTCATAGAAAATCCCGCAAAGCTACCATGAACTTCAGAATAATAGCTTGAGGGGCGAGTTGGTGCTGCATAGTACCCAGAAAAGTAGCGCAACGAACACAATCACGTGAATGGAAAACACAACACCTGTGCACACTGCCAATTTTAATATGAAAGGTGTGCGAAGAGGATGTACTTGGGTGTAGAAGAGGATGTTGTAGCTGAGTGGTGAAGAGGAAGTGCGTGTTCAGTTTGATATTACAGTTGGTAGTGTGCGCCTGTGTTATGTTTTCTATTCACGCTATTTTGTTCGTTGCGCTACATTTTCGGGCACCATGAACTTGCACCGGAAGTACCTGCATTATTGATTAATATCAAAGCTCTACTGTTTCCATGGCTGTTATCTTCAACTAAACGTGCTTGCACTCTTAGCGCCTCTGCCGTATATTGAACCGTTAATGATAAAAGCGAAAGAATAAGTAGAAATGGTCTAAAAGAGAATCAGTGAACAAAAAAGTATATTTGAAAACGAGCAAAATAAGAAGCGAACATCGGGAACGAATTTTCAAAACTGATTTGTATGTAAGTGGAGAAAAACAAAGATAAGCAGACGAAGTAAAATAAACCAGAACACTTGAAAAATAAATCCGGCAAAGCTACCATTACACTGTATTTTTGAGAAAAAGTTATTTCACACCAATATTTCACTGATAGCGCAGCAACTGCTCTCTCGAAAGCTCATGACAATGATAATAAAGCCCGTTATAGTTTTTTTCGTGAGAACAGCTGATGGCAAACGCACTGCTTACTCAGTATGTAGAGGCTCTAACGAGGTGTCTTATCTGCGCTGCGCAGTGCAGCAAAAGGTTTATTGTTGAGCCCTCACTGCATCGCGATAGCGGCATGTCGAAAGCGTATACGAGAAGAGTATTTCCTGAGGAGTTATTTTGTTCACATTGATCACGTTTGCATTACCATGTATTTTGTACAGTTCTGGTTTGGGCGCTCATGAACACAAACGATATGGACTAGAACGTCCACGTTCACCCCTCAGGCTAGTTAAATGGATAGTTGCAACAAAGCTCGATGTAATGTTTCGACAGTGAGCGTATTTAATTGAGATAGCCAGAATATATGAAAAAAATATAAACGACCTTCAGCTGCTTAGTTTTCTCAGGCAAGACTACCACGTTGGCAGCATAGCCGTGCTTGACCACAATTTCTTACGTGTGCTGTTTTTTTTTTTCAAGAGGCGTAATTTTTTCGGAGAATAGAACAGAGATTGCATAACAATGCGACTACAAATACCTAGTTAAAGGTACTGTTGATACTGAAGGCCCACAGCCAACGCCCTTTAAAATGAATGTTTTCTTATTGCTCTTTCATTGCCATGCTAATTTCCCCCTTTATACAGTCATATCACCTTACTAGCCTACCAGTGTACTACAAAAAAATCTGGACGGCTTTGTTCAATGTCACACTATTGCTTTGTACACTACACACCGTCTGCGAACAGACCGTCTGCACTCAGAGCAGCTTATTCATTGAAGCGATATAATAGCAAACATTTTATGAGCATGCGCTGAACACTACTGCGAGCTGGAAATTGGTGTTCGCGTTTTTTTCGCAGGAATCAACGATGTTTTTTGTTTCAGAAATGCACTATTCGCTTCAAACTTCTGGAGATTAAATTCTCGGGTAAACTCAAGTGGCCATCAATGAAAATGAAAAACAGCCTATATCTCTCCTCATGATAATGTCCTACAAGGATCTCCATTCGACCTTATAATTTGGCACACACACTGTGTTTCGTGTGCGTTACAGTCGCTCCTTACTGCTGCACACAAAACCTAAACTGAATTGAACTAAAAAATATTACGCCTCGTGTTTATACCATGGCCATTTGTACATATTGATTTATTCTGAATGCACGTTTTTGAAAAAAGATTAAAAAATTCCGTGGGAGGATTAGCCGTCCTCGCGCTTTTTACAGTATGGTCACGTGAAGGGCCTGAAAAATAGATGCCCTATAATGCGCGTACGTCCAGCCGGAATATTCGGTCCGCTTCCCTTTATTTCCGAAAAAGCGTACGCTAAACTTGAAAGCCTAATTAGTGAGAAAACTACGATGGTTTACTCTGAACTTCGTACCCAAACCTTTTTTTTTTTTCTGCAGACATGTACGGCCCGAAAGTTACTACCACGATGAAAGAGAAGACGCTAACAAAAACACTGATCTGTTATGTCATGGGCAGGAGCCTGCGTATCCCTGCTTCCATTCTTTCATGCAGGTGGAAAACTCGCTAGGCTTTCAGTGCCGGTAGGATGACTGCGACCACTCCTAAAATGGGCGGGGATTCATGAAAATATCGGTTTCTGCTGAAAGGAAACTGTGCCCCTGCGGGAGGTCCGGGGCCTTTTTGTGAGAGAAACTGAACGAGGAAGAGAGAGTCAGCTACAGGTGCACCCGTGATTAAGCTGCTCCGAGCTACTGAACGTTCCAGAGCTGGTCGCGAGGACCAAACGAGAAGCTTTCTTTAGCCAAAACGGTGCTGCGTGTAGCTTTTAACCATGGTTATCCCGTTTTCTGTTTTAATCGCTGTGATTCAGTTCGGCTCAGTGGTGAGTTGTAGATTTTGAGTCGATCACTATGATTATTTCGATAACTTGTGAACGCATTTCTCGTACAGACAGGTAGTTTAAGGAAATTGTAGAAAATCACGTTCTTGAAATAAAAAAAAAGGTGATGATCCTTACTAATGAGAGCCTACTATTTTTACACTGCAGCTTTATGCCCAAATGCAAAAAGTAAAAAATCAACATGAAATCAATGTTAGATATACACAAGTAGTGACTTGTTTCAAAGGTCGGAGGCGCTTAGTAATGCGCTAGCTCCATTGACAAACTTTCGTCTCTCACCAGCCGATAGGAAACGAGTCTTAATAAAACAAGAAAAAACATACAAGGTTTCACAGTAAAACGTAATTAAGGTTTTAAGTAAGAGTCAGTGTCTTAGCAGAGAGAAACCGACTGAAGTTATTGACAGTGGCGCAGCGAATTATCTAACGTATCCTATCCTTTCTTCTGCTTGTTTTAATGCGTAAGCAGTGAGTGTGTATGTCAGCTGGTTCGTAACATCACGTGATTGTCCGTACGATTACGTTAGAAAGAAACTAGTTATAGGAAAAAAGTAATGGTTATATCAGATACAGGATAAACAAATGCCCTGGGAAAACATGTAGGTTGTTACGATTAATTAGGTAATAAATTAGATTTAATTAGGTCAATCAGACTTCAAATTACCTTGAGGATGGGGTGTACTGGGGATGTCTAAATTGGGTCACGTGGGTCTTGACTTCCGGTGATGTAGATATCTTCTGGTAGTAGGAAATTTGAAATGTTTGAGCGTGAAAGAACTGGAAAGGACGTGATTTGCGTGCACAAATGCTTGGGAATAGATTGAAACTGTGTAAAAAAAGGTAATTCATTTCCTGCAGCTTGAAAAACTCTGAGAGCGCTGCATAATCTGCAGAGGAAAAAAGTGAACGCCTGAACACTGCTGCTGCGCACGGTACATCACGCGCCCCTTGTCGAACACAACCTGCTTTCCGTTGACCGAATCAAAGTTCACCGGCGTTCTATAATCAGTTTGCAGGAAACAAAAGGAGCAGTATCTTGCACACGAGGAATCCCGTTGACACATCTCGCGAACAAAACAGCAACGCTCAGGCTTACTCATTTCTCCGGTGCAGATTCTGCAGTGTACTGGAAAATCTTTTTAGAGACACTTTGCCATGTGTTAACAATTAGACTGGCTAGCCCGGAAGCTTTTTCTACCTAAACTATACCTGTAGGAGCCAAGAAGAGCGGCGTAAGATGAGCTCTTTACCACTTACGCCATAAGAAAGAAGCCAGATATTTTATTTCGTAAAATTAAAAGGGTGGAAAATTGGCCGAAGAAAAAGCTAGCTCAGTGCAGGTTGACTGAGTGTCAGCAACCTAACATAAACGAAGATATAATATACTGAACACTCTGCAAACAATATCACAAGAAAATTTATAGACATTACAGCTTCGCCGCTGTAGCGCGTTTAAAGCAGCTTTTCATTCCGGTAATTTTTTTTTTTTTTTTGAGAAACCAACACTTACAATAAGAGTGAGTTGGCGGGCCAGCTGCTTTTGCATGGTGAAGGAACAGTGCAAGGAACGGGACACAGAGACACGAGAAAGCACAAGCCCAAGCGATTTGTGTTTCTGCTGCCTCGTGTCTCTGTGTCCCGTCGCTTGCGCTGTTCCTTCACCATTTACACTTGCAACTAGGGGCATATAGTCGGAAGTATAAATGCCATCAGTTCGAATCCCAATCGCAAATTACAATCCACCTTGGATGCTTCATATGGATACTAAATAAGAAACAAAATGATGTGACACCGTCCTTCATGTTTCATAAAGAACGGTTGCGTTGCAGTTGAATACGAACTCTCATGGGTATTTTTTAGACCAGTTTTCTACATGATAGTTCGAGTCTGGTTTACATCCCCGGTGACTTGTCGGCTGAAAGAACCTAAATAAGCCATTGAGCAAAAGTGGAATGCATCACAATTAAACTTGCCATAAACTGTTCAAACGAGCACGCAGGTATGAATAATCGTTTAATTTTTTCATGAGAAAGGAAATAAATATTGACTTGGTACATGCACTGTACAAGACAAAAGTTGAATTTCATGTACAAAGGGAGCTAAACGCAACAGTAATTCTCGCAAGTATAATTTATAACAATATCTGTGTAAAAAGGCGTACTACAGCTGTAATGCTGCTCACATCATTGCAATAACAAGTGTAAATAAGACGCACGAAAGCCAATATAAACATTACTATTGAGCTACAGCTGGAGGCAAAATGACCTGGAAAAAATGACATGCATGACGTCTTGAATCTGCACAGGCAATCGAGACAACACATGAAAATTACCCCCGCCCTTTTGCGAGTAGACACACGACACTATTTATCAATGTTTTACAGGCGAGCATAAATCTCTGTTGAAAACACACAAATAAAAACATACCATTACCGCTTTAAAGCCATGATCCCCATTAATTATGCATGTGGTGGATGCCCGCTGCTGTTGGAATTGGGAAAAAGAGGAGCATGCAGGCTACGGCAGATAGAGAACGCTTATGGTATGGATTCTTACATGCATGGGATTTTATTGGCTAAATCGACCCCGAATGCTGATAGTTATCCGAAGCATTTTGCTTGCAAAAAAATAATTGCTCAGTGCTGTTGTAACGTACGTATTATGACAATGATTGATTCCGCATTATGTTGTGCTCTGCTTCATATAAAGCATGCAAATCTAGAATACTCATCTTCGCAGGTCCTGAGGAACAAAGTCTACCATCTTATTTAGGAACTCGTGAAAAAGATTTGGAAATATTGATGATCATAAACCATATCTGCTTTCTAACCGTGTACGTTTTCAGCTTTGGTCATATGTCATCACACATGTCAATGCATACTGTCTTATAAAACTTCTAAACACACAGTGTGCTGATTCGCTAACAGCTAAAATTACGATCCCGTCGAGAAGCAGGTTCAGAAAAGCCGAATGTAGCCAGCCATGCACCCCTATTACCATAGCAGCAGTTCTTGCAAAGTAGACGCCATAAAGTGGCTCCATAGAAAGTAGGTAGAGGAAAGCGTCGCCCCTGTCTGCACAGTACCCACCTTGGTCGAAATGTCCTTCGGGATTCGCACCCAACCTTGCAGGATTGGAGGATTCGCGGCTAAGCTTATGCACGAGAGCCTCGTTCGAAGACGATTTTTTTCGGAACAAAAATGGAGAAGTGGCATAATAAACTATAATCTGCACCTACTATTACATATTTGTAAATCAACTTGCTTACAAATCTAAGCTAAGCGAGGGGGGGGGGGGGGCGGGGACCAGATTAGCGCAAATAATTTTTTCTGGGTTGTGCTCTTCCTCTTTGGCTATCCAACAACCTCAGTCTGTTCGGCATATATCAAAACGAAATACAGCAGAGTTCTAATGTTGAACGTCATTGCGTACCTACCCAATTTTGTTGCGACTTGGCGACTCTAGAATTTCTTTGCAGGGAGTGCTAACTACTTTTCAATAGCTAAAATTACCGCAGGTGCAAAATTAAAAGATTTCAACGATCTCAGTGCGGGTGCTTTTGAAAACAATGCAAAAAGCACGAAGATGCCTACTCCCGTATAAAGCTGTTTTTGTAGAGCCGGGACAAATTAATTTCAATTTTCGTAACCTGCCTTTATAAAAAAGTTCAAACCATCCAACTGCACATAATTTGTGTAAATAAATCCACAGCATCACTCCAGTTCTAGTGCCCTGTGAACGAAAAACTTGTGATATTGCCATAATCGTGTACAAAGCAGAAATGTCAGCTTATTCATGAGCAGCCATTTTATTAACGCATTAATCCAACACTGTAGCCTTTCGTGATAACTATCTGAGCTAGATACAACGACCGGGTATTAAGTAAGGACGTCGAAAAGTAAGTGTCTAAAACTTAATGGCCGGCTTTAAAATAAGAGCACTCCAAAACGAATTTCAGCGTGATCAACCTATACGCGCTCGGTTTCAAACACTGCCCGAGGATGTTACACCAATCGGCAACCTTGCTTTACTTTACTGATTGCTGTTATGCCGGTTCCGTTCTTGTGCTAAGCTGCCAGTATTTCACGCCGCGCTTCAGAAGTCATCTTCATCGTCCTCATGTCCTCTGAGAAAGTTGCCCTAGAGGCATTAATTAGACCTTCATAATCTGGTTCTACATACTCGTTAAAAAATTTAGGTGCGAGTGAAACGTCCACTTATATAAGTGGAAGTTAAATTTTCAACTAAAACTTCTTTGACGCATATTTAAAACCTGATAAAAGTGTGCGAACAAAACTCAAAGCACAAGTTAAATACTTATCTATACATACAATATACATTGCAAAGTAGAAATAAACGAAGGAAAACTTATCTAAACGGGTGCCAACATAGCTTCTGGATTTATTACTGAGTTTAGACAAATAAATCACAAAATATTGTTTTTTGGGAGAAATTCTCTAGAATGAGGGAAAATGAAATTGATGTTTACGCAGCTGGGGTGAATCCCTGTGATTTTCCTCTAAATCATGCACGCTATAATATATTTGACGGCTTAACTTGATGGTCAAATAGTTTCTGTCGCATGATAGACCACGGTTGGAAAAAAAAACATTCTGAAAACCAGCACAGCAGTCGTTCTCCATACCTTGAGTCGCTTTGGGACGTTAAACCCCACAAACCAAACCAAGCCAAACCAAACCAGCATGTATCATCTTCGTGTTTTCCTTTGCTACTAGGATGCTCGAAACGCTGAATCAGGCATATAGGTTTGATTCTGTATAGATGGAAAACCTACGGTGTATGCCTGGGCTGATATCAAAGCATAATTACTGAAAAACATTTGCCAGCTTGCCCTGAATGAAAACGGGATAGCGAATGACTTCTTTATCAACGTGGACGAACAAGAATTGCTTAGAATGTTTCGATGAATTCAATATTCTGTACAAGCTTTTTGTTCTTTCAGCGTATAATTATTTTTTTTCCATAATATTTAAACCGGTTCAGGATAAGGAATAAAATAAATGCGGGTACATGGGGCAATTGAAGGGTAAATTTAAATGATGTTGTTGACAATCTTGCATACTTACGGAAGCCAAATTATGTAACTATGATTACTTTTTATTCTTTCCTACTCTTAGTTTCAATTTTTACTGTTGATATGGCGTGAGTTAGTATTCTTTCCATTGGTAGTTGCAAGTAATTAGGGTTTAGTTTTTGCTTAGGTAAAATCCCAAGCACATGAATATTGGTTGTTGATTTTGACAGGAACATTATCAGCTTAAGTTTGTTCTCCGACACACTCTCTTCTCTTTTTATCTCTGAATGACACATGCAATATTTGCTTTCGATAACACGCGTAGGTGTAGCTTGCCATATAGTCTCCTTATTGGACTCCGCATTTCTAACCACTAAATACTATGGATATTGTCACGTGGTGGTGACAAGGTCGATGACACAAATGTAGGGTCGATGATTGCACTAAAGAAACTGTTTATTTGGGCTGACTTGCGCCCGAAAAAGAACTAAGCAACTCGGCGGCGGCGATAGAAACAAACGCGCTCATCGATCGTCGAACAAAGAATGCCCGTCACACTAGGCAACGCTCAATTTAAAGGCTGCACAGAACAATCTAGATAACGTCGCAAACAGCTACCAGCACGGGCTGGAACATTGTGGAAAGACACCCAAGAGGCCGGAACCTTCGAGAAGATCTCGGTGCATCTTGCGCTACAACAAAACTGATAAAGGTGTGACTCGCGACATCGAGCATTAACAAACAAAGATTACGGAACTGATACGCGGTCCAGAATCAGAGTGATAAGCCTGTATGCCGGCGGCTGTTAAAAAACAACAAATACTGTTTTGAAGGTTTCGCGGCATTACTCCCCCCCTTAAAAAAACATCGCCTCGATGTTCCAAAACAAAGAAACTTAAACATAAACACCGGAAAATTTAAATACCACAGATTATTTAACGCGCGTAATATGGCTTCAGTCGTACAACATGTACAATTTCTGGGCGTGCGCGTCGCCGTTGTGATGCTGACGTTCTGTCGGGAATGACTTCATAGTCCAGAGGTCCGACGCGGCGAAGGATTTTGTACTGCCCAAAGTATCGGCGCAAGAACTTTTCACTTAATCCGCGACGGCGAATTGGTGTCCAAACCCACACTTGGTCTCCTGGATTGTACTCTGCGTGGCGTCATCGTAAGTTGTATCGTCGGCTGTCGGTGCGCTGTTGGTCTTTAATACGCAGCCGTGCGAGTCGTCGGGCTTCCTCTGCACGCTGCAGGTAGGCGGCGACGTCAAGGTTGTCCTCGTTGGTTACGTGCGGCAGCATTGCGTCGAGCGTCGTCGTGGGCTCCCTGCCGTACACAAGCTTAAACGGGGTCGCTCTGGTCGTCTCCTGGACTGCCGTGTTATACGCGAAGATCACGTACGGCAAGATGGCGTCCCAGGTCTTGTGTTCAGCGTCGACGTACATAGCGATCATGTCCGCGATCGTTTTGTTCAGGCGCTCCGTAAGGCCATTGGTCTGGGGATGGTACACAGTTGTTCGTCGATGGCTTGTGTGACTGTATTCCAGGATGGCTTGCGTCAACTCTGCCGTAAACGCCGTTCCCCTGTCCGTGATGAGCACTTCTGGGGCGCCATGTCGCAAGAGAATTTGTTCGACAAAAAATTTGGCGACTTCTGCCGCGGTACCATTTGGTAGTGCTCTTGCTTCGGCGTAACGGGTAAGGTAGTCAGTGGCCACGATGATCCACTTGTTACCCATAGACGAAGATGGAAAGGGGCCAAGGAGATCCATCCCAATTTGTTGAAAGGGCAGGATTGGGGGCGGAATCGGGTTTAGTAGTCCTGCTGGTCTGATCAGCGGCGTCTTGCGTCGTTGGCACTCACGACACGCCTTCACGTAGTGGGAAACTTCGGCAGGCAGTCGCGGCCAGTAATAGTTCTCCTGGATTCGACGCAACGTGCGCGCAAATCCGAGGTGGCCTGCTGTGGGCTCGTCGTGCACGCCTGCAGAATTTCTTGCCAAAGGGTTTTAGGCACTACGAGAAGCTGCGCGGTCTTGTTGGGTGCAAAGTTCTTCACGAGGAGGCCATTGCTTAACGGGAAGGATGATAAATGTCGCCTGAACACACCAGGAGGGGAAGCGGTCTTTCCTTCCAAGTAATCGGCTAGCGCTTTCAGCTCAGGGTCTGATCGCTGTTGTTCTGCGAAACTGCTGGCGCTTACCGGTCCCAAAAAGGCGTCATCGTCATCGTCCTTCGGGGGAGAATCGACGGGAGCGCGGGATAAGCAGTCTGCGTCGGAATGCTTCCGGCCCGACTTATAGACTACAGTCATGTCAAATTCTTGAAGTCGTAGGCTTCATCTGGCAAGGCGGCCGGAGGGATCTTTCAAATTAGCCAGCCAGCAGAGCGCGTGATGGTCGCTTACCACCTTGAGTGGTCGGCCGTATAGGTATGGACGAAACTTAGAAGTAGCCCAGATGATCGCAAGGCACTCCTTCTCGGTCGTCGAGTAATTTACTTCGACTTTTGTGAGAGACCTGCTAGCGTAGGCGATTACTTTTTCCTGTCCGGCAGTCTTCTGGACGAGAATGGCTCCTAGGCCTACACTGCTCGCGTCGGTGTGAATTTCGGTCTCGGCGTTTTCATCAAAGTGGCCAAGTACAGGAGGGCATTGCAGGCGGCGCTTAAGTTCGTCGAAGGCTTCCCCTTGCGGCGCTTCCCATTTAAAAGGTACGTCAGCCTTTGTAAGCTGCGTCAACGGTTCGGCGATCCGCGAAAAGTTTCTGACAAATCGTCGATAATAAGCGCACAGCCCAAGGAATCGGCACACAGCTTTCTTGTCGGCAGGCGGTGGGAATTGTGCGATTGCAGCTGTTTTCTCCGGGCCTGGGCGAATACCGTCCTTGCTAACGATGTGACCTAGGAATCGGAGTTATTCGTAGGCGAAATGACACTTCTCTGCTTTTAGCGTTAGCCCCGATGACTTGATGGCTTCCAGCACTGTCTGTAGTCGTTTTAGGTGGTCTTCAAAGTTTGACGAGAAGACAACAACGTCGTCCAAATATACCAAACAAATTTGCCACTTCATGCCTGCCAGGACTGTGTCCATTACTCGTTGAAACGTGGCTGGTGCGGAGCAGAGGCCAAATGGCATCACCTTAAATTCATAAAGGCCGTCCGGTGTGATGAATGCGGTCTTCTCGCGATCTCTTTCGTCGACCTCAATTTGTCAATATCCGCTCTTCAGGTCCATCGATGAGAAGTACCTTGCATTGCAGAGCCGGTCGAGAGTGTCGTCGATGCGGGGAAGCGGGTAGACATCCTTCTTCGTTATACTATTCAAGCGGCGGTAATCAACGCAGAAGCGAAGTGTGCTGTCTTTCTTCTTGACCAAAACGACTGGTGCCGCCCAGGGGCTGTTCGATGGCTGGATTACGTCATCACGCAGCATTTCCTCAACTTGATCGCGAATGGCCTGGCGTTCTCGCGGCGCTACACGATAAGGTCTTTGGCGCAGCGGTCGGGCGTGTTCGTCCGTTATTATGCGATGCTTGGCCAGTGGTGTTTGTCGTACCTTCGATGACGATGAGAAGCACTCCCCGTAGCTTCGGAGCAGACTGAGAATCTGGTCTTTCCTGTTGTGGGTCAATGCCGGGTTGATGTCAAATGTGGGCTGACGGAATAGGTCCGGTGCGTCTTCCAGCGTTTGGTCGTGGAGAGAGAATACACCTTTGAGGTCCGCTAATTCGTCGAGAAAGGCGATCGTCGTGCCCTTGTTGAGATGCCGGTATTCTTCGGTGAAGTTTGTTACCAGAACCTGAGCTTGACCTCTCCGGAATTTCGTGATGCCTCTTGCGATGCCGACACCTCGTTCTAAGAGCAATTGGATATTTCCTTCGACGATGCCTTCAGCGGTTTCGATGTTGGCGCTACCGACGCAGACTGCGATACTTGATCGGGGCGGGACGTTCAATTCTTCGTCGAGGTCGTTTAGAGGGAAGCGTTGCATCGACGTCGTCGTAGCAGAAATGGCTTTGTCTGCAGAGAGCATGATGAGCTTGGGTCGCAGGTCGATGATAGCCCTATGTTAATTTAGGAAGTCCATGCCTAAAATAACGTCGCGGGAGCACTGCTGCAAGACCACAAAGCTGGTGGGGTAAGTATGCCCATTTACGGTTACTCTTGCAGTGCATCGTCCCGATGGAGTAATCAGGTTGCCACCTGCTGTGCGAATCAGCGGGCCATCCCAAGCGGTGGTAACTTTTCTTAGCTGAGAGGCTAACGGTCCACTAATGACTGAATAGTCAGCTCCGGTGTCTACTAGGGCAGTGACTCTGCGACCATCGACATCAACTTCGAGGTCACTCGTTCGCGTCCTCGCATTGCACGTGGGCCTTAGTGTCCGATCTCGGCTCCGTCGTTTCTTCAGGTCATGGCCGGGGCCTACCGTTGTTACTTCGCTGGGCGGCGGTCTCTGCTTGCACTCTGGTCGTGTTGCCGTCGATGTCGTCGTGTGGAGCGGCGATGAAATGGTTGCGTCGTCGTTAGTGGTCGTCGGCGGCGGAGGATCTTCGTCGTTTCGCCGTTGAGCAACCTCACCTCCAAAGGTTGCTGCCTTTAGTTTCCCCTGCGCGGGCTTGGGGACCTTCCGCGCACACTACCATCATAGTTACGTCCTGGCGACGCAAAGCGGGCCCTGTACGGCGATGGAGGCATGAATCGACGGCTTGGTGGCGCAATCTCACCGCTACGCAGATAGTTGTCGATTTCTTGCGGTCGTTCACCTGGGCGTGGTCGTGGAGCGTCGACTGCAAATCCGCGGAGACCGATTCGTCGGTACGGGCAGTGCCGCAGAATGTGGCCGGCCTCACCGCAGTGGAAGCATAATGGCTGGTTGTTCGCTGTCCTCCATGCGTCGCACTTCCTGGGGCTTGTTGGTCGTTGGTAGGCTTGGCGGGCGGGAGCCAAGGGGCGGTTTTCAGGAACAGGCCGGTAGCGGCGAGGGCTCGGAAAGTCATCACGTCGGGGTGGAGGGCGACGTAATGCACCAGCGTAGTTCATCGCTGTTGCCTCTTGTGCTGGAACAGTCGCAGCCGTCGCTTCAAGAACGCCCAGCGCCTGCTGGACTTCTTCACGGACGACGTCCGCGAGCGTCGCCACCTGGGGTTGTTGCGATGATGGCTGCATTCGGCGGAGCTCCTCTCGCACGATCTCCCGGATGAGGTCACGAAGGTTCTCTCCACTTGCAGATGCGCTGGGGTAGTGGCTTGAGTAGTCTGGCTGAAGTGGCCGCTCGTAGTGGCGCATCCGGGTGTACAACGTCTTCTCAATGGCAGACGCTTCCGTTTCAAATTCCACCACTGTCTTTGGCGGATTTCGGACAAGATTTCCAAAAAGCGATTCTTTGACGCCTCGCATTAAAAGTTTGACTCTCTCACCTTCAGTCATGTTAGGGTCGGCGCGGCGAAAGAGGCGCTTCATCTCAACGTACGCCAGGACAGACTCGTTAGGAAGTTGCAGTGTTGACTGAAGAAGGGCCTGGGCTTTTTCCTTTCGGACGATGCTTGAAAAGGCAGTCAGAAACGTTTCCTTGAAAGTCTCCCAATCCTTCATAGTTGCCTCATGATTTTCGAACCAAACTCGGCATGTACTTGAAGAACTAAGTAGACTTGCCTAAGTTTCGCGGCGTCATTCCAGCCGTTGAAATCTGCCACACGGTCGAAAAGGTCCATCCAATCTCCCGCATCTTCATCGGGTAGTCCATGGAAGCAGGGGGGCTCCCGGGGTTGGACGAAAATAACCGGTGCTGTAGGCTGGGCCATTGTCAGCGTCGACGCCTTCCGAGATCGAATGGGGTCAAGCAGCAGACCGTGTTCGGGTTGTAGGCCATGAAGTCGGCGGCTGACAAGGTGACCTGTAGGCTGGTCTTCCAGGGCGACAGGAACACGGCTTGGGTCTTCGCTTGAAGGATCAAAGGCAGCACCTCCACCAGATGTCACGTGGTGGTGACAAGGTCGATGACACAAATGAAGGGTCGATGATTGCACTAAAGAAACTGTTTATTTGAGCTGACTTGCGCCCGCAAAAGAACTAAGCAACTCGGCGGCGGCGATAGAAACAAACGCACTCGTCGATCGTCGAAAAAAGAATGCCCGTCACACTCGGCAACGCTCAATTTAAAGGCTGCACAGAACAATCTAGATAACGTCGCAAACAGCTACCAGCACGGGCTGGAACATTGTGGAAAGACACCCAAGAGGCCGGAACCTTCGAGACAGATCTCGGTGCATCTTGCGCTACAACAAAACTGATAAAGGTGTGACTCGCGACATCGAGCATTAACAAACAAAGATTACGGAACTGATACGCGGTCCAGAATCAGAGTGATAAGCCTGTATGCCGGCGGCTGTTAAAAAACAACAAATACTGTTTTGAAGGTTTCGCGGCAATATGATACAGCATTAGTCTGTTTTTCTCTTGAAGATACTGATAAACTACCATTTATCATCCTAGAACACCTACACTTCGGTCCACTCTTTTTTTCTGGTTATTTCTCCTATAATCCGAGTGCGCAGTCTCTGTCGACCCTACACTTAGCGTTTCCTTCGCAGTGTGTAGGAAACTTTGGTTTCCTTCCATTGGTGTCGAATATTACATAACTGCTACTTGTAAATATTTTTAGGCCTACGTAACATCATTAGGTCATTAGTCGTGGCTGTCAATATGTTCCCTGAGATATATATATTAAGACAATCTCACCAGAAAATTATACACCACTAAATTCTTTCTAATAATTACCATTCACACCATCTTCAAATCCCGATCTGTATATATTTCCCGTTGCACCACTTGTGGTAGGATTCAGCCTTCTGGGTTGATAGGGCAGAGGGGGAGGCACTTGCGCAGTTTATAATTGGAAGTTATAACTTCCTTTTCAGAAGGCATGACGGATGTGCTTGGGATAATCTGTTAGGATGAATCTAACGGGAAGGAAGCTTGTATCCTTCGCCTCTGGCCATGGCCTTCGATGCCTTAACGACGGAACACCAACTTATATTCGTAGAGTGACTTATGGCAGCTGCTTGGACTTGAAAACTGTTTCGAAACGCCTTATCAACCTCGTCCAGTGGGTTTCAGATGTAGAAACTCATGGCAGCGACCGTTCCAACTGACCTGACTATTGCCGGCCATGCCACATCCCTGTTAGCCAAACGTATGAAGCGCATTGATTGGATAGATTGTTGAGCACGAATGGTGGATGCCGGCACAAACGGAATTTCCACAAGTTCTGAATCAAAATTAAGGCCGCCATGTAAAGTGCAACTTGTGCATTTAATCCAGTTGCAAATTCCACCGATTTCGACATTGGTAGACAACGACTGCGATCAATTCGACAGAGGACAGAGCGTAGATATAGACGCACAAAGTCGCACCTAGACCTCAGTGAAGCAAGGCGCACGCAGAAGATTCATCGCAGAATTAAAGCTCTGCAGACAGAACGCTGGAGGTCTTTTTGTAAAAAGCTAGATCCACACAAATCTTTGTCAAGCGTTTGGAGTGTCATTCGTGGCCTTCTCACGTCCCCTCAACAGCGTCTACCGTTCACATCTCTCGTGATCCACCAAAGACGTAGTGAGGTAGAAGTAGCCGAAGATTTTTGCGCAAGAACAACAGTCGCACAGAACACAATCACAACACTGCATTGTTGCGACATTCCACCTTCGCAGGGTTCACAGATGGATCTTGCTTTCTCCATGGAGGAACTTTATGCTTTGCCGGCATGTTGTAGAAAGTCATCATCCTTAGGCCTCGGTGGTGTGACATACACCGCACTAGGTAATTTTGGCCAGGAGGCTCAACTGTATCTTTTGAGTAATTACAATATGTAATGGTGCGATGGTAAAGTTTCTAAGGAATGGGAGACCAGTCGCCTGGTTCCACTTCTGAAACCGGGAAAGTCATCACTCGACCTTGCGTCATATCGTCTAATTGCACTGGCCAGCACTGCCAGCAAAGTTATGGAAAGAATGTGACTAACACACGTCGAATGATACTTGGAGCAATACCAGTTTTATCCAAATTTTATGTCCGGGTTTCGCCGTGGCCGCTCCTTTATCGACTATGTGGTTGACCTGTTAACTTCTGTGCAGCGCAAAAAGGCTTTGAAAAGATTGACAGTAGCATTGTCTTTGGACAACAAGGGCGCCTACGACAACGCAAAACATCAGGCTATTTGGACGCCGGGGTAGCTGCTGATATCGGAGGCCGCATGTTTAGGTGGATACGCAGCTACCTGTCAGAGTGGTCCCTTTACGTCCAGACTTAAGGCGGACCAACGTCTCTACATCGAAATTCGAGCATAGTTCCACAGGGTGGAGTGCTCCACCCAACTCTATTCAATTGTACTCTCGTAGGCCTCACAGACATAATACCACAATCGGCTCAAATCTCCACCTATGCAGATTATACCGGGTGTCCCAGCTAACTTGAACCAAGGGTTACAAAATAATGTATTTGATGTAGGTCAGTGAAACCAAATGCATACAACTGCCAGCCTGTTCGCGCACTACAGGCAATTTTTTGTTTTGCATTTCCTTAGTTAGCTAATTATGTTAATTTCTCTAATTTTCTAAATATCGACTTTAGACCAAACATGTGAATTGGAAAGTTGTAGAGCACCTTCAGAAACTCCCATTCCATTAACTTCGATAAAGAAAGTCTCACGTGTATCTTTTTTTCCGGGCCCAGAAGAAAGCGCGCGTAATACAAATAATACCACGTGACTAGCGCATTTGTTCGCCGCGATTGTGGTGCTCTCAGTCGTGGTTTGAGCGAAAGACATAAGCTGCGTCTGTGACCCGATGGTCCCGTTGCAGCGGCAGGCAGAAATGTTGGCGATGGTTCGAGCGAGCTCGAGCTCACCCGTTGCCACCGCGATTTTGGCCACGCCTGCGCACCGCAGCAGCCTACATCACGGCAGGCGGATGGCGATAAAAAGCCGGCAAATGAAGATGCAGCGCTAATTTTAGTCGAGTCACATGACGTCATCTCGCCCCTTTACCCAAGCCTGTATGCGCAGATTCAGTGGCTGATACCTTATCGCTCATTCGTTTGTCGTGACGTTCGCTGATGGGAGAGAAGGAGGTCTTGTTAGAATGTCGGAGGTGTCGGCTCGCCGTTCTCGCTGCTACTGCACCGTCACGTGGGCCGGCTGTCTGACGCGGGCGAAAAAAGCCATCGCAGGCATACCGGCCTGCCGCTTTAACGGAGCCAAGAAGACACGGCCGCAGCCTGTTTCGTTCGCTCAAACCACGACTGAGAGCACCACAATCGCGGCGCACAAATGCACTAGTCACGTGGTATTATTTGTATTTCGCGGGCTTTCTTCTGAGCCCGGAAACAACGATACAAGTGAGACTTTCTTTATCGCAATTAATGAAATGGGGGTTTCTGAAGGTGCTCTACAACTTTCCAATTTACATGTTTGGTCTAAAGTCATGTTACCACGCATATTGCTATGGACACAATGAGAACGCATATTCAGCACCTAAGTAGGGTCCCTAGTTATCATCTATCACCCCTGTCAATAATTAGGCTAAGCACTACATTCTTCAAAGTTATAGAAGCCCATCGCACCTATATTCCTTCGCAGTTCACCAGCGTAAGTCAGGCTCCCCCATATAGAGTCTACAAGAACCAAGGATACAAATTAATATTCCTGGAATTACGAAGAAAGCCGGAATGTCATCACCTGCTCTTAAACAATTGGCAATGGATTATCTGCACTTCAAACATCAAAACTGCATAAATGTCTACGCAGATGGCTTAGTTAATCTAATCAGTTCCGCGAGGTCTGTGGTCATACCGGACAAGTCAATCCAGATAAAGATTACAATATCATACCTGAATTCTTCCACTGGTGCTGAACTAGGTGCCCTACGCATGGCAGCTGAATTATATTGCAAAGGTCCACATTACTGGACAGTGTATACAAATTCTAAAGCAGCCCTTCAATACCTGCAAGCAGCACTACGCCGTGGGTCACATGAACAACTCGTTGGAGAGATCCGCCAGCTGTACCACGACGCAGCATTGAAAGGCCACATTATTTTTCAGTGGCTGTCAGGACACTGCGGCATCAAGGGAAACTACCAGGCGGACGAGGCTGCCGGTTCTACTCACAGTGATGGCGTTCCACTTAAATCCCCATATCGAGGGTTGATGGCGCATGTGTCCTACGCCGTAGGCCCTGGAAATCAAAATTTCAACGTAGAACACAGGGGAGTTAAGCAACCACCGCCTCAGGGCACTGGATCCAAAGCTGTGCCTCCGCCTTCCCCATCACATTGCTCGTCGAGATCAACGTTCCTATTCCATTTATGGCTCGATGTTGTGTACACCAACAAGTATGCTTTCATGATTGGAACGGCCTGCAGGTTTGCCTGTGAAAATTGTGGCTCTGAAGAGACCATCGCACATCTCTTATGTGAATGCCCTGCATGTTTGAGTGCAAAACATAAGCTGTGTTTTGTGCTGGACCGCCTCGATTCTCGGCCTTTACCGGCGGTTAAGATTCCTAATTCATTGCCACGGCAGGCGACCGCTTTTAAAGCATACAGGGCACTGCCTAGTTTTCTAACAGCCAAGGGCTTGTGTGAGAAACTCTAATTGTGCTCCTCGTCCCTTTTCGTTTCTCCTCTTTAATCCCCTTATCCTTTTTCCCCAGTGTTGGGAAGCTAACGGGTAGCCTGTCTGGTTTACATCCCTGCCTTCCAACCTCATTCCTATCTATCTATCTATCTATCTATCTATCTATCTATCTATCTATCTA
>JAJIZL010018870.1:0-65718 GCA_023969395.1 Amblyomma maculatum | reverse complement strand
ACTGACTGACTGACTGACTGACTGACTGACTGACTGACTGACTGACTACACAAGCGGCGCGGCCTCCATAAATAGGGCGCGCTGCGTCTGTCTGTTACGGCGCGCTAAGGCTAGCGCGCACACACACTTAGCTTCTCTGGTTAGAGCGCTCCATTTTCCTCCCGTCGAGCCACGCGTCGTCATTGGCTAGAACCCGTAGAAATTTCTGGAGACCTCTGGCATATTCCAGACGGATGAGTCACCGTCATCGCCGGGTGATAGCGCGACGGAGACGCGTACGAAGCTACGCGCTCTCTCGCGCGGGAAAGGAGTTTTTTTTTTCGAACTTTCCATGCGACGCCGCGTGGGCCTCGCGCCGCGCCGGCTTAATAAAAATGTGCGCCGATTTCGTAACAATGAAAGAAGACGTGACCATTTGGCACCGCATATTAACAGCAACAGTTAACGTAGGACCATGCGAATTGGCCGGGAAGTTCACAGGAACGAAGGAAAATTGCGAGACTGTAACTGTGCAAGCTACAACGAAGCTCCGGTGTGCCCTTGTTGTCTAGTAATGCTGAATAGACAGGAATCATCAGAACAATTACAGTATAATATTTCTAACCAATATTTGTTCTAAAGATTACTCTTCATTCTGCAAGCTGTAATAGAGCTAGTGTAGGACATTTGCTGTAATAAAATTTTGTTCCCTTAAAATTACTCGGCGTAGCAAATAGGCAGGAGCTGTGCGAAAATGGTTCAAATGCTTCTCTTCTTAAATGACCGCATTTAAATTTTATCGATATTGTCCGGTTGGGGCAAGATAGAAAACAAGACCTGTACAAGGATGGCAATTATAAGATATAATGAGTAATGTCAGGCCTCGAGATGCTTAAGCCTGCGCCCTTGCAGCGCACAATTTGTTTTTTTCTAGTTCATTGCAGTGTTGCTTGAGTTTTTTTTTAGTCGATATTTATTGCCTCAGGGCATCAGTAGTTTATGAGATGAAGGATGAATAAATGATTAAATGAATGGAAAAAGGTTGGCTGATTTTATGAAGTCCAGAAGTGAGCGATGATGAGGTCCCTGCGTCCAAGTGACGTATGAGGCAGGATTGGTTGCTGAAAGGCCAGCTATGCTCAGGTGCCGGATTCGTGTTGGCTTGAGTGCTGGGCAGTCCCACAGCAAGTGGTGGATGTCGGCCTCGACATCTTCGTTGTTACAGATCGGGCATCCTGGGCGAGGATATAAGTGTTGGAAGTATGACCACGTCCTAGTTACAGCTGGTGTAAGGGCAACACCGACCCGGATCCTCCTAAGCGCAGGCTCCTCTGCACGGGTGAGACCGCGGGGAAGGGATATCGCACACGGAGGGATAAGTGCACGTGTGCGGTGCCGGAGGTGCTCCTTTCTTGACAAAAGGAGGGTAGCGTCGTCGACTTCGAGAAGCCGTGGGATTGATGCGTCTTGGTTCACGAGGCGGGTTGCAAAATCAGCTTGACTTTGGGAAGGCAGCAGATCCCGTGGGACCCACTCAATGCGTATTGATTGTGGGATGCGCGCCGCAAGCTGGTGGATGTCCTGGCAAATTTTAGGGCAGCGGCTGACACGTCGGAGCAGACGTACTGCTTGAAGTGCGTCAGTGCGGATGACAACGTAGGCTGTAGGGAGCATGGTTATAGAAGTCACGGAGCAGAGTGCCTCCTGAACTGCCACAAGCTCAGCGCAGAAAGATGTAAGTGGTTCCGAAAGCTGAAACGTAGTTGTCTGATTCAGGCTAGGTCTCCGTGGACAGTAGATTGCCGTTTTGGCTTCACAGCCTTGCAGGCTTCCATCTACGTACACTACTATGGAATCTTGAGGCAGGTTAGTATCTTGCTCTTCAAATCTCTGGCGTAGCAACGATGCAGAGTTGGCAGACGTCGGTCTGCGGATGTCAGTTGGCTTGTTGTCTCCTAACTGTATAAATTTCCAGGGAGGGAGAACTGACGCAGGAGGCTGAAGAAGAATGTGTGACGTTGCATCCGCCCTCAGTGCTTGCGTGGAATGTGACAAAGTCCCCTTGAGTCTGCGAGCATCACGACGCTGCTGCACCAGTTCATCGACGGTGTTGAGCTGCGCATTCTCCTGTAACGCTACGACCGGTGTGATTCTTGGGAGGCATGTTATGGTCCTCATAGCTTCTCGATTTACGGTTTCAAGGCGATCCCATTGTGCCCTTGTAAGATGCTGGAACTGGGCCTGATAAACAATACGGGGCTGCAGAACCGCCCTCACTAACTGGTGTGCAACAGACGAGCCAGCGCCACCCGTTTTAGGTGCAATTCTTCTTATTAAACTTATAGTTTGAAGTACTTGCTTTTTTGCCTGAGAGAGCCAAGCAGTTGCTGATCCTTATTGTTGAATTGTTAAGCCCAGAATTTTCAGGCTCGAACTTTCTTGTATTGGGGTGCCTTATAGAGAGAGACGAATTGGATTTGAGGCAAGTTTACGGCGTCCCCAGCGGTTGGCGACTGACGTGTATGAAGTTTTACAAACAGAAAGTTGAAGGCCAATGGAGGATGCGTAATCAGAGGTTACGTCTAATGCTGACTGAAGGGCGGCCTCTTGAGTGAGAAGATCATGGTGAGTGCTTCATACCGTGATATCATCTGCGTACTGTAAAACTTGATTTCAGGGATACCATGTAAGCGCCACGCCAATGGGATGAAAGTAATATTGAACAACGTCGGAGACAATACTGATCCCTGGGGCACGCCGCGTAGTGAAACGAATGAACCAACAGTGCCACCGCTGAGGCGTATTGCAAATTTTCTTCCGTCCAAAAATGATGCGACAAAAGTGCGTACTCTCGGAGGGAGATGAAGCATGTCAATGGCATTCAGGATTGCAGCATGACTGAAGTTGTCATATGCCTTTTCAACATCCATTGCTAATATAGTACGTACATTGCGGCTGCGGGTAGATGATAGAACTGCTGATGCCAAGACAGCCAACCCGTCCTCTGTACCTATGTATGGACGACATCCAATTTCAGCAGGGTGATAAAACCGTGCTGTTCAAGCCACCAAGAAAGTCGTGTGGCTAGCATTTTCTCTGCGAGCTTGCAAAGCGTTGCTGTTAAGGAGATTGGTCGTAAGTTGGCGAGGTCCGTTGGAGGCTTCCCAGGTTTGGGAATAGGGATCACGACAGCGGTTTTCCAGCTCTCGGGTACGACACCATCAAGCCACACTTTGTTTATGGTGTCTAGTAGTTGAGGAAGTGCAGCAGTACTGAGGTTCTTCTAAACCTCATACTGAATTTTGTCCAGGCCGGGCGCTGTTTTCCGTTTCGCATCGTCAATTGCAGCCAGCAGCTCGCACATCGAAAAGGGGCTCGCAATTCTATCAGCGTAGGTAGCAGATGGTAGTTTCCATGCGTCTGCAGGGATACCTGCCAAATTAAGGTTTACAGCTGAAGGAGGCAGTATATCGTATTTTGGGAAAAATTTTCGAGCAGCTTCTTTGGCGAAATCACCCGGCGACAGATTAGCCGCAAAGCATGCTGTTGCTGCTGCGTCAGTAGAACGACGACCGTGTTCCATTGCACGAAACGTTCGCCAGAGTGAGGCATTCGATGATTTATCAGAACATTGTTCACACCATGCATGCCACTGGCGTCGCGAGAGATCGCGTTCATATCTCCGAGCCTTCAGGGTAAGGTAATTCAGTCGTGTACGTGCCTGCCAAGAAGTAGGGTCTCGCGTAGCAGCCAGCTCAGCTTGACGGCGGGCTGCCCACAAATTAAGCAGGCCGAGATCTGGTGCCGGTCGACCTACATCAATCCAGGTAGTAGTCGTAGCGCTGTTTGGTGCTCTCTGTATACGGTCAACAAGGAGTGACGGCGAATCTGAAGACATACTGTCGAGACATGAGCGAAAGCTGTCCCAGTTTATCACAGAACATTTGCGGCGTAAAGGGCGGAGACGGGAGGGATGGAGACCGATGAGGATAGGGTGGTGATCACTTCCCCAGCAGTCCGGCTCCATGTGCCATGAGGGAGTTCCTGCGCCCAACCACCACGTCAAGTCTGGAGCATCGGCAGCACTACGCATGTGACGCACAGGCCGTGTTGCTGTCCCAGGGTGATTAAGGAGAACAAACAGGGCATCAGTGAAGGCGTCCCGCGCACGCCTACCACGAGGGCTTGCAGTCGGATACCCCCAATCTGGGTGAGGGGCGTTAAAGTCGCCTCCGACTAAAATTGGACACCCGGGGTATTGCCGACGAACACTTAATAACCAGCCAAGATTAATACGGGAAGAGGCGCCTCCAGCTGGTCGAACGTAATAAGAAACAAGAACAACGGTTCCTTTCAGAAATTTCGCAGCAACTGCTACTACCTCTTGGTATGATGTGCACCAGTTTTCGAGAGAAAGGCGTACATGAGGAATACGCGTTTCAACGTATATCGCTGCCTTTCCCGGGGGAGAAGCAGTCTGCACGCGACGGTCGGTCATTGAAGGAGACACGTAGCCGCTGAAGCCAGGAATAGATGGCAAGGCGTTCGTTTCCTGAAGTAACATAGCCCACACCCGAAGCTTGTTGAATCGCAGTCGGGTCTTGAGCTCGGCCACCTTCGTGGAAATGCCTCTACAGTTCCACTGTAGTACACCAGGACGACCGGATTTTGCCATTTTTGTGTGCTAGTCCAAGCGCTGTAGTATCACGGATGTCAGGTTGGACAACTGGTTGACCATATAGCGGAGCAGCGATGTCGCAGAGTTATCATTGGGCGTTGTGGTACTCTGGGACGAGGCAGCAAATGGCCCTGTTGCGCGGGATGAAGGCGGTTGCGTTGAACAATTACTAGATTTGGCGGTTACTTCTGCAGCTCGCCGACGTCGAGCAAGCATTTCGCGGTGTTGTCGGAGCTTAGAGACCTCTGCTAAGAGACGATTGATTTGCTCATCCACTACAGCCATATCGTCGTCTGGTAGATCAGTACGCTGCTGTATTGGCTGTTGTCGACGGCGTTTCTTGAGCACCGTATCATTAGACTTTGTCTTAGCTGGAGGTGCATTCGAAGCGGGCTCAGGAAGCTCTGGCCACTCGTCATCATCATACTGAAGTGCTGCAAAGCGATTGGATGTCTGCACCGGTGTCATGTCCTCTATTGGCCAACGCTTAGTGTTCCGAAGACGAGCCTTCTGCGTTGCCTTTTGCTTTGTCGGACAACTTGGAGATGTTATCTCGTGGTCGTCCGATTTGCAGAGGCCGCATCGGTACGTAACTTTTCCTTCAGACGTACCTTCATCGGCAGTAGCAAAGGGGCAAGATTTGCGCATGTGCCCTGCCCGAAAACAGTTATAACAGTAAACCACACTCGGTTTATACGGCCGTGGCCTTAATATGCAGCCGTAGTAGTACATACAGGCTGGGAGTGTCGGAGGGCCTTGCAAGGTGATCATGCAGGAACGCCCCTTTCCTATATGTCGGGCCTGTATGACTCGGTGCGTTGGGCAGTACAGCTCACGTTGAAGGGTGGTTTGATCTTCGTTTATGTCGACGTTGTAAACAACGCAACGCTGCAAGTCGGAGCCTTCAACTAGATACACTTGCACAGGCACTGAGATCTCACTTGTGACTGAAATATAACTATGCGCTTGGACACGTTCCACCGCAGTAAGTGTCGGGAGCCACACAGCTATAGTGTTTGACTTCTTCCTTTCCGTGAAGCCCCGAAAACCTCTGGTTCCGAGACACGCGTCCAAGTTGGCCTGGATGATCCTGTTTGGTATATCGGTGAGGCTTTTGTTGGCTAGAGATTTAATCGCCACCTTATAAGATGACGATCCCGGTGTAGGTGCAACCTGGTTTTCGATAGTTAAACAGGAGCGCTTTCCTTGATAGCCACCACTTGCCGAGGACGAATTCGGTTGATTATCTTCCGAAGGACGCTTGTGAGGGGCACGGGTGCTCGTTGATACGGATGGTGGAGCCGATAGGTCCATTGGAGAGCTTGTCTCCTCAGGTCGCACTGTTGGATGTGCATCTCGTCGTGTTAGCTGAGTGGCCATAGCCGTGCTCCGCCCAGAGAACAGTTCACTTACGGCCTGTTGTCCATTTTCGGAAGGCTGAATGGGCGCTGGTGCTGAAGAACCGGGAGCACCAAGCTGTACCTGAGGCCGATGGTCAGGTTGAAGTGTCGACGGCAGGGCAGGAGTTGCAGCGAGCAACTCCGGCGAAGCTACCTCTGCCAGCGTGGTAGCGGCAGCACTAGGCCTAGCCTCCGTGCCGACCTGAGCTGCAATCATGCATGAGTAGCATGCGCCGGAGGTCTCGCAACCTGACACGGAGAGGACGTCTGGAGCTTCTTCGGAAATAGAAGATCCACTTCTCTGGAGACAGGACAGGTGCTTACAAGGACGGCAAGAATTTTCAGAGGAGCGATGAAGCCACCTTAGCAGGAAGGCACTTCTTCTGTTGCTTGAGTTGCTGTCGGTTTCTCTGAATATATTTCGCAGACCTCTGATCCAATGAATATACCAAATATTTTAACAAGGGGGGCACTGCGCTCTGATTGAAGAGCTCGGATTGAAGAGCTCTAAAATTAGAAAGCACGATATGACGCGTTGTCTTTTTCATTTAAATTATTGTTGCCTCTCAGTGCGACTGACATTCGTAGCCGTTATAGAAGTTACATATGTCACAACTTTGCAGAGGCTTTTCCTGCCAGGGAAATAATCCTTCACTGGGTGACACCTAAGAGCATAATGTAAAAACATGACCTCTAATTCCATTAGTGGAATTCCAAGCCAATTCTGCCATATCATGGCGATATAAGGACAGATGCACAATGAAAGCGAAAATGTTATCAGTTTGAGGGTGATGTTTGCTCCACGAAAATTAATCAGAAGCACATTTATACAGCGTTCTCTTGAAATCTGTAACTACAGCACAAATGATCACATTCGTTCTAGCTCGAAAACACACACTGGTCACCATCATTCAGCAGCTATTGCGCCGGTTGATATAAGGTAAAGTGGACATCTGGAGGGACGTTTTAAACATTTTTGTGATATATATGTTTAGTTTGTTTTTTTACAAAAATGTTTGCGGCTTTCACAGATTATTCGCTTTCAGTAACGGTTAGCATCTAAGGTGTATCGTACACATCCTATCAGTTGGTTACTGACATACTTGAAGTAATTTAATCAGAAACGGACCACAGTACTTAACTGACAGTTAACACAACAGAATGAAGCACCCAGTAATAGAATATTTTGTACCGTTGCACTAACGAAGCTGGACATATAGGTCTCAAAATTTAATAATCGCGCTTTAATACCTCGGGTTAACGAGGTCTCCGACCCAAAGTCGTATTCTCCACTGCGTATTAGTGTTTAGAAACCGTGATTCTCGAGAGATCAGAAATTGCAGAGCACTGCATTAAATCGCCGCCTGATTTATGCAGTCGACCATTATATAATGTGCAGAGCCATGTGAAAGCTGTTTTATTTGGGAGAAAAAACAAAGGGAGGGTAGGCGAGACCGAATCAACTCTGCCTTAACGTTTCTGCAGTCGAGCCCTAACACGAAGCATTCGAATTAGCTGTATGGTGCACGAGTAACGGTTTGCATTTTCGTCGAGGTAAAATGAAAAGACAAACGAGAATATGGTCGTTATTATTTGCATGCAAGGAAGACTGCTGGTCAATAAATTCAATACATTTGGGAGTAAAATCGTGATGTCTTACTGAACAAGGATAGCTTGGCAGACATTTCAGTTAGAAGGTTTTTTTCTCTTTCCACTCTCTATATAAACAAAATAAGGCCTAAGCTCTGCTTTATCCTCGTTCATGTTTAGCACAAAAAGACTAATGCTGTATAGTGTTTGCATTTTCAGTAGAATCGCTGAAAAATTTGAGATAATGGTTCACTTGCTTTATGAATTGTGTTGAATGCGAAACAAATGCGCATGGGCAACATTTTATTTATTTGTGCAGGAAAGATGGTGTGCGAGTAATGCTATTCCTAAACTGAAATGAATCTACTCAATGCAGCTCAGATAGCGTATAGAACACGAAGAGTATAGCTTTGTTACCCAAAGGAATATGAATAGACCACTGATAAGACAGATTAAACATTAACCAAAGTTTAAAAGTTGTTTTGCTCCACGTTATAAATAGCTTCGCATTTCCTCCGACGGTGTCTAGTTTAGCCTCTAACCTGATAAGTGCTTAGATATACTTGTTATGGTCGGGAAACGTGACTTTCATAAACCTAGCTTTTCTACAGCTTTAAATACGTAATTTGCCCTCCCTGAATGCAGTGGCCTTTCGAGCGCTTCAGAGATATGCATTATTGCTTGTATTGTACGAATGTTCGCGCAAGTAGCGAATATTATAAGAAAGGTTTGGTTAATGTTTGATTCTGTCCTATCACTGGTATATCCATGTTCTTTTATGTGACGAAGCTACACTCTTCGTATTCTATATGCTATCTCAGCTGCGCTTATCGGATTCATTTCAGTTTGTGAATAGCATTATTCCCACACAATCTTTCAAAACACAAATTAATAAATGTTGCCCATGCGCATTTTTATCATTCAAAACAATGCTTAAAACAAGTGATTCATATTCTCAAATTTTCAGCGATGCAACTGGGGTGCAAACTCTATACATCATTTCTCTCTTTGTGCTAAGCGTGAACGAGGAGAAAGCAGAGCTCAGGACTTAGTTTATTTATATAGGAAGCGGAAACAGGCAAAATCTTCTAACTAAACAGTTGGCCAAGCTATCCTTAGTTCATTAGTGCATAACGATTTCACGCCCAAAAGTAAAGAATTTATTGACATGCAGTCTTCCTTCTGTGTAAATAATGACGACCATACACGCGTTCGTCTTTACATATTACCTAGACGAAAATGGAAGCTGTTACTCGTGCACTGTAGACCTGAGCTAATTTGAATGCTTCGTTTTAGGGCTCGACTGCAGAAACGTTACGTCAGAGATGATTCGGTCTAGCCTGCCTTCACTCTGTTTCCTCTGCCAAATAAAACAGCTGTTATATGGCTCTGCACATTATATAGGGGCCGACTGCATAACTCAGGCGCTGATTTATTGCAGTGCGCAACAACTTCCGTCCTGATGACAATCACATTTTCTAAAATCAATACGCGGTAGTGAATACGACTTTGTGTCGGAGGACTCGTTAACCCGAGGAGTTAAAGCGCGGATATTAATTTTTTGATACCTAGGCCTCCAGCTTCATGAGGGCAGAGGTACAAAATTTTCTAGTACTGGGTGCTTAATTTTGTTTTGTTAAATATTAGTGGAGTACTGTAGTCCGTTGCTGAAGAAGTTACTTTACTGAGGTCAGTAAACAACTGATACGATGTGTACGATACATGTTAGATGCAAACCGTTACTTAGACCAGAATATTCTGTGAAAGCGGCAAACGTTCTTGTAAACGAAACAAAACAAAATAAACATATTAATCACCAAAATGTTGTAACATGCCCCTCCAGATGTCCACTTCACCCTATATAAACCTGTGCCATAGCTGCTAAATGATGGCGACCAGTGTTTGTGCTTTCACGCAGGAAAAAGTGTGAATATTTGTGCTCTAGTTACATATATGTAATGAATGCGAATATTCCGAGAGAACGCTGTATTCTAATATGCTTCTGGTTATTATTCATGGAGTAAACATGACCCGAAAGCTGATAACATTTTCCCTTTCATAGTGCTGCTGCCTGTATATCGACAGGATATGGCATAATTGGCGGGGAATTCCACTAACGGAATTAGAGATTATGTTTTGAGATCATGCTCTTAAGTATCACCTTATGAAAGATTATTTAAGAGGCAGGAAAACCCCCGCAAAGTTGTGACATACGTAACTTTGGTAACGGCCACGAATGTCAACCGCACTGAGCGTCAACAAGAATGCGCTCCCGTAGGAAGTAAAATGAACAAAAACGCTTCATATCGCGTGTTGTCTAATTTTAGAGCTCTTCAATCCCAACAAAGCACAGTGCACCCCTGGTTAAAATTATTTGGTATTCTCTTTGAATCAGATCGCCACAAAATCTCTTCAGAGAAACCGACGGCAACTCAAGCAGTACCGCGATGGACTTGACGACAAATCGTGCGCTGGAAGGGGGGGCGCGGGCTTAAGCGCCTCGAGCCCCACCATTACACATCATATCTTATAATTGCTACCTTTGTTCATGTCTTGTTTTCCAGCTTGCCACAACGAAACGATGTAGATAAAATTTAAACGCGGCCATTTCAGAAGAGGAAGATTTGAACCATTTCTTTCTCCTCCTGGCTATTTGCCACGAGGAATAACTTATTTATTTATAAATTATTTTTAATAACATTGTTATTGCCTCAGGTCACAATGGAATATGTAAAAAAGTTTAAAAGGGTAATCAATGAAAAAGGGAAGAAAATTATTTTACAGGAAATATCCTTTACTAGCACTGTTACAGCTTTTAGAATGAGGAGTAATCTGTACAACATAAATATTTTGATGTAATTGTTCGGAAGATTCCTGTCTAATTGAGCATTACTGGACCACAAGGGCAACGAGAGCTTCATTTTGGCTTTACAGTTGCACTCTCGCGATGTGTCCTTCGTTCCTGTGAACATCCCAACCAATTCGCATGGTCCTACATGAACTTTTTCTCTTATATGCGGCGCGAAAAGGCTGTCTTCTTTCATTCCAACCTAGTTGTTATCACAAGACAATTTTGCATCAGGTATGGCAAGTTGTCAGAGTCGCGAGCTGCCCGCACCTTAACCGGCGTCGCCAACCAAACTAATCTTGTATTTCCAAGTGCTTCATGTTTCCAATGTTTCTATGCTACTGGGGCGCGTATCACGTTTAGATGTAGTAGACGTAGTATCTGGATGGACTGTGGTTGAACACCAGAATCTAGAGACATGAAAAGACTAGAAATAGTCTATGATCTTAGATGCGATTGCACTGACCATCGAGGGAGTGGCTGGAGCCCTGTTTATTACTGGTATTTTCTGGTGTTTTAATTTTATGTATTATATAGTGCCAATGCCAAGTATGCAAGTGCCGATTAAGGTAATCACCAATAGACTGCGGACGAGCTAAGATTTCAGTAAGCTGCAGTACCAGACTATCGTCTGCAAACGATACTTGAAACGAGGTGTCCGGAGTCATAAAAGTATCGCAGAACTCAGGTGCGGAATTTGCATGTATAATCTCTTTAGAAAATAACCGTAGCCAAAGAACATCTGTCATGCCTTCAAAGAAGAAGTTATAACATCCAATTCATAAACATTACAAGTGCCTCTTCCTCTCCCCCATCCTCCAAGAAGGCTGAATCCTACCAGAAGTATTGCAACAGGAGACATTTAGAGGTCTGGTTTGGGAGACACATTGGTGGGAACTTATACAATGAATTCAGCGCTGCATGATTTACTGCTTGTATTGTCTTTAAAATAGAACTCAGGGGACATATTGACGGCACGACCAATGACCTAATAATCTGACGTGTGCCTAAAAGCTTTTGCAAGCATCAGTTATGTAATATTTGACAACACTGGAAGGAAACAAAAGTTTCCGACACACTGCGAACAGTCGAAATTTTCAGGAACACCTAAGTGTATGGTCGACAGTGACTGCGCACTTGGATATCGTAGGAGAAATAACCAGAAAATTAAGAGTGGAGCGAAGCGTGAGTGCTCTAGGGTGATAAATTTAGTTTACCAGTATCTTCAAGAGATTAATGCTGTATCACATTCGTAGTATTTAGTAGTTAGAAATGTGGAGGTCAACAACGAGAGAATAAAATTTTATGCTATAGGACAACTAAGCATGTTATTGAAATCATAATATTACATATGTCATTTAGAGACAAGAAGAAAAAGTGTGTCGAAGAACAAACTTAAGCTGATAATATTCCTCACGAAATCAACAACAAATATTCATGTATTGCAAAAGAACTGTGAGTTGAGCTAGTTGGTGCATCCTCTTTTTAAATACGCAACGCAACAAACATAGGACAAGCGAGTAGACGGGAACAGCGTTCTCTTCTTCCAGCGCTGTTCCCGTCTACTCGCTTGTCCTATGTTTGTTGCGCTGTGTATTTAAAAAAATATTCATGTGCTAAGCCTAAACGAAACCTAAACCCCGATTACTTGTAACTATCAAAGGAAATAATACAAACTCACGCCATATCATCAGTAAAAATTGAAACTAAGAGTATGAAAGAATAAAAAAATAACCATAGGTATAAAGCTTGACTGTCTTAAGTATGCAAGATTGTAAACAATTTCATTTAAAATTACCCTGCAATGCCCCATGTGCCCGCATAATTTTATTCCTTATCTTGAACAGGTTAATGTAATATGGAGCAAATAATTATACGCTGAAAGAACAACAAGCTTGTACAGAATGCTGAATTTATCAAAAATGCGAAGCAGTTACTGCTCGTGCACCTTGACTAAGAAATTATTCGCTTGCCCTTTTTCCTTCAGGTCTAGCTGGTAAATATTTTTCAGTAATCATGCTTTGATATCAGTCCAGGCATAACAATATGTTTTCCTTCTATAGAGACCCAAACCTATATGCCTTAATCAGCATTTCCAGCAAACCTGTTGTAAAGGCAAACAGTAAGATGATACATGCTGGCACCGTATCGAAAATAGAACAACTGCTGTACTAGTTTTCAGACTTGCTACCCGTGCATGAAACACGGCGTCCTAGAACAGCTAGGTGTGCAAAGGGTTTTTGCCTCTCCCACTTGTTTCCTGCCAGAGTTCCCGCGAAGGATATTTGGGCAAACGTTTCTGTACTTTCGAATAATCTGGGATGGAAAAAGTTTCCGATCGACGGCATTTTGCATGCATGCATTTGAAGTGCAAAACGCAGAGATCACCACTTGTTTCTCGCAGAACGCATCCTACACGTGTTGTTCCGCGCATATGAAACAAGCACGCCGAACATGCGCTCTCTCGGCCTGTACGCAGACAAAATGAAGCACCGTAACCGATATTTACTTCTCTCCTCCTAACGCCGGTTCACTCCTCAGATATGGCGGGAAGCAGCAAGACGCCGAGAGCGTGAGCCGCTTGCTTGTTTTCACCGGAACATTGAGTCGTCGCTACGTCAAGCAGACGTCGCGTTCTCTGCTACCTCTGACATTTCATAGACAGCATGCAATGTCTACCGGATGAGGAAGAACAGTGTAAGCCCTCTCAAGACGTAGCGGTGAATATGTTCGCATTGGCTTTTAAGCGAGCCAGAGCTGGGAAGCCAGTGAAAGGCTTTTCGACTGTTGCTTCTCCCAGGAATGCCCAGCTTGATCCAACAGTCCGCCTAATATTTCCAATGCGAAAAAACTTTCCGGAAACATCTTCTTTAAAATCCTGACTTTAACGCAGTGGTTCTTGTCCGCTTCGTTTTTCGGAATTCATTTTCGGTGAGGGTTTGAAATGCGTGATCGTAAGCACTTCTGTGTAGGAGATGAACGTTCGGCGGCGTCAGCGGCATTGATACAGGCCGTAGGAAGCTTTGCAACGTCGGACATTTGGAGGCAAGTATCTGTCTCGTGGTTGTTGCCAGTATAGATGGCGGGTGCTTATTGATATGGGTTAGTTAGCAGGAGCTGCCAACGCGGGTATCTTGTTTCAGAGGTGGATTGAATCCGCGGTAGCATTTGGACTGTCTTTATTACAAACAACCACTAGCGCTTTTTTTTTTCATTCCTCTACATAATACATGAAAGAAAGTATCATGTAGCCTGCTGGAGAAATGTAAAGCTCACAAACATGACGGGTAGATGAATTTTATAATAGCTCAATTTTGATGGCAGCAATGAAAAATTTCCGTCTTTACAGCTTACTATCTTGATACAGCTAAGATAAACGAAAATTTACAAGCACAAGTAACCTTATATCGTTTCACTTTATATCAAACTAATATTTTTCAGAATCGTGAAAAAAGTTCTATAGATAATTGTTCTCCCAACTTACATGCATCATTGGTGGCAATATAGATAACTTACCGATTATGGCTTTACACAGAGCTGTGAATAAAATTTTGCCGAGTATCGCTCAAATGATACACTTGAGTGCTTCCGAGAAGTTATGTTTCTCGTTGCCCTTTTAAATGGACAAAGAGCAAGGTAACCGATGTTATAAATATATCTCGTACGAACACGCTCCATGCATGCTTCCAAATGCGCCGCTACTACAGTGCTTGCATTATAAACTTGACGAAGGGGAATGCAGAGGGCTATGTAACAGGGGAATGGTATACTGGTAACATGAAGACATATGAAGCGTGCAGAGTGGATCAGGGAAATCATTCAAGTTACTAATATTCTAATCGAAATTAAGAAGAAGAAATGGGCAAGGGTACGATATGCATTTCGAAGATAGGATAACCGATGGTCTCTAAGAGTAACCAAATGAATTCCAAGGGAAGGTAAGCGGTATAAAATTAAGTGGGTGGATGAGATGAAAAAATTCGCAGGGGTCAAGTGGATGAAGCTAGCATAGGACATGATTGTTTGAAGGTAAATGGGAAAGGCCTTCGCCCGGCATTGGGTATAGCTCGGATGATGATGATGTGCTTTGTTATGCGTTACGTTCATGAGTTGTAGATCATGAGTTGAGAAATTGCGCCGAACCTACTGAACGTTATGAAGTCTGAGAACAATAGAAGCTAATATTTACTATAGCGGGTGCAATGAAGAAGGAGAAAAATATGATCGCTCAGTTGTATTAAAATTATATATTGCAGCGCCTTACGGCTTCATATACGCTGAAATGGGAGATCTAGACGCGGGAAAAGAGCTCTTAAGTGTATGCCAGTTCAGCAAGGAGCTAGTCAAGTGATGAGATATAGGAAATGCAAAAACATTTATTCTTTGAAATTTACCTATACGAAAGAACGGAGTGGAGGGTGAGCAGTAGGTTTAAATTAAAAAAAAATACCAGGACGCCTAAGCTTCTGATTAAGAGTAGACGCGATAGTGCCTTTAACACCGCCTTTTCATTCTGCGAATTTTCGAAATTCTGAGATTTGCACCGACGTTAGCAAAACGTTGCATGTCTTTGTATAGTTGGTTTGGGTTTTAAAGAAAAGAAGCTTCAGTATTTGCTCCACCTGTGAACAGCTACACTTATAATGAGACACACACAGCTGGATGTCACATGTTTTTTTCGAATCCATATCACAGACTGGCCTCCAAAACACAGATGACTTCTAAGTGCGATGCGAAATGGTCTTACATCACCTTGAACGCTGCGCGAAGGACGGTTAAACACCAGTTTTGATACGAGATAAGGTGCTCAGCTTTTTCAAATGCGTTTTTTTCACAATTCTGGCTAATGGTGACGGTGACACCTTATAATCTGTGTATACAGCTGTGTACGCTCTATGGCATAAAAGGCGTTAAGATACTAACATTGAGGCGGAGCCTTCGAATATCATGCTAGCTACTAGAGGTAGTCGAAAAGCACACCACGAGCCGTCGTCATGCAAAGTAAGAAATTTTATGTAGTGAGAAGGGTTCTTGTACACTGTCCCTGGTCATGTCTCCTGTTCATCACGACCTGTGCCCGCTGATTTACTATATTTAACAAGAATCGCCAAACCTGTCTCCTAAAGACAATTATCACTTCTCGTTATAGTAAAGAATTATCACTTACTGCAAAACCGTTTACACAAATTCTGACCTTTCCTGGCACTGACCTACTCTCCCAAAACCGAGGAAACCTTTCTTATAATACATTAGTCTTTCTAAAGCTTACACTTGCATTCAATTCATTAAATGGTTATTACCGCTACCTTTCCATACTGCGGAGCTCTTAATACGCATAATATTTTTTCCTTGATATAACCATTCCCTGTGGCATAGATTTCAATTGAGTGATATTTTCCGGCCTAAATAAAATCCACCGAAGTTTTTAAGACATTTACAGTCCAGCAGTCGCTAGCAGCCACAGCGTACAGAATCCATTGCGGTGAGGAACAATACTGAGTATATATACTAAATTTATAGGGTTATAAATAGTGTAAATAAAAAAACGTGGAGGTTTTAACGATGTAGAGCAGCGAATAAAAATGATTTCGTACAGGTGCTTAAACAAAGTTTGAGGGTAAATGAACACGTAATATCTTATGCCCAGCCGCCAAGTCAATTGCTGGTCCTAGAAAATTTAGCGCACACCTAATTCAAACATTGCCTTTATTAAGAGTCAATAGCTTCTGTCACTACTTGGTCAGGTATACTCATGAACCATTCAGGCTGATTATGATAATGATGCAATAACAGCATGCGACATTTCTGGTTGGGTTTAGAATGTATCCTCATTATTGGTTGCGTTGAATGCTTAGAGCTTTGGGTTACAATAGATAAAAGGGCGCAATTTTAGTGCAACTTTTTCGGCACCTTGCTTCCTTGCATCTATAAAACATTTTGAGTGCCCTCTTTTTGGTGATCAAGAGTTGCGATCGGGATGAGAAATTTGGTTCTGCACTAAACGCTTAGGTCCGTTAGGTTTTGTGGAGGGTTTAGAGTTGAAGTTTACGACTGATGAAATGATATACGGATTTCTAATTTTTCGCTATAATAATACAACTAGTTTTTAATTGTTCGACATAATGATATCGTTCCTGTAAGTCTTGGCGCTAAACTGCATGAGTGCTCATTGCCCCCTTAAAGCCCTACTTGGCATTACTGCAACATATAGGAGTGTGAAAGAGGTTTGAAGAATCTCCATGCCTCTTATTAATGAGCCGCGCGCAATATCATCCGGGGGTTCCCTGTCATATAGTCATCTCAGCATGTAACCCCTTCACCGAAAGCCCCGTGAGGTAACTCTTGCTCCTATCAGCTCCCTATTGCGGCCCCCTCCTCACACCATTTTAAGTCTCTAGGTAGCAGCGGTGACAATTAGGGCAACATACGAATGGAGCGTAATTCCAGGCATGTTCCTTCCATCTCGCGGTGCGACACCATGGAGATGGTGAGCAGGCACCAAGAGGCGTGTCTGATGTTCCATTACTTTATGCTAAGACACCAGCCCCAACGCGCGTCCGCCGGTGACTGGTGACTCGTCTGGTATTAGATTGCTGGCGTCGCGCATTCTCCTTAGAAGGCAGCAACGTAACGCGGGAATGTCGGCAGCCATCTTGCTCACATTGCTAACTGGAATGCATCTTGCTAACTGGAAAGAACCTGGATTCGGAATTAACACTAATTTTAGCAACCTATCACCTGCATCTCCTTTCTTATGAGTATTACTGCGGCCGACACTGTTTTTTATTTTGTATTCCTCGTCAGAATAGTTTCAGCTTGGCTAAGTATGCTCAAAGAAGAATACTGCCCTCCAATTCATGAAACGTCTTCGCTCAGTCTTGAAGTTATCTATACTGGATGCACTGCAACCGTATCTTCCCATGTAGAAGGTAATAAAATTTCTATAGAGAAAGGTGTTAGGAAAGGAGGCACGATATCCCCAGTGCTATTCACAGCTTCCATAGAGGGAGTATTCAGAGACTTGGAATGGGATCACTTAGTGACAAACGTTGATGAAAACTACCACCGTATTCAGCGATTCGCTGATGACATTTATTTTTAAGCAATTAAGAAACGGACTGCAAAGAAGGATTAATGGCCTAAGGATGAAATGTAGAATGATATATAGGCCTATTAAGGTAATATGGAAAGCAGTAAAGTAACGTTAACAATCCTCGGAAAGGAACAGCAGTTTAAAAGGTGTCGAAGTGGTAGGCGAGCATGCCTAAATATGACTGGTAGTAACCGCAGATCTGGGTATGACAGAGAAATAACTAGGAGAGTAGGATTTGGAAGGAAGGAATTTTAGAAGTATACTCGCAGATTATTATTTCTAGCTTACCGGTATCGCTCAATAGAAAAGTATATAACAGTTGCATCATACCGGCGCTCACAAATGGGGCTGAAACGTGGAGGCTAAAGAAAAGGATGGTAGTTAAGTCGAGGACAACGCAGGGAGCTATGAAACTAAATGTGGTAGGCATAAAGCCTACCAGTTGATCACAACAGCAATCTGATAATGATTAGTCGAAATGACTTAGAGCGAGTGGACATGGGAAGACATGTAATGCGGAGAGGATAACCCATTGATAGTCGCTGATGGCAATAAATTGGATCGCAGGGAAATAGAAGTGTAGCAGGGGACGAATGAGGTTAAGAACTTTGCAGGGGTAATGTGTGTGCTGCTAGTAGTACAGGAGGTTAATTGTGGGTTATTTGCTGGCATATAGAAGAGACCCACGTCCTCCTGTAGCTATAGTCCGGCTGATGATTAATTCAGCAAGCACACCAGTGCCATGTAATTAACATTACAACTAAGGGTAGCGTTACACTAAGTATAAATGGGTTGAAGTTTCCATGCGCTCGTCCTCGTTAAATCTGTAGTGTTCTTGACATGACAGGTTTATAACAGAGCACATCACATTTATAATTCAGTTAACGATTACTACAGTGCTTTCTTGCAAACACAGGCGAGGCCACTTTGCCGTAACTTTATTCTCAAATCAGTATGCATGTTACATCTCAAAAGTTGGGCGCCTGCCTAGCTCTTAGTATGAGTGCCACCTAATGTCTTCAGCAGCCTCCCCTCCTCCCCCCCCCCCCATCGCATGCACCATCCAAACAGGCACCACCATACCATACTGCCTTCATGAGGATCGGATTTTCACCCAGCCACTGACACGCCCAATTTACCTCCCCGCCACAATTCGCCACACTCGTATATGGAAGCACCACCCATAAAACGGCATCACTGGTGTCATTCATCGTACATTTCCTATAACTCACACATAAGTGTAGCTTTCTAAGCTCAAGTGTTCATTTGGGAATTCAGGGGATGTTGCATCGACCGATTTAAAATGTGCAAGTAATTTCTCCTAATCCACTAAGCCTTTTTAAGGAGTCATTTAGAATCACAACTTTAGCTGTTTGCCTTGAGTGACCAAAGACCACACCTATATTGGAAACGGTCACAAAAGTAATTTTTTTTTCTCTACAGGCTCATTTTCATTTTGGACGCGAAAAGTTTCACTAGGCTAGTCAACACCGGGTCTGGCGTGGGTGGGATCACTTTTAGCCACAGTTGCGCATGTGCAAACTCGTCGAGTGACGTCACTAGGAGAGGCGCAGGTGGTCGGCGCAGCCGCCGCCGAGCGCGATTCCGCTGGTCGACCTTCGCCGTCGCCGCGCTTTGCGCGTCTTTACCGAGTGAGCACCGGCGTGCGCTCGGCGTCCTCGTATGAAGCTACAGAGCATGCCAGATCTTCTCGCCCTCGTTTCGCCCTTCGCTGCGTCTCATCTGATAATGCTGCGAGTTATATATATAGCAGCGCTCGTAGAAGAAACATGGCGGAAGTAGAATGGTGGCGAAGGCTGGGCCAAAAAGCGGTTTAGCAGCAACGCAGCATAGCCACAGGTCGGGGGCCAATCACACAGATTAAGAAATTATACTACTACAAATTACAATGTATCACAGTCAACATAAGAAGAATAGACATTTTGATAACTTTGCTTGTGCATGAAATAAGGTATTTTATAAAGACATTCTTAAACCCCCACCTGGCTCTACTTCAGAGCTCCGGACATTTCACAGCTCCGAAGGAGAGCTCTGAAATTTCATTCAGAGGCTGTACAAAGAAGCCTCACAAATCCAGAAACAGGCAATGCAGCCGCTCACCGAACAGACATATTTTCCTCCTCTTGTTCTTCAGTTGCATGGAATGGTGCAATTATTCGCACTCTCCTTACGTCCAAATACATTTTCGCTTTGTACGTGGAACAAAGCGGACCCAAGATAACAAGAGAGATCGAAAAGAACAGACTCTGCACTGCGCGCAGTCAGACTCTTGCCATTTTTTCGTTTTTGTTATTGTATTGCGTCCTTGAAAACTGCAATTATATTGAGCGAACGATGTCAGGTAGTCTTCACTAAGGCCTCATCAAGTAAACGCAGTGTATCTCATGATACTCTGGGAAAGTAATATGCACCTGAAATGTAAGCTACCTTCCTGATGGTAAGCGTTAGTACGTATCGGCGTTGAGTGCCTACATTTCATATGAACAATGTCTTTATATACGTTTGTACGGGAATTGCTGGTATTGCTGAAAGTTTAGCCATCCGAGAAAAAAACAGCTGCCTGATAATATATATACTAGATGCCTCCCAGGTTTAACAAGCACGCCGTTCACAGGAAATAAATGATGCGCAATCTTTGTGCCACTTCACCCATGTTCGAAGGAAACAGGGGGCTTTATTTTTCACTTGTACGTAACCATGCATTACCCCTCGACAATAACGGTGAAAAAAACATTGCGTCCTAATAGGTCAAGCCACACGTTACGGCAACCTTGCTTTGTGCTGATGAATATACTGTGACAAGCATCAAGAATCCTATTTGGAAACAGGAAAACAATTGGGACACAAGGACGCAACTGTAGACGTTCTTCTCGACTTAGTTTCGAGTTTAAAATACAATAGTACTTTGAAGGCTTAAGCCAAAACAAGATTGAAGGAAAATTATGATCGAAGCCTCTACAGGTTTTTACCTCCACTTAAACCAATTAGGAGTTAGAAAAAATTATTTGGCAAGATTTTGAATTATATTTCTTTAGTGTTTAGCCCTCACCAAGGAGCACAAAGTATGGTAGAAGTATTAAATGTCTTCATTGCATGCCACTCAACTTTAGATACTGACGTCGTTGGTTTAGATCCGTGTTTAAATTAGCGTCCAAAATTGACTACCAGATGGATGCTAGATTGGAAGCTAAATGGTACGATACCACTTGAACAGTCCACAACAGTCCACAACAGTCCACGCTTGTTTGCTTGAATTCTTACTGCTTCTGTGTGGCGATATTGAAGAGAACCCGGGCCCTGATGACAACACTCTTACATCTGTTCTTGATGCAGTGAAAAGACTTGAAGCAGGGCAGGCGGAGATACTAGGCGAACTGAGGGGCGTTAAAGAAAAACAAATAGCCACTGACAATGAAATCAAACTTCTAATGGATAGGGTATCTGCCCTTGAAACCGCTATTGCTTCTCCCAGCAGTGTTTCAACCAGTGTTTCTTCTAATAATGTGATGTCTGATATCACGAAAGAGCTGCATTCCATTCATTCTAGATTCGATAACGCCGAGGATCGATCTAGGCGTTCGAACTTGCTGTTCTTCGGCATCAGAGACGATGCTAAAGAAGACTGGCCAGCCTCCGAACAAAAATTAATAGACTTTTGCTCAGAGCACCTGGATATCACAATTACTGGATCGCAATTTGAGCGCACCCACCGTATAGGCAAGTTTGCTTCCGACAAGCAACGACCAATAATCGCGAAATTCGCTTTTTTTGAGGACAAGCAAACAATCTTAGCTGCTGCTCGCAAATTAAAGAACTCAGGATTTTCTATCGGCGAGGATTTTTCTCCTGCCACCCGGGTGGCACGAAAAAAATTGATACAGCATGCCAAAGCAAAGGATAAGAAGTTCAGGTTGTCTGTAGACAAAATGCGCATGGGCGGCAAGACCTACATTTACGACAGTGAAACAGATTCCGTCATCTCTTGAAGCTAGCTAGCTCGGAAATCAGGTCCTCATACACTTACATTCGCCGCAAAAAGTCAGTCGGTACCGTGTTTATCAGTAACTTTCGCCAATATTCGCAGCTTGCTTCCGAAGCGCGATCAGATATGTTCTTTCATTGATGATAACAATACTGATATTCTCATATTAACAGAAACCTGGCTGCACCCCGATATAAACAGCAGTGAAGTTCTACCAGACATAAATGCATACTGTATTTATCGTCATGACCGCTCAGAAAGGAAAGGCGGAGGCGTTTTGATAGCCATTAAAAAAACACTCAGATCATTTCTAGTCGACACAGTTTCACCACTCGAAATTGTCTGGACAGCCTTCGTCTCGTCTTCGACTAAGGATTGGTGCCTGTTACCGACCACCGGACCAAAGTCACTGCTTTGTTGACAATCTACGCCAAAGTATTGATGCAGCTACCTTGCAATATCCATGCGACCACATATACCTTTTTGGTGACTAACTTTCCAGATATTGATTGGCCTAATTTAACTACCGCTAACACCACATCTCGAGACTTTCTAAATTTGACTTTGGACTTTAACCTATCCCAAATTGTTAGCCATCCGACACGTGGCCCGAATACTCTTGACCTAATTCTAAGCAGCGTTCCTGATACCATAGGCGATATTGCATTTTTTGATGACTTTAGTGATCACAAGTTAATGCAGTTACCGATCAGAATCAATCATAGGTACTCTGGTCGCGAAAGTAAAAATATACGAGACTACAATAAAGCCAATTTTTCGCTAATGAACGCGGATTTTGACATCTTTTTTCGCCACACATTCCTGCCACACTTTGCTTCTAGATTGGTACACGAAAACTGGGTTCTTTTCAGGAAAAAGATCTGCGAGTTGGTCGACTTATACGTCCCGTTAGTGCGTGTGAACAACGATAAGTCTAATCCTTGGTTTAACAAATCCCTCAGAAGGCTTAGAAATAAAAAGAAACGATTATACATGAAAGCTTCGTCTACTTGTAATCAGTCCTATTGGAAGAATTACAAGGAGTGTGTCAAATCATACTGTGCTGCCATACGTGACTCGAAAGTTAAATACTTTTCTTACGATCTCCCCGCTTTGCTAAAATCCACGCCTAAAACGTTCTGGCAGGTGATTGCGCCAAAGAGGGATGGCAATCGCATTTCTTTACGTAGGGACGCTCACGTGCCTGTTTCTGATGAAGAATGCCCGTCTGAGTTCAACAAATTCTTTTCATCTGTCTTCACGAAGGAAGATCATTCCAGCGTACCATTTGCCCCCGAATTCGACTGGCCGTATATGGAACCCTTTACTATAACAGTTGAAGGCATATCTCTTCTAATCGACAATCTGAACCTTTCTACTTCGTCTGGCGTTGACAATATCAACTCGAAGGTACTGAAGAATTTAAAGCCCATTTGCAGCGAAATATTGTGCCGTATATTCCAGCAATGATTACAGACAGGTCAACTCCCTGCTGAGTGGAAAATGGCAAAAATAATTCCAGTTTTTAAAAGCGGTGATAGAAGTTCTCCTGACAGTTACAGGCCCATCTCGCTCACATGCATATGCTGTAAACTACTCGAGCACATTGTTTCTTCTAACGTCCGCCGTCATCTTGTGTCTAATAACTTTTTCTTTCATAATCAGCACGGCTTTAGAAAACGTTATTCGTGTGACACTCAGCTGCTTGAGCTAACAACTGATCTTAATTTTAATATGGATAGAAATGAACAAACAGACTGCATATTTCTTGATTTTTCGAAGGCATTTGACCGAGTAGCCCATTGTCGTCTAATCTCCAAATTGTCAGCACTTCGTCTTGATTCCCTCACTTTATCATGGCTTCGAAACTTTCTTTTTCTTCGCGAACAGTTTACCTTCGTTAATAATTACTCCTCGTCATCTTCTTCTGTTACTTCGGGTGTTCCTCAAGGCAGCGTTCTCGGTCATTTGTTCTTCCTTATTTATATTAATGATCTCCCAACTAATACATCGACCATTGTCCGTATGTTTGCTGATGATTGTATAATTTACCGAGAAATAAAATCGACTAATGACCATCACCTTCTTCAGCAGGATCTTAATAATATTGCTAGGTGGTGTGAAAACTGGCTCATGACGCTTAACCCCTCCAAATGTAAAATAATGACTTTCAGCCGTAAACGTTCTCAATCCAAGTTCTGTTACTTCTTAAATAATGTGCCTCTGTCTGAGACACCGTCACCGTCGTACAAGTACCTGGGCATTCTTTTAACACCGAACCTATCCTGGAACGAACATATCACTTCCATCTGTGCTAAAGCATCTCGCTCTCTTGGTTATCTCCGCCGTAACCTTAAAAAAGCGCCCGCTCATGTCCGAAAATTAGCTTACATAACCTATGTACGCTCCCAGCTTGAATTTGCGTCTTCGATATGGTCACCGCACTAGAACTATCTGAACATAAAATTAGAATCGATACAAAACAGAGCTGCCAGATTTATTTCCAACAACTATATCCGCCAATCTAGTGTGTCTGAAATGAAAAAAGAACATGTTCTCCCGCCTCTAGAAAATCGCCGCCAAGTTTCGCTTCTGTGCTTGTTACACAAGTATGTGTATACGGATAGGCCTTCGCCGCTGCCACTAAGCAATCCACTGCGCACGTCTAGACGCTTGCACAATCATCTTAGTTTTTCTAGCATCTTTAACCGTACGAAAGCTTTCAACTCATCTGCACTTCCTCGCGCCATTTCACTCTGGAATGATCTTCCTGATTCAATTGCATCGATAAATAGTCCTGCTTCATTCCATGAGAAAGTGTTAAGTTTGTATTGCTAGTTCAATTGACCTATGTTATACTATTATCATGTTGCCTTTCTTTCTAAATGTTTTCTCTCATATTTTTATATGCATCTGCATGTACTCTATTCTGTAGCGACCATGTATAATTACGTTGGGAATTCTTTTATGTTTGAAATTATGTAATACCTAGTGTCTGCTCCTTGTTTACAGCCATTAACCTTGATATTGTAACCCCCCTTACACAATGCCCTTCGGGGCCTGTAAGGTTCAATAAATAAATAAAATAAAAATAAATAAATAAAAAGACCGGGTTTCTTCAAAGTTTTGACACCAGTGAGGGGGAACATGGCATTGCAGGGATGTCTTTTAATGTTGCCATACGAAAAAATGTCATACCAGAGACTGTAGGTGGGCGGGGGCTCTACAACAGGGGTATCTGTTGCGCATTCCATCATTCCACTTTCCGCTTTGTTCTCTCCACATTAGGTGCCGTCGCAGTTGCTATGACAACGAGCCAGAGTATGCATTCCATTATTCCACTTGCCCGTTTGTTGGCTTCGACAGTGGCTGGCGTCGCCGTTGCTTTGGTAACCAGACAGGTTCTAGGGGAGAGGGCCCCTACCACAGGCGTTTTTGTTACGCACTCTATTATTCCACATGCCGCTTTGTTCGCTCGACGATGGCTGGCGTCACGGGGGGTAAGGAACCAACCATGCGCAAGCAAGATATTCGCTCACCTTTGGCGATCTAATGAGCGCTTACGCAGTTATATATTTCTAAAAGGTTACCTTTGAGCTTCGCGAATACAGATAGTAAGTAAATTAGCCTCAGATTGAATACCAGGAACTGTTTTATCGTAGTTAATTAAGAGGAATCTTAAGGTTGCTTCAGCGTCGGCTTAAGAGCTGAACCCAATATCACCGTTTGTTTATTTTCCTATTTTTCTCTTCCTTTACGGCACTACTGCACTTGTACACATGCTTCTGCTCTCACACACCTCAAAACAAATTCTCTAGACCCTCCACTAAGACAGACAAACCAGCTTCTGTGGCCTATGTGTAGCATGTCGTTTGGAAAGCAGAGGGCCTGGTGTCTAGCCCCAGTGCCTGTTTATTTTGGCGGCGCCTGAAATTCAAAAAAGGGAGAGTTGTGTAGAGACAAAGGGCAAAGCTAACATGCAACTGAATTTTATTTGGAGCAAGAAGGCATATTTACAGAAACGAGCGCTCCAAAAGCGCAATATAAGATGCGAATCATAGCACGCTCATGTGACGTCCATCGAGGAACGCGATTCCTATTTCTGATAGACTCAAAGACGAAGTCAGAATTTGTCAGAACGTCAACTAGCATTCATCGAAGGTCATGACATGACCTTGCGATGAGTCTTATTTTAAGTTTAGTTTTTTTTAGAGAATTTGCTTATATATACCTCCTTTGCTTCAACTAAAGTTCTCCACTTCGCCGGTGTGGCGCAGTATTCATTAATACAACAATCAGCCAGGTGGGTGTGGCTGATTGTTGTATTAATGAATGCTCATTGTGCCCTGTAAGTGGTTTTGTGTATTGTGCCGAAGTCAGGTAATAAAGAAAAAAAAGCCGGGGTGGCGCAGTGGTTATGGCGCTCGACTACTGCTCCCAGGACGCGGGATCGAATCTCAGCCTCGGTGGCCGCTTTTCGATGGAGGCGAAAAGCAAGGCGCCCGTGTGCTGTGCGATGTCAGTGCACGTCAAAGAACATCAGGTGGTCGAAATTTCCGGAGTCCTCCACTACGGCGTCTCTCATAGCCTGAGTCGCTTTGGGACGTTAAACCCCACAAACCAAACCAATCAACTCAAATTCTGTTCAAGTTAGCGCTTTGTCCTTCTCTCTCACGTTTCTGTCCTTTTTCCGTTTCATACTTCGCCAAAATGAGTGAACTCCACTACGTAGCAAGAAACAGCCTTTCACAACTCCTGGATTTGCAGGATTTTGTTTTACTACGCTATTACTATTATTTATAATTTCTGTAAACGACGTTCATTTGAAGGGCCTCCTCGCAAAGTTTAACTTAATTTGCACCCACCCCTGATTTGTTGACTTCATTTTCAGAACTTTGAATACTTATTTTTCATGGACGCTGTACGCCGCCGATTAACGCTACGGGCTTATAACACTCCGATTTTCAAACACTAATGAAAAATTCGCACACACAAGTTTCCCCAAGTACAGTTAATATAGATGGATCTGTTGGACAAGTCTTTGAGGGAAAGTTAAGGGTATGCCTCCTCTCCCAGCACAGTGGTGTTTGCCTTTACGCTCTTTTTCTTTTTTGTAAGAGCTGTATCTTTGCACACTGCGCAATGTCAAAGGCATATTTGAACTTCGACATGGTTTACCTTCTCATCTTTGATAATCTTCACTGGTGCGGCTGCAAAGCGCACCCTGCGTAAGTTCACTCTTAGCACCAATCCTTTTCGTCCCACAACGGTTTCTTTGAGCTGTCTGCGAACCACACTAGTAGGAGCGGCATCACCGATGTTTGTCACGTCTGTCACTTTGGTTCACAAGAACGCATGAGTGGAGGCGATAATGAGGGGCACGTTCGTTATCGTTTTGTTGGACTTTTTGAACGTCAGTTATGTACACAGCTGCAGTTTCCTCCTTTATATATAGTGCGGTGAAAGCTCTGACGGTTTCCAGGATTAACGCCGTAGATTTTATTTATATACAACTCAAAAAGGGTTTGCTGTTTTGTATGAACTTCGTGAAGCCTGGTTCACACCTGGAACCTCTGCCTCGTTCCCCCGAGACAATTTCACCCAGTGGTTACGGCGCTCCACTACTGTTCCCAAGGACGCGGGATCGAATCCCGGCCTCGGCGGCCGCTTTTCGATGGAGGCGAAAAGCAAGGCGCCCATGTGCTGTGCGATGTCAGTGCACGTTAAAGAACCCCCGGTGGTCGAAATTTCCGGAGTCCTCCACTACGGCGTCTCTCATAGCCCGAGTTGCTTTGGGACGTTAAACCCCACAAACCAACCAACCATTCATTAGCGACTTTTCTCAAGCAGGATGCCGTTTTTCTGCAGCTCTCGAGCTCGAACATTGCTGCAGCACTGCTCTGGCCTGCATCACGCGAAGATGCCCGAGTTAGAAGTAGCGAAAACGAAGCTGAATTCGCGCTACGCAGAATAACAGTTCTATTTGCCCTCTTTTAAATACGTCGAGACAATGATACATGAATGTCGTAGAGTTATACGGTGATGTTTTATATAAACCTCGGGCGCTTTTCTTCTTAAAACAATCCTGAGATGTTGAAAGCCGACGTGTGTCGATTGAAAATTCTGCGCGCTTTAGTTTTCGAACAAACAGAAAAAGGACGCAACGTTTTTATCACGATAGAAATAGATGCATATGGTCTGTTTTTACAAATTCTTACCGTAGTTCTTGTACCAGGGCACCAATACCAACACCATACTGTCGTTCATTAGGATATCGTGAACGATTCTACAGTTATTTTTTTTTACTTCCGGGGTACAATTATGAAATAAAGAGTTTTGAACATCGAAGCAGGTACATAAACTTCATTCGCATTTCTTTTTAACGCTCCAGTACATTTGCAGTCAATCGCCATTTATGTACGACATTTTTCGTTTAAGAACGATGCATTACCCGCGTTGTTATAAGATAGCACCACTGATAAAAACAAAGCATTAGTATTTTTCTACGCTTGCCAAGACAATAGGCCATACCCCGTAAAGCGAGCACAGCATGGCCTGATTGCCGGGCGACTGAATCCAGCTTCGACGTCGCGGCCTTGGTTTAAAGAGCTAGGCCATAGGCTTTATATTTGTAGTTAGTTTTAAAGGTATTCTACTTTAAAGCGTTGTTTAACGTATCGATAAGCATCTCTACATGTGTCTTCTATGGGCGTGTAGATTTATTTATTTTGCTAGCTATTCTTCTCCAAAATGCGCGCCATTAGTTCTCAATAATACTGAAATCTCCTGCTAGCTTGCAGCCAAATTTAGAAATGAAATTTAGATATGCAAAAAAAAGAAAAACCAAGGAACTTCTGGCTACGCATCGGAAGCTGAGATGTTGTCTATCTCCGAGTGCATAGCACAATCTTATGATATGCCACAGTCGGCTCACAATTCCAAGCTATCCCAGAATCCAGGAGATGGGAACGAGCTGCAATTATTTCCGAAGCGACGCCTCCTGTTTCACCGAGGGCAGGGTCTCCAGCGCATCCAGACTGCGGCATCGATAGCCTGAAAAATCACCTACTTTTTGTTTAAGAAAACTATTGCAATAGCCGAATGCTGTGCTTTAGTCGCAGTGCCAAAAAGAAGCAAACAAATGGATTCTCACGCTACCGATCCTTCACATACTAGTTTGCGGTGCATCCTCAGCCTCAGACATGCACTGCGTGATCCCGTTTGCTTGAAAATTGTCGATAGCCGCTGTTAAAAACCAAATAAAACTGTAATAATTCCTCACTTGTTGATTTCAAAAACATACCGGCCGATGAAAGAACTACACTTCAAATGATGAATGTGATTGAAATGCTCAAATCTATAACGATGATTTCCAGGGAATTTTCAAAAAGATAAAAATGAGCCTATTTCTCTTAACTCCATTGGTTATTCATGAACATTTCCATGTGAAGCGTAAATGGCGAGGCTTCATTTACCCTAAACATAATTGCTACACCTGGTGAAGTGAAGTGAGGGGATTTCAGTGCCACCTTTTTCATCTTCTGCGCATGAGCTTTGCTCTGCACGGCGAATTTTCTAACAGTATATTTAAAAAATTTTTGAAGCACTCTGCGGGTAGAGGAAGTAGATAATACTGCATACCAGACATTATATACTCTACGGATCTCAATGAGCATAACATCCATTAATAAATATATTCTAAACAATATTTTATTGATTATCAATAACAGCAGGCGCAATAATGTACTCCTAGATTGAAGGCTGTCAATATCAAAATTAACCCCTATTTGCAAGTTTTCCAGTCTGACACTATGGTGTGAAATAGGCAGTGTGAAAAATTCCCAAATGAAACCAGGTTGAGTTGGCTTTTGTACGTTTGATATTTATATATTGACCTCGTTAAGAGCAGTAAAATCGCCAAAACCAAGTCAGCTTCTACATCATGATATACACAACTTGAGCTTGTAATAAATGGGCAAGAAGCGCAGTAGATGCCATTTTCTGGGCTTGCCATGGTGGAAATCACCCAGAACGAGCCCTAAAAGTCATATTTTCGACATTCTATGTTTCGAACTGCACTGCTGGTTAAAGCATTTGAAAACGGTAGTGTTCCATGTCACGATATTTGTAATTTCACAATGTAATATTAAACCGTAAAAGTAACAACTAAAACTGATTGGTTAATTTTAGCTTATAGTGAAATAATCAAGCTCTAACAACTATATGATACCCGCCAATCTGTTAAATCATCCTGCAAAGTACGAGTTTGTGAACGGTCAGAAATATTGGCATGTACATCCTCTGCAACAATATAATAAATCCTGTCTGCGCTACCTGGTTCCTTAGGTTAGAGACTAAGAATGCTGCCTTTCACTCCGTAAGAAAGACACCTTTGTTGGCAGGCGTTGTGGCATTTCCTTCCTCTCTGTCAGTAATATTACGAACGCTAATTTTTCATCACATTATAGTTCGAGTTCCACCGAGCATTCGCATTTGAAAAACGTGCCTCTAAACAACTGCAATAACTTTTTCTTTCTTTCTCTCACTCACGCAGCCTTACCATTGCTTACAGGTTGTCTCTGAGAGTGGTTTACTGGTCCTGTGCTGTAATCTGCAATACCAAAAGGAGATCTGTGCCTCGTTTCGGGGAACAACATGTGAACAAATTGTGTCTCAACTTTAAGGAACTTTTTTGTCCTGTAAGTGACAGAAATGTTCTGTCTTAAGCACTGTTCAAGATACCAGAAGTTGGCCTTTTTCTATAAAATTTTGGAACATGCTGTTCCGGAAAGCACTGAAGATTTTTCTACGCCTGTCTTAATCTTTCTTCTGTAATGTGTGAGAACTCACGTGGTGGCGAGGGAATCGCGAGCGCGGAAATTCGGCCATTATAAGAACTCGGGGAGGCGGAAGTCATTAAAGAGCAGGTAATTAGAGCAGAGAGGTGCTCAAGGGGTAATGATGCTACTTGCGCTTAAACGTACTCTTTATCGCTACCGAGACGCTCTTCAGACTGCGCCCACTGGAGAGTTGTTCGAGTGCTACATCTATGGTTGGGGTTCTGAGGCGAGTTTCCTGGAAGGCACAAAGAGCGGCATATTCTCGCACATTCAGTTTTGTAAGCAGGGAAGCCAAGTAGATGTCTTTGTGGAAAGCGCTATTCCTACATGAAGTGCTCTTAGCACCCTCCCCCCCCCCTCCCCCCCAAAAAAAGAAAAAGTAGACGCATCGTTGCCATTTCCCTTGAAATACTATAAATGCTACTGGATTTCTCAGCGCACAGGACATTCGCTTTTAAATTTTCCTAGGCCTCTTCTGCATTGGCCCATTTCATGGCTTCAGTTTTTGAAAGCGTGTAGTTGCCTACCGACATTAATATTGTTAGGTTTATTTACAGAGACGACTCCACTTTAACTGGTTCGTTCACTGAACGTTGGCGAGCTTCCTTTTCTTCACCCTTCCCTCTGGCAAGCTTCTTTTTCATACTTCCTTGTTCTCTCCTCAGCGCTGCCTGACATTTCCCCTTCGCAGACGGAGCCCCTGGGATGCCAGTCAGAGTCCCGAAAGTGACAGCGCTTCTTCTTGCGACATGGACAACTTGTGTTTCCGAGAAGGGCGGCCTTGGTAACACTGGCCAGGCACCACATAATGCAAGTCATTGATGCGTGTAAGCACAATAAATGTGCCTGTGTAGTGGAACAACAGCTTCTAGGACAAATCACTCTTGTGGAAAGGTGTCCAGAGCCATACTGAGTCGCCAGGATGGTAGGAGACATCTTGATACCTACGATTGTAGCGCTGCTTAGAGCGGTCCTGCGAGGCCAGAGCGCCTAATCGGACAAGCCCGAAACACAAGGCTCGGTGTCGATAGAGAACGGCAAAATGGTGCCGAGAGAACGTTGAGGCGGATAGCCATAGAAAAGAAAAAAAGGGCTATAAGAAGTTTTTTTCATGCTTCGAGGTGTTATAGGCATATGTAATCAAGGGAAGCACGTCATCCCAGTTCTTGCATGAGAGTCGACATACATCACCGTCATTATTTTTATGTCATTCCGTTCTTCGACACGTGCCAGTGATAGTTTATCAAGTGTGTTTGGCTCCGTTCGCACCAATATTAGCAGCTCATATTCTTTGAGCCTTTAGTAGTGATGTGTATATATATTTTGAAAGCGTGAACAAGCGAGAAAGCGCAACCCGAACAACGTGTACAGCCATTCTGCTTTGAAGATTATTTCCGTTTAAGCAGAAATTAATTGGAGGTCCCCTTCACATAATAAAAAGAGTGTCCGTCTTTGTGATTAATCACTCGGGGCGATATGGGAGCGCTATTTGTACTCTGTGCAGTAGCGCGGTAGAAAATTACCAACGCGTGTTATAAGGCCTGCAATGTCAAAACTTCTAGGTATGCAGCTGCCTGATGTTTTAGTTTATATATTATTTCGATCTCTCCTCGAAACCACTTTGGCAGCATGCTGCGCCAGATATATTATTGCGAATAGACTAAGGCCTTGCGCACTTAGCCCTTCCAAGCTTGGCTTCAATTCTCATGACAGCAGGCATTTCTAACTTGGATGCCTACAGTGGCTCAAATATTCTTTGTCAGCATTGCAAGCCCAAGGTTGGCTGAATGATGCAGCTTCCTGGAATTATTCTACTTGTAATTAATCCAACAGACATTTATTTTATATGTGGACCCATTCCTTAATCACACGCAGTTTCACTGTGCAATTATTACGCGTACAAAATAGCCGACGGAGTTTTTTTTTTGTAACTGAAGAAACCCCTTCATGGATCATTGCCTTGTCGTGGCGGAGGGGCTTGCAAAACTCGATGAAGTCGTGAGCTCTGCTGTGTAGGGCCACCCAAGATAGACAGGTCACGGCAGAGAGTTCTGACAAAATGTGATTCACTGGAGAAGGTAATGGCAACACACTCCAGTATTTCCTGCCAAGAAAACCCTATGGCCAGTCACAATACCATTATCGATATGGCGCCGGAAGATGAGCCCCCCAGGTTGGAAGGCGCCCCACATGTTACTGCGGATGAACAAAGGGCGATTCCTAGTAGCTCCAGAACGAATGAAGCGGCTGGGCTAAAGCTAAAAGGACGCTCAGTTGTGGATGTGTCGGGAAGCGACCGGAAAGTCCGATGTTGCAAGGAGATATATCACATAGCAACATGGAATGTAAGATCTATGACGCAAGGTAAACTGGATATCGTCAAGCGAGAAATGGACAGATTGAACATTGATATCTTGGGTATTAGCGAGCTCAAGTGGACCGGAATGGGAGAATTTAACTCCGGCGACCATTATGTCTTTTATTGTGGGCACGAATCCAAGAGAAGGAATGGGGTCCCTCTCATAGTAAACAGAAGAATGGGCAAAGCAGTGCTAGGGTACAACCCCAAAAACGACCGAATGATTTCACTTCGGATCCAAGGTCACCCTTTCAACATAACAGTTATCCAAGTCTATGCACCGACCACTGCTGCTGAAGAAGCTGACGTTGAGAGATTTTATGCGGACCTACAATGCCTTTTAGACCGCACCCCATCATCAGACGTCGTTTTTCTCATAGGAGACTGGAATGCTAAGGTCGGGAGTGAAGAAATATCCGGAATTACAGGCAAGTTCGGTCTTGGTGAGCCAAATGAAGCTGGGCACAGGCTAGTAGAGTTCTGTCAAGAAAACAACCTGACCATAGCGAATACTCATTTTCAACAGCACAAGAGGCGCCTGTACACAGGGATTTCATCGGACGGTCTGTACAGGAATCAGATCGATTATAATATTTGCCGGCAGAGATGGAGAAGCGTTATACAAGCAGTAAAAACAAGGCCTGGGGCCGATTGTGGCACCGATCATCAGCTTCCTGTTGCCAAAATTAAGCTTCGATTGAGGAAAACGCAGAAAACTAGAAGGCCTTTCAGGTATGATCTGGATCAGATTCCATTAGAATATGCTGTAGAAGTGAGGAATCGATTTCAAGAATTAGATCTAGAAGACAAAGAGGCCGAAGAGATGTGGACTGATGTTCGTGATATAATACAAGAAGTTGCTACTAAGGTAGTTCCAAAGCAAAAGAAATACAAAAAAGCAAACCGGTTATCTGAAGAGGCTTTGCAAATAGCCGAGGAAAGGAGGATGGCAAAAGGTATGGGGGAAAGAGAAAGATACAAGGTTCTCAATGCGGATTTTCAGAAAATAGCAAGGAGAGATAAGAATGCCTTCCTGAACATACAGTGTCAAGCAGTTGAGGACAACAGCCAATTAAGGAACACAAGAGCTCTGTATAAGACAATCAAAGATATCAAAGGAAGCTTCTGTGCTAAGCTGGGCGTGATAAAGGACAAACGAGGCAAGGACCTCACTGAAGCCTCAGAGATAAAGAAGAGGTGGCAGGAATACACAGAAGAACTGTACAAGAAGGACCCGGATGTGCAAACCCAACATAGGACGGTTGTGATTACTGATCTCGAGCCGGGCATCCTGAAGAGTGAAGTTGAATGGGCCTTAGCCAGCCTTGCTGAGAACAAAGCTAGCGGAATTGATGGTATTCTAGCTGAGTTGCTTCAAAACCTCAACCACGACGCTGTTAACACACTGCATACATTATGTCAAAAGATTTGGACAACCCTGCAGTGGCCACAGGATTGGAGGAGGTCAGTTTACATCCCCATTCCAAAGAAAGGCAGTGCCAAAGATTGCTCCAACTACCGCACGATCGCGCTTATTTCGCATGCTAGCAAGGTGATGTTAAAAATCGTGCAAGGTAGGCTGCAGCAGTATGTGGATCGGGAGCTTCCGGACGTGCAAGCTGGGTTTCGCAAGGGCAAAGGAACTAGAGACCCAATTGTTAACCTTCGCTGGATCATGGAGAAAGCAAGAGAGTTCCAGAAACCCATTTACTTCTGCTTTATTGATTATGCGAAAGCGTTTGACTGCGTAGATCACAGCAGACTGTGGCAAGCTCTCCAAGAGATGGGAGTTCCAATTCACCTCATCTGTCTCCTCAGGAACCTTTATGAAGGGCAAGAGGCCACAGTCAGAACTGGGCATGGTCTTACTGATTGGTTTCCGATTGAGAAAGGGGTGAGGCAAGGCTACATACTGTCGCCCTGCCTATTTAACCTATATGCAGAGTGCATCATGAGAAAGGCCGGTCTGGACGAGTCTTTAGCTGGAGTCAAGATTGCTGGAAAACGTATCAACAACCTTAGATATGCGGATGATACCACTTTAATGGCAGAAAGTGAAGTGGAACTCAAGAGACTTCTGATGCGCGTACAAGAAGAGAGTGAGAAGTTTGGGCTTAAACTGAACAATAAAAAGACGAAGATCATGGCGTCTTGCCCTATCAAGTCCTGGAGCATCACTGGACAAGAAGTGGAAGCTGTGACAGATTTTCTGTTCTTGGGCGCCAAGATTACCTCGGAAGGAGACTGCCGCCATGAAATCAGGAGACGCCTGCTTCTGGGAAAGAGAGCAATGGTTAGCCTTGACCGCCTAGTAAAGAGCAGAGACATTAGTCTGCCAACAGAGATCCGTATAACTCGTGATATGGTCTTTCCAGTTGTGATGTATGGATGCGAGAGTTGGACTGTGAAAAAGGCTGACCGCCGAAGAATTGACGCGTTTGAATTGTGGTGCTGGCGAAGACTCTTAAGAGTTCCTTGGACTGCCAGAAGATCAAATCAGTCGATATTGTCGACCATAAACCCTGACTGCTCATTGGAGGGTCAAATTCTAAAGTTAAAGCTCAGCTACTTTGGTCATCTGATGAGAAGAGAGGAGTCGCTGGAGAAAGATTTGATGTTGGGAAAGGTTGAGGGTCGCCGGAGAAGGGGTAGGCAGCGAGCGGGATGGTTAGATGGCATTCTCGAGGCATTGCAGATGAAGCTATGTGATGTTAAGAAGATAGCGAGAGACCGGAAAGCGTGGCGTGACATGGTCCATAAGGTCGCGAAGAGTCGGACATGACTGAACGCCTGAACTGAACTGAAGAAAGGGGCCCGCCAGGGGCTGAAACATCATTTGTTGCGCGCTATTCTTTCGCCGAGTTCCTGTTTGAAAGTGAGCTGCATAAATGCTTTGGCTTCTAATTCTCACAAACAGAGCTCATTTTAATGCATGGATGTCGCCGTCTTCCTAAGGCCTCTGCATAAATTCATTACGTCGCAACAGTGTAGCTGTCGTTGGAAGGGTAAGCGTTGCTGCACACTCACGCTGTAGCCATTACCGTCTCTCGCGACAGTAACAGCTTTAAAAAATTCGGCTCACCAAGATGAAAGGTTCAGTTTCAGTAGGTTCCGACAACCTGCAAGAGCTCTCAGAGTTAAAGTTGAAGGAGGTGGCAAATGGAATGTATATACGACTATCGCTCTGGCTCCCTCGCCTTTTTTTGCAAGTCAATACTTAGCATTAGCTCCATCATTGTTCATGTACGATTTCGCTAAAACAAAAACCCAGCCTAATGCGAACCTTGCACTCGTAAACAATCCGCAAAAGATCAATGATAGCGTTTTTTTTTTCAATCCTGGCAGCTACATGCTTATAAGTGCCGAAGTGGAGCTTTTTCGCCCAATCGTAGTATGCTATCTCTGCATAGTGCTTCCGTCGCAAATTTGAACGGAGAAATTTCAAGCCGCTCTTGCTTTCTCCGTGGAGCAACTCTGGAAAGGCGGAAGTTTATTCTCTTTTTGTAAGTACATAGACACACTGAAATTTCAAAGCGATTTACTTGGGATACATCACAGAAACTACATTACGCAAATTCCATTAAGGGCCTGTAAATAAAGCATGCATGCGCATTATTCAGTGTTTGCTCCACAAGTTCTCCAAGCCCCTATCCGAATAACATGAATCCTTTGACGCACATTTTTGCGACTATGGCAAGATGGGTGAAGGCTGCACACTTTAGCTTCTTCACTTTTTCAAACTGAAACACTTCCCTCGGCGCATGGAGAAGACGCCGCTTCGGCGCCTTTATAGCGGCCGTATCTGAAACGGGACACATCGGTCAACTTACAAAGCAGGAGATAATGTGCATGTGGTCCTCTGTAGGTGTTGCCGGAGTACGTATTCTTGCAGTACAAGAGTGAAGCTTTGGGGCTGCTAACATTGTTGAGTAGGTCTGGCATGATCCTTGCATCCGCTTAATCTTTTCCGAGAGACAAAGCTCCCTGTTTTGAAAACATGTTTCTCCAAAAGTTCGCACTCTAAATGAACAGCTGGATTTAGTTTTAGGTATGCGTTTTTGATTTTCATTTTTTGTGCCTGCAGGATTTAAGCATCTGTTCCCCATTTTGCTCCTATGCTAAGGATCTCTCCCTGGTTACTTTTTTATAGTTTTACTCAATGTGGCATTAGGATGCCAATTATCGAGAATAAAGTTGAAGTTTCATGACAATGCAATCCCCACTTGCCGATGGGGATCTCTAGCTTATTCCTTTTCCTCCAGTTGCGTCACTTTTCCATCTATTCATTTTTTGGCGCCTACAATCTGCTTAGGGCCGGCGTCATAATTAGACAGGCTGAAAATACAGCAAAGGCATGTAGCTGAGCTATTACTCTTGGTTACGACAGTGTTTATGCACTCTCAGGGGTGTCGTTGCCTCCCAAGTAATACTGAAGCAAATACCGATTCAGTGATGTTCTGCGAGTGCGAGTTAAAGATAATAAAGACGTATTTTTCGCGAGAGCTACTTTGGCCACAGTCTCACCATTTCGCTGGGCCTGCCCTTACGGAAATGCCATATCTGGACTTATAAAAAAATTCAGATCAGGTATATCAGGAATTGGGCAGATATGGTTTATTAGGACAGATCTAGGTCAGATAAGGCATATCTGCCCAATTCCTGATTTCAAGTACCAGATAAGGCATATCTGGTCAGATATGCCTTATCAACCCAATTCCTGATTTAAAGATCTAGCCCACATGGCATCTAGGTTTTGAACTATAGGTCTATATATCTGCATATCAACATAACACTTTATTACAACACACACAAGACAATTTCAGTATTCCAGGTAAACGCACGCTCAATCAAGTTTGCCTAGGAAAACCTGAATTTCCCCTTTTATTTCAAACCTTACAGGAAAATAGCTTTGAAACCACAGGTTTTCTTTTTTCCCTGCCTATATGGAATCGCTCAAAGACGGGCCTGAATTACGTGTGTATACTGAGGGTCAAAGACATGCTCATCCGTTAGTAAATATTGAGATTCTACTCATTTAGGCGCGATAGTATAACAAACTAATGGGATATCTGAACAGAATAATGTCTACACGAGAAGCTAAAGTGAAAGAAATTAACCTATTAAATTAGATATTACATTTTTATTCTAGTCTTTTACACACAGGGCTTTAACCAGTAAATGCTTTTAGTTTGAGCGGGTTTACTTGCGAAGCTAAATAAAATAAACTGCTAATAATTGAACAAGACTATTGAAAGGGAATTTAAAGGTTTGTCAATACCCGGAAAAGGTACCGCTAAACCGCAGGGCGATAAAACACACACTGCTGGGACTGCTGATAATACCTAAACCTTAGCAAAGTACATAGAGTCTGTTAGGAAGTATACTGGTGTTACCTTAAGCAGAGACTGCAGTGCAAAATGAGCGAACGCGCCTAACTCCTGGTTGCTTTTTAAATTAAGAGAGAAAACAATGAAAAAAGCATGTCCGATGGCATTTGTCATGACAGCGACAGCTCTGCCTCTAAACCAAATCAAGCATGAAGCTACTTAGGTTGTGCAAATAATAATAGTAATAAACAACGAAGGACCCTATCCACCCACTGAAATTTGTTAAAATTGCTGGAGCGAAAAACAAATTAGCAACGAAATGTGCGGAAAAATATCACATACTGGTAATTACCATCCAATTTACTGATTGGAAAATTTTTCCATCAAAATAATAAAGTGAACAATATCCTGAGGCTGGCAAGTGCTAGTTCCCCACAAGAAGTTCCCGACAAGAAGGTTTTGGTGATCGGGCGTGAAGATGAGGCGGCACGATGAGCGTGCGATCCGACGCAATGGTGAAGATTTGTCCGGGCCATCCAGGGCAGAAGCCTCGAAAAGCTCAATCGATCATCAGGTTTGCTGACAAGGCTGGAGAGGCAGCTGTCACCCGCAGTGGGACACAGTAATTTCCTCTATGCCGACAGTCAGACTGAAGCGCTTGTAGGTTTGCTGTCGCATTTCTGTTACATGCATACAGCTAATAGCGAACAGGCGCTGGCACACACACACCAGCATACACAACATACAGCACGCCCTCCAGCCGCACCGAACTTCGATGTTTGCCACCGTGAAAGGAACGAGACAAGTGCTTAGGCGCACGGAGTTGAAAGGGGGAGGGGAAAGAAGCAAGCACACACAAAACGGAGAGCTCGCGGCCTACGCGGTACAGAGCGTGGCAGCAAGGAGGAGAGATGAAATGCGAGCCCACGACGCAGGGGCCGCCGCTGCTTGAGAGGGAAGAGGGGAACGCGGAAGAGGAGTCACTGTCTAGCCAGTGCGGTCCTGCACGTAGCAACCACCAGCTGTCTCTGAGGGTTAGTCACCGTCTAGACAGCTCGGAGGGGGCCGTATACTGAACTGCCATAATTTTTTTGATATTTTTAATCGCTCAACTTAACCGACCATGCGCTTGTGCACCGCACTGCCACCGCATTTTAAATGAAATGCAAGTTACACGGAAACAGGAGCATGTAGACATAACCCAGCGCCCTCCTGGATTAAGGGACACATGGTGTAATAATTATAGTGCAGCGAAATCTGCAGAATATTTGAAATATTAGGAGTCGTAGCTATTTTCTTAATTGGATACAATTAACACTAAGCATGCAGGCCATGCTGAGTGTAGAAAAATTGAAGCTCGACCGCGTGATGCCAATATTGAATAATTGCAGAAGGTAGACGAAAGCCATATATTGCTAATATACAATCACTATGGCTCGTACATAATTAAGGCCCCAATGAGGTTATATAAATTCCTGTTGATGCCAGGCATATGGCCCCGGTCTCTGTATATAAGGTCATGACGATGCCATATATGCCCTTTATCAGGCCACATAATGTCGCGGGGATACCATATATGAACCTGAACAAGCCATATAAGGTCCCTTCACCCGTTCAGATATGGATTACATGTTGCATGATATGGCCAAATCTGAGCCATATAAGGGCAACATTTTGCGCATATATGACCTTATCTGGCCCAGATAAGGTCTTATTTGCTGCCTTATATATTTGTATCTGGCAGCATATGTTCCATATCTGGAGCAGATATGGGATTTCCGTAAGGGCGTTCTTGCCTGTCTGAAGAACGAAGAAAGGAGAAGAGGAGGAGGAGGAAAAAGAGAAAGAAGAAGAAAAGGAAAAAAGAAGAGGAAGAAGAAGTCGTCGGAGCCGGTACTGGCAGTTGACATGGTCAAGCAGTAACTGGACGTAGGGCTTCCTTTATTGTAAAATCTGAAGATGAAAAAAAAACTAAATAAATATGAAAGCCCGCACCGAACCAGAGGTTTTGGCAGGCAAAAACCGATTGAAAATAAAAGCAATGGTAAACTCCCAAGCGAAAATTTAAGGAAAGCCAATCAGAAGAAAAAGAAAACTATGGCACAAATGTCGGGCGGGAAACGTATGTGCCATTATAACGAGTAAGAAGAAGAATAAAAAGCGTTTTAAGGGCAGAAATGCACCGTGTCGAAATGCCTCATTATAGAAACGAAAAAAATAGAAGGCTGGATCCAGCGTGCCAAGAAACTTCTGGTGTGCTCGCAAGTGGCCATGATGAAGGAAGGTGCGGGGAACTGTGGGAATGGGGAATCTGGGAAGGGCTTCCTGACATTACGCTTGGCAGGTGCTTCGAGCTCGCGCCTCTCCTTTCATACGGGAGGGAGATATCACAATCAGCCTGCCAAAACTCTTGCATTCACGTCACCTCTAGGCTATGTAGGCACTTTGATATGGCTTGGTTAAAGCGGGTCTTTATATTGTGGCTGGTAGCTTACACTATGACGTCATCTCGTAGGTGGGAGTGAAAGCACAGAAAACAAGGTGCCGTAGTGGAGGTATTCGGACCACCGCGCTGTAGAGGCTTTCACCTCGTGGCACTTTAGTGGTAAAAAGTGCTCCCTATAGCATAAACAGAGCTGAAGCCATAGAGTAAACTATTATGTGCAAAACCATGACTTCAATTTCAAGCATAACTAAGCATAGCCGTGCAGATAGCTCTCGTGTAACGCCAGGTTTAACCACAAGCTAAACCACAGCCCATTATTTTGCTTATTTTTTGCTTAAACACAACGCTATGTGGCGCTGGAACCTACGCTTCAGCGGCTGCAAGTGACTAGTGGCTCGGTTTAGGCGATACTAGCTACGTGGATGAAGACTGAGTTGAGCCTTATGGTGTCTTAGGAATACAATCCAAACAACAAGCTTGCGAATGTGTTCGTCCAGTTTATTCAGACTGACCTGTAGCACAGAAGCGCCCCATGTCTATGTTGTGAATAGGGTTTTTAGCACATGCACACAATTTTACCCGGCTTTAGACAATCGTAAATAATGTCTAGCTTTTCTCGCTCAATGGCGCTATTAAAAAAATTGTGGTTGCTTTTTTTGTAGTATAGGTTCCCTGATGCCACTTTCCCTTTTTTAATGCAGAACTCAGTTTCAGTACTCGACATCACCAGTCTCCTTCAAGGTAAAGATGTTCCCATACCCCTAAATTATTCCAGCCCTGTACCAGCCGTGTCCATTTGATCCGCTCCAGCTTCCTAATCTTACATGCCCAACTAACCTAACGGGCATGTAATTGGGATTTCATGTGTAGTATGAGACATTTGACGCGGAAATGCCGGTCCTGTGTGAGGTTAGCACCCCGTTCGGAACAAGGAAAAGAAGTCCGTGCGGCCCTTATACGAGTATATACGGTATCCACCATTAAACATTTCTCTTATTCCTAACTATAATTTCAATATCTTCTGAATACTTCATATAAGGAAACGGTAAACTGTACTGGAGGCATGTGTCTTTTTCCCTAACACCATATATTTTATTTTATTATTTGCTTTCAGAAGGGCCTTGTTTGCGGGGCAACCACTAAGGACACCTCAAAGTACTTTCTTTCGGATATGACTCAACTACACCTTTATTTCGCTATTTCTGCGTGATTGCTGAGGTTTCGCTTGAGACAAATGCTTTCTAGTAATCGTTTGTTTAAACATTTTTCTATGCATTGGTGATTGTATGAATATCATCTATAGCAGATGAGCCTTTACGAAACCCTGTCTGATAATTTAGATGACTGACTTCTATTGGTTGCCCTGATTCTGCCGTCAATCAGCGTAGTAAATGACTTGTCCATAACGATTAGTAAGCTGTCAGACTTACACATTAGGTTTGAAATCATGGTCGTCCCCTATCTAACGGATTAAGATAATGTCAGCGTTCTTCCAATTTTCCGGCACCGTAGATGTATTGTGGAGTTGCCGAATAGGGTATCAAGTGTCTCTAGCACAATATCTCTCGCCATTCTCCCCTTGTCTTTCAGCACGTCTGCATTCCCCCACCTCCACGGCTGATTTTACCTTTATATGGCTTCTGAAGAACGAGGGACACCTCGTTCTTCATTACCAGCAGAACGTCTTTTTAAGTCATGTAATGCCATTAAGACTATGCGCAAAAAAGACAACACAAAAAACAGAGGCAACGACAGGACGAGCACAACACGTGGATTGCGTTCGTCCTGTCGTTGCCTCTGTTTTTTGTGTTGTCTTTTTTGCGCATAGCCTTAAAGGCATTACATGATTCAAACCAACTAGCCCGACAACAACTCTTGTTGAGGTCTTTATAAGTACGCATGTTCTTATGAGGATGACCTGGTTTTCTGGATGAACATCACTGAGCTTAGCTTATTAATAAATAATTCTCCAGAACAGCTAAGCAGTTAAAGATTGATGACAGTTGTTCTCGTAATAAGCACTTACATACGCCGCCTGCCTCACCAGTGTCTGTATTTTTATCGCAAATTATCGCGTGGTTCAAGCTGTTGGTAATTGGCGTATAACACACGGGGATAATGATTGGTATGTAGATTCTGTGACTTCATAAGAGCATATGACATGGCAGGGGCGGGAAACTCACGCTTACCCGTTGAGATTGAAGGATGAGAGAGGAATGGAAACTTTCAGGGTGCTTGGATGAAGATTAAGACAAAGTAGATGAAAAATGGAACGCAAGAGAGGTGCGAGTAACGTGAAATGTAGGAGTGAGTTTTTTAGAGCGTCACAATTCTTTCCGGACAATAGGAATGAAATGAATTTGACATTTTGCTATTAGGACTATATGCATATACAGCATTATAAAGCTTCACATTTTTCGGGCAATCAGACATCCCAGCGACATAACTCTTAAGTCAATTTCCCCTTCGCACTTTCAGAAGTAGAGTTTTATTTAGGTGTTCAGTTTGCCGCTTTCATTATTATACACCGATATTTTCAATCAATACATGCAAAAGTATAATGCATCTTGTCCCTTTTATTTTTTCCTTCTAAATTTTTGAAGTGATCCATGACCTTTTATATATTTCGCTAGGATTCATTGCGAAGACTACTAGTCCAGAACACGTTTGGCCCGCAAACACCTCCTCGATGTTTCGAAAACTCAACCCAAAAAATCTAAGCTGCGCTACAACAAGCTCACTGTAGATAATTGCACATACATGTTCGATCACCCTTCACAGACAGTTGTCCCACTCCAACCACAACATCACACCCCTATCCCACATTCACCATAGCTAGACGTTACACGAAGCTCTAAGTCTCAAACTAAATCCGTCGCTTTCCTCTACACAAATATCCGTAGCATTTTAACAAAACTTGATCCCTTACAGAGCCTTATCTACATAACAGACAGTAAAATAGTTTTCCTAACTGAAACATGGTTGAATCCTTCAGTCGCTAATGCCGAACTATCCGCTACTTTTCCCAACTATCACATTTTTCGACATGATCGTGCAGACATGCGAGGCGGCGGCGTTTTGATCGCCACTCATGAAAGCCTGCTCTGCTGCCCAGTAAATATTAGCTTAAGTTTGGAGCTAATATTCCTTAATTCCAAAGCCACTAACCCACCTATGATAATCGGCTGTGGTTACCGCCCCCCAGACGCGGACGCTTCATTTGTAACGGAATTCCACGACACGCTCCATTCCATAACCGAATCACACCCGAATACACCCTTACTCATACTCGGTGACTTTAACTTTCCTTCAGTAACGTGGAACAATCTCGGGATGACATTAATTAAGCAGAATGTCGAGAGCAATTTTCTTAACACGTGTCTCACATTTGGTTTATCGCAACTCGTTACCATTCCTACCAGACAAAATAGCCACTCGTCTAACGTCCCCGACCTCTTGCTTACCTCGCATCCTGATATTGTTTCACCCCTCACGCATCTATCAGGCCTCAGCGACCACTCTGTAATTCACGGCACTTATTATACCCTGACACCGCACGATCAAAAAGTAACGAAAACATTAACGCTCTATGATAAAGGCGACTTTGATCCCATAAACAGCAAACTAACGGAATTTAGTCATTCTTTCCTTGCTAATTTCCCGCATCGCACTATTGAAATGAACTGGTCATTGTTCAAACACAAAATGGAGGAACTTATCTACCTATACATTCCTACAAAAACAGTCATCATGCGATCGTCATCCCCATGGTTCAACCAAACAATAAAAAGACTGCTGAATAAAAAGAAAAGGCTCTTCCGTTATGCAAAACGCACCAACAGTTCCTGCGCATGGCAACAGTACCATTATGCGGAAAAAAAATTACTTATCATGCCGGTAACGCTAAAAAAACATTTTACGCAACCACTTTACCGTCAATGCTTCACAATAACCCTAGACAGTTTTGGAAAGCGATAGGTCCTAAGCCACTCAACTCATTATCACTGTGTGACGACCTAGGTTCACCGATATCACAAAATATTGTAAGCGAATCATTCAATCATGTCTTCTCTGCCAACTTCATTAATGACCCCGATGATTGCATGCCTCACTATCCCCATTTTGATTACCCACCTATGCCAGAGATACAATTCGAGCCTAACGGAATAAAATTGCTAATCGAATCTCTAAAACTGTCATCATCAGCCGGAGGCGATAACATCAACGCTAAAGTACTTCTCAATACTAAAGATACTGTCGCTATCATTCTTTCCCACATTTTCCAGCAATCACTCGAACACATGCCATACCACATGACTGGAAAGTGGGAAAAATTATTCCAGTGCATAAAAAAGGCTCACCATCGTCCCCTAAAAATTATCGCCCTATTTCTTTAACCAGTGTTCCCTCCATACTAATAGAGCATGTAATTCACTCACAGATAATGAAATTCCTGCAGTCTGTCAACTTCTTCCATCCCAGTCAGCACGGAGTTTTAAAAAACCTATCCTGCTCTACCCAACTAGCATTATTCACTAACGACATCAGGTCTAGCTTGGACACTAACACACCAGCGGATGCGCTGTTTTTAGATTTTGAAAAGGCTTTTGATAAAGTTACCCACCGAAGACTACTCCATAAGCTTTCACGACTAAACCTAAACCCACTAGTTCTTGAATGGCTGCAAAATGTTTTGACTAATCGCCAACAGCTCGTATGGGCCAATAACCGCGCATCTTCCTTGTCCCCAGTCACTTCTAGCATACCGCAAGGTACTGTTTTAGGACCCTTACTATTTTTAATATACATTAATGATCTTCCTAATAACCTGTCTTCTACCATTCGTTTGTTCGCCGACGACTGCGTCATTTACAGAAAAATAACAAACAGCATGGACTCATATAAACTCCAGTGTGATTTGAAACTTGTTGAAACATGGTGCACTAATTGGTTAATAAAGCTAAACGTAAACAAAACCACTCTAGTCTCATTTCATCGTCGTGCATCATATCACACCGTAAACTATACTTTATGTGGTGACAAAATATTGCATGCAACTACATATAAATACCTGGGCGTTTCATTTACTCAAGATCTTACCTGGACATCTCATATAAATAACATCACTAATGAAGCTAACCGTGTTCTAGGTTATCTTAGGCGAACACTACGACTTGCTCCCTCTCACGTAAAACTGTCCGCTTATTTAACCTTAGTCCGCCCCAAACTAGAATATGCTTGCTCGATCTGGGACCCACACCAATCTAACCTTACAAAAACACTCGAATCCGTCCAAAACAGAGCGGTAAGATTTGCCTTTTCAGATTATTCTTATCACACAAGTGTTTCATCACTAAAAGACAAAGCTAACCTTGCAAACTTAGAATCCCGCCGTAAAACCACCAGGCTCTGTCTCTTCCACAAATTTTATCACTCACCCCTGCGGAATGCCGTTATCGCCCGTGCGCATCGCCACTCAGCCCGGATCAACCATCAACAAGCCGTCCAACCTCCTCAGGCATCTACGTCATCTCATCTCAAGTCATTTTTTGTTTGGACAGCAAAAGATTGGAACTGTTTGCCTGCCGAAGCTGTTACTCATCTCGACAACGCGCGCTTCAAATCATTCATTGAAAATATAACTTGATGTAAGCCCACCCCTCATGTAATGCCTCTCGTGGGCCTTTGAGGTACTAATAATTAAATAAATAAATAAATATTAAATATATTGTCACATTTAAATCCAAATCTTTTAGGGGCAAAAATATGACAAGAAGAAATTGGGTTATCGATAGTGTTCAAGTCATTCCAATTAATTTGTTGTATCCTGCCACGAAATGCCGCTAAATGATTTTGTTACACTGTCTGCAAAAGTAGCAATAGTAATTTGAGTGCACGATGTTCTTCTATACACCAATATGAGCAACACTCTACCAGAAAGAGCGGTTATGAAATGAGAAAAAAGCTATAGTATGTAGGGCTATATTCTAAACTGTTGCCAGCATACTGCTGTAATTCAGTTTTGTTTTGATGTGTATTGATTAAATAGACACGACTTATTTACTCAACCGCTTTTCGGTGACGTAATGACATACGTTGCCTAATGTTTCGCTTTTGAGCACCAGCGTGGTAACGCAAAACAGCATTAGGTAATGAGTTCTGTGTAATTAAAGGCCCGAAATTGTTCACGCTTTATGCGGGCGCAAATCAGGCAGCCCACACTCACACAAGAAGCAGTACGGGAAGCGAGATACGCATGCCTTGAATAAGGTTCCAAAGCAGACGCTCTGATGTAGCTAATAACGTTGTTATACATGCTGTCTCGCTACGCCCAAGTCCATTTCCATAGGGAGAAAAGCAAACGCGAGCTCAATGCGACAGATGTCCTCTTCAAAGTTTTCCCACTTTGGCCCTTTATCGCTGCCCTTCCAGCCTTTCTATTTTTATTTTCTTTAGCGGAGCACTTGCATGCGTCAACGTAGAAATTCAGGCACGCCAGAATGTCCCCTGTGGCGTGAAAAGACAACATGACCAATTTAGCATGGTACAGAAAACCGGAGAGGGCACCGCCAGGCTTTATTTATTTTTAGCTATTTCTTTACTTCAAGCCAAGTTATTCGAGAAAAAAAGGTAAGTGCCTGGTTGGGCTTCTCGCTGCATTGTTTACGCTGTCTTCTCTGTGCGCATCCGCGTCGCCTTGGGACGAAAAGAGCGCCAAGGGATATGCATGGGATGTGGTGGCATAGTTACTTATTCAGTGTTCGTCTTATTGACTTATTTTCTTCTTCAACAATCATGGTTTAATGTTTTATTTCACGACGGTATTAGCGCTTCATTGTTTCTAGCAGGATGATTGGCATAGTTAAGCTTACTTTATCAAAGTTCAGGAACGAGGAAGGAAAGTGAAAGTGCCTGTCGACGCATCGCTCTCAACACTCTCCACCTGCCTTTTTGCCCTTTTCCCAAATGCCAATGTGAGGTGCGGCGACACCACGAAATTGATTTCTTCTTTTTCTTCCCCGTCTGCACTTTGGTTGGTTTCCTGCCCCGACAGGCGCTGCTCTGAGATTGCCCTATAGAGCGAGGTCGCCTCGGGCATTTTACAATACCGCTCCAAAGTCCGTACCGGGGAATCCTTCTCTGCCATTCCAAAATGAACAGGACGGCACCAACCGTTCCACGGCGTCCATCCGCCGTGGTTTAGTTTGACCCGAATCGGAGTAAATCATCGCACACTGTCCTAATCACGGCTTAAGAACGCAAGTTCGATACGACTGTACCCTAGATAAAAGCAGCAAGTGATAACAGAAAGGGAAGCACAACCGCACATGTGGCGGTAGCGATGCCTTGGAAGTGCTCAAGCAAATCCCCATTTTACTGGGCGTGAAGAAACTGATCGCACGCAAGCTGTCACCGCCTTAGCCTTTAATTCCAAAAAAACGGGTGTTTTAAATTGATCCATCTTAGAGCACGGTGGGCCGTCGGGTTTCAAATACATGTGAATAATAACTAAAGACACCTAATAACTATTTGTATTGACTCATTTTAATATGTCTTCCTCTTTAAAGTTTCAGTTGCTTGTTTGGAAATAAGGAAATATTTCATGTTCATAATCATCATCATCATCAGCCTGACTATACCCACTGCAGGGCGAAGGCCTCTCCCATATTTCTCCAATTACTCCGGTATTCATGTTCATGTTCATTTCATGTTAATCGGATGGCATATGGGCAAAAAGATTCAACAAGTTGTTTATAACAAGTCGCAAATTTAGTTTTCATCCCCTCTGGAAAATAATATGAGCGATGAGCAGGTTATTGATTATTTAAAATGTGTAAGCTGCCCAAAGAATAAAAGTGAACTGTTGCTCACCGGAGAGCATTTCTCGTAGGTTCAGTACTGATACGTTCGTTTTAACGAAGTAGTGCATTATACACCATGAATACTTTTCCAACTCGCGGGCGAAGAGTTCGGAACATTGCATATTTCCCCACTGATGCATGAATTTATTACGTGAAGCCCACCAAAATGTCTTGCTTGCAGTGAGCGTAGGTTCCAGTTTTGCTAGAGCATCTTCCTTCTTAGACAACAAGCTCTCACATTTAGTATCATGATCATGCATTCTATGCACTAAAGAAATGTTAGCCAGCGTCGACATTTACCGCTATCCTTACAGTGCTATTGCGTTCCATAACTTACCAACTACAAATGCAACACTTGGTTGCATCATTGTCTATTAATGCGGCAGAGGTCACAAAGCAACAATATGGCACTCTAACGTTTTCAAGAGTTTCTTAACGTCGTTCCGAGTGTGTTTGCGCCCTATATAGTTATTTCTGCGAACGGATCACGTGCACTGGATTGGCAGCACTGACACTGAACACTGGGTTTACGCGGTCAGTTTTGCTTCTGGAACGTCAATATTTTCACAAAACGCAGGCCCGAATATTGCACGACAACAGAAATATATAAGACCAGCAGCAAGTCTAGCTAGTCACAGCGTAAGAGCCCTGCTGCCTAGTGAACAGATCAGCGGACGAGAATGCACGTCTTTTGCCTTTCAAGGATTTGACATAATTGATAAACATTGTCAATGAAAAGCATTTACCTCAAGCCGTTGACTTTCGTCCCTGAGAGAACATGATTACTTTTACAAGGAATCGATATAAAAAAAATAAAGCAGGCCCTTCATATTCGACAGCGCGGAACCCAGATCGGGTGTGTCATCGAGTACTTGATTTTTTAGTGCGAGTAGAGAACTTGGTAATTCGGACATATAACAAAATCACCAATTAATATGAAGGACACGGCGTATGCAATGTGATCGCTTACTTTCGAAACAAACTTCGCGACTATAGGCGTGTACACCGTTTTTGATCGTCTGCCTCACTGAGTACGAGCCATCAACAAGGTTTTTAACCGACTGAACTTTGCATTTCTGAAAAGCAAATTCAAGCATGCAGACCTTTCTGAAACCACTTCACAGATACCACGGATACTGCATGACAAATTCTGCGTCAGCATGGATTGTAGCGGGAACACCAGGAGTGCAAAGCAAACCCGCGGCCTCGTATACCCAGGTTCTATTTTTAAGGCGGAAGGCTCATGGAGCGAAAATCTGTACGCTTTCTTGCGTCGCACCTCTGCTCTGATGTGCCACTCGGAAATAGCTGTCGTGTGAGTACGGAGATGAAGAATAAAAACTATTGACAGTGATAGGCAATGAATAAATGGTATTGACATCGAATAACACATAGCGGTAAAGTTTCTTCCTCTCAGGGCACAACAGCGTAATCTACGCAGGGACAAGGAACACATACAGCGCTGACTTACAAGTCAGCGCTGTGTGTGCTTTATCTTACTTTCTTTTTGCTGTGTAGCTAGCGCTGTACGGCCCTTATAGACTTCCATAGAGTTATTGACTAATGCTAATCAGTAATCAAGATAATTATTAATGTCTGAAAATGACTTGCAATGACCAATATGTCAAACTTCGGATTGTAATGCCCGCAACTGATTGGAAATGAGCAAAAATGTCTAGCTACAGGTGGTAAAGACTGCGATGACTAGGCATGACTCATCACGACTGCGAATGATTAAAGGGCCATTTGTTTAACCTACACCAGCTACACCAGTGTAGAAAATCTCTTATATCTACAATAGATTTTTGCTGCACAGGTGTAGCTGGTGTAGGTTAGACAAATGACCCTTAAGAACCATTTTGTAAAACGGTGTCTTGAGTGACAAAACCTGACTGGAAACGAGAGAAAGCGGCAAAAGATAAGAGGCGAGTGATGCGAGGTAGATGGCAGGAGAGAAAGGGTAGGGTTTCTGCACACTCCTCTTAAGCGATATCTATAAGACAAATGTTTTCAACCCTAGATGATGAAGCCTACCAGGAGCGGAAATACCGTCGCGCGATGCTTCCCGGGTCTATATTGACGCGAAAATGCCATCTGCTATTGCCTAACTGAGCCCATGTTCATACAACGACAATATTTAGACCACATCTAAAGTAAAACCAATTCTCGTCTTCTGTGATCTTTGCTCATAGCATGCCTCGTGAATTTCCTCTTACGGTGGGATTTAAGAATAAACATGTGTTTTAACCCATTATGTGCTTTCTGGTAACCAGCACTGTTTAGTACTGTATAATACATGTACCCCTAATCCAAATATGTTCCTAACGTTTACTCACTGATGAAGTAAATGTTGTAGTATTTTGGGTATACTTACTCCTGCTATATTTTTGGGTGAATAATTGTCATGGCTCCTTTAACACGCGCTTTAAAAATCCTACATTTAAAGTCTTACTTTTTGGGTAAGATTGCGGTTAGTTCAAATTTATATACTACACCAGGATTCCAAAACACCAGTTGGCAAAGCCACCTCAACCGCTAACAAACCGTCGGAGTGCATATTTTCGATTTGTGACACAGTGTGAAGTAATTACATCTCTTGCCATCGTCAAGGTCCAAACGTTGAGCACTTTTCTCCTCAGTATCACTCCACTAGTGGTGAAGCTGGGTCAGAAATCAGTCGTAGAGTATTTGCTTGCCTCTTCAATGGTTGTACACACATGGCCATTTTTCTCGCACAGTTGCCTGGCGCTCTTTCGCAAGATGTTTCGCTTGCTTCGGACGGAAGAATTGCGAAAGTTTTCGCTTTTGAATAATTTTTCTGCGTTGCATTGCAGTTCGTTGAAACAATGGCTAGTTTTAACATTGCAGGCTTCACCGAAACTTACGAAGGAATAACAGAACTTTCGTCACCTGTCTGCGTTCCTTGTACACATTTAATGCTACAAAGTTGGAAAGGGCAATTCACATTCACCTTTCTTTCCTTAAAAAGGGAGAAAGAGCCGCTTAGTATTTAGGAAGGGTAAATGCACCGCAGCAACATAATGCCAGGGGGCGCTCGGAGTGAAAGACGACGTTGAAGTGAATCGGCTCCGGACTCGCAGGACGTACCTAAACCTTGGACCGTGTAATTCTACCTGTACCGGCTCTGTTAATCTAGCCCCAGTCGCCAACACCGTGACAAACCTGGCGGAGGTCAGGTCTGATGTCCCGTACCCCTACGCTAAGCAGGAGTGCTGGTCATATATTCGAGGAAACGCCCGTTCACCGCACTAGCCGCAGGCAACGAGGCCTACCACCTGAGTTTTCCCCCTCGGGCATGACTACCAGTAGCCACGATGCCGTCGCAATGCCTGGCGCGACCCCCACCTACGTAACGTTGCAAAACCCCCGCGTCCCAAAGACCTTTCACGGGGACACCTATGAAGACGTCGACGACTGGTTGCAGCACTACGAAAGGGTAGGTACATTCAACCTCTGGGATGACGCCGCACGGCTTCGAAATGTATATTTCAGCCTCGAGGATGGCGCTAGGACGTGGTTCGAGAACCATGAAGAGCAGCTGTCATCTTGGAGTGAGTTCAAACGTCATCTTGCGGCAACTTACGGAAGCTCAGATCGCCGAACGGGCCGAACGCGCTCTACACACTCGGATCCAAATGCCTAACGAAACCGCCGCGGCGTACATCGAAGACATGACGCGCCTGTTTAAGCGTGCGGATCCTACGATGTCTGAGGACAAAAAGCTGCGCTACCTCATGCGTGGCGTCAAAGAGCAGCTTTTCGCTGGCCTGGTGCGCAGCCCGCCGAAAACTGTTGCAGAATTCTTTGCGGAAACATCCACTATAGAGGAAGTGCTTCAGCAGCGAGCTTCGGCACGGGATCCCACCATCCACGCCGCCTCCGTCTCTGCTGAGTTCCCATCGCATAGCATGGACACATCGGCGCTACGGGAGCTCATACGTTCCGTTGTGCGCGACGAACTCCGACTGATGTATGGCACACCTCAACCAGCTCCTTCCTCCATCGCCAGCGTTGTCCGCGACGAGGTGCAGCAAGCGCTCCGGCCTCCATTTCCAATCGGTGAACCTGGACCTACTCCTCCTCTTACACCACCAGAGTCTCCGAGTGCTTGTCCGCAGAAACCGTGCCACCGCCCACATCCCTCGACAATATCGATGCCAGCTCAGAGCTATCGGCCAGCCAGCGCGACCAGCTGTTTTCATTGTTATTCGAATTCAAAGAGTGTTTTGCATCGTCGTCAAAAGTGAATCAAACTCCCATCGCCAAGCACCAGATCGTGACGTTCGATAATGTGCGCCCAATCCGCCAGCACCCCTACCGCGTCTCTTCGACCGAGCGCGAAGTTATTAGGTCGCAAGTTAAGGAAATGCTCGAAGATGAGGTTATCCAGCCTTCCAATAGCCCATCGTCCTCCCCGGTCGTTCTAGTTAAAAAGAAAGACGGCACGTTACGTTTTTGCGTCGATTACCGCAAACTGAACTCCGTAACCAAGAAGGATTTCTACCCCTTGCCGCGGATTGACGACTCTCGACCGCCTTCGGCGTGCAAAGTATTTTTCGTCCATCGATCTAAAAAGTGGCTACTGGCAGATTGAGGTCGATGAGCGAGATTGTGAGAAGACGGCGTTCGTCACACCCGACGGCCTTTACGAATTTAAAGTTCTACCTTTCGGCCTGTGTTCCGCGCAGGCCACATTTCAGCGGATGATGGACACTGTCCTCGCCGGCCTTGAATGGCAGTGTTGTCTAGTCTACCTAGATGACGTGGTGGTCTTCGCAGAATCATTTGCACAACATCGTCAGCGCCTGCGGTCAGTACTCGAAGCCCTTCGATCCGCTAACTTGACACTCAAGCCACAGAAATGCCACTTTGGCTACCGAGAGCTTAAATTTCTCGGCCATGTCGTCAGCGCCGCCGGCGTGAAGCCCGACCCTGACAAGATTGCTGCTGTTGCTGAATTTACGATTCCACGTGACAAGAAAGCTGTTCGCCGATTTCTCGGCTTGTGCAGTTACTACCGGCGTTTTATCGATAACTTCGCTGATCTCGCTGAACCGCTGACTCAGCTCACCCGGGGAGACACCCCTTTTGTTTGGACTCACGAACAAGAAGCTGCTTTTGCCGAGCTGCGTCTCCATCTCCAATCGCCGCCTGTTTAGCCCATTTCGATGAGCAGGGGGAGACAGAAATACACACCGACGCTAGTAACATTGGCCTTGGGGCGGTACTCATGCAACGTCAAGAGGGTGTTTGAACGAGTCATCGCCTATGCCAGCCGTACTTTATCCCACGCCGAGACGAACTATTCAACTCCTGAAAAGGAATGCCTCGCCATTATTTTGGCTGCTGCGAAATTTCGCCCCTACCTTTCTGGTCGCCCATTTAAAGTTGTCACTGACCACCATTCTTTGTGTTGGCTGGCCAACCTGCGTGACCCATGCGGCCGCCTGGAGCGATGGAGCCTTCGCCTACAGGAGTTCGATCTCACTATTGTTTATAAGTCCGGACATAAGCATGAAGATGCTGACACGCTCTCCCGCGCTCCTGTCGAGCTCGCTCCACCAGACACGGATGACGCTGGCAGTTTCCTAGGAGCTGTTGATGCTTCAGATATGTCACATCAGCAGCGTGCAGATCCAGATTTACGAGCACTGATTGATTATTTAGAAGGTCAGCCAGCCACCATACCTAAGTGCTTTTCTCGGAGGCTCTCAACTTTCTGCCTGAGAGGTGGTGTGCTTTATAAGCAGAACTCTAGATCCGAGTCAAGAATCTACCTCCTCGTGGTACCCACAGCTCTGAGAGAGGAAATCCTTTCCGCGTGCCACGATGAACCAACATCTGGCCACTTGGGCTATTCTCGCACACTTGCTAGTATACGACAGACATTCTACTGGCCCAACCTTGCCACTGTTGTTAAGCGCTATGTCAAGAGCTGTCGGCAATGTCAGCGTCGGAAGGTTCCGCAATCAAAGCCTGCGGGCCTCCTCATGCCCATAATACCACCACGAGCACCATTTGATCAAGTCGGCATGGACCTTCTCGGTCCTTTCCCTCGGTCCTCTGGTGACAACCGTTGGATAATCATCGCCATAGACTATCTGACTCGCTATGCCGAGACCAAAGCGTTACCTAGTGGTACAGCGTCTGAAGTTGCCCATTTCTTTGTACACCAGATCATACTACGGCACGCTGCTCCTACCTGTATTATTACTGATAGAGGGACTACCTTTACTTCCAAAATGATGGCCGAAGTCTTTCATCTCAGTGGCACAGCGCATCGAAAAGCTACTGCTTACCATCCGCAGACCAATGGGCTGACGGAAAGGCTTAATAAGACCATCGCGGATATGCTGGCGATGTACGTCGACGCCCAGCACAAGACTTGGGATGCGATCGTACGATCGTACCATATGTGACGTTCGCATACAATACGGCAGTCCAAGAGACTACACGTTTCACGCCGTTTCGCCTCGTTTAAGGCAGGGAGGTTCGGACGATGCTGGACGCAATGCACCCTTACCAAACAGATACCGAGCTTTGTTTTGACGCCGAGCAGTTTGCCCAAGATGCTGAGCAAGCACGCCAACTAGCACGCGTCCACATCACCCAGCAACAGGACAGGGATTCACGCCGGTACAACCTCCGCCACAGACAAGCTTCCCACAACACCGGGGACCAGGTGTGGGTGTGGACTCCTGTTCGACGCCGCGGCCTTTCAGACAAGCTAATTTGCCGCTACTTCGGCCCGTATAAAATCGTGCGACGCATCAGTAACGTCAATTACGAGGTGCTCCCGGATGGATCAGAGCACACAGGCCGTCGGCTACCTCGTCCAGAGACAGTTCATGTCTTGCGACTGAAACCGTACTTTGCACAGTGACTGACAAACTACATCTACAAACTTTTTTTTTTGAGGGGGGGAGGTTGCTTTTGTACTCTTGTGTGCACGTGTAACTGTGTGCGTTACGCTTAAGGATGGAGGAATGCCAGGGGGCGCTCGGAGTGAAAGACGACGTTGAAGTGAATCGGCTCCGGACTCGCAGGACGTACCTAAACCTTGGACCATGTAATTCTACCTGTACCGGCTCTGTTAATCTAGCCCCAGTCGCCAACACCGCGACAATATGCTTTCCTTTACCACTGATCATTGGGCATTGGTACTGTCGAAGGATTGAACATTCTACGCTGCTTCGCACCGAGTTTTGTGTGGTACACTGTAATAGACGATACAATTGAACATTTGCACCAGCGTACTTAAATAGCATGCAATAACTACTCCATCTAGAGTTTTTATTTTCTTTAGCCTCGGATTAATGGGCGCTGATAGGGTCGTTCGATGTATTGCCGTTTTATACTTCTGTGAATAATTACAGGTCTGTGATTCTACTCGCAAATTTTTAATGCCTAGCGCGCGGCGCATTTGCAAAAAAAAACGCGATAGAAATCGCAATTCGGTAGCTCATCCCACCGACAGTGACCGCCATTTTGAAATGCTTGTGTGACGCCACACAGTATACACGGTGGAGCGTCGTCTGCAATTAGGCTGCAATATCAAAGGACAGGTCTTTTTTTGTGTGTGTGTCGCGATTGACACAGTGGTCGTCCCTCATGCAGAAGTCCTTGAGGAAGATGTTACCGCACTAAAGCGATATTGAATAAGGCCATTTTTCTTCAGGATAAGGCACGCTCACAGTCAGTGGGCTGCACGGTTAGGTTCCTTAGCCTATCGATGCACTGGTCGGCCGCATTACACCGGTAACGACGCCAGCGCTGCCAGTCTTCTGGGTGGAGTTGGCACGGCAAACGTTCGTCGATACCCATAGTGTGAGGTTTTCGGCCCGGCGATGCCGACGGAACTAATCTGCGGACGGTAGTCCGATGTGTTTTTGTCGGACTAGAGGCCATGGGAGAGCTTTACACCCGATACTCGAGTGAATAGCCTAACAGCTGCGCTTGTCTTTAGCTTAACTGAGCTACAAAAAGGAAAACAAGAAGCTACACCATATATGTTACCCCTTGTCATCAGCAATGAGCTTGGCCAGAAATGTTAGTCGGCGCCCAACTGTCGGCTCGTTCAGCGAAGAATAGGCCTAGGTCGAGTACGGGCGTTCGGGTCTAGAGTTTCGGTGATTACGGAGCGCGTATTCACAAGCTTTATCGGTCGCATCTGGTTATCGAATGTAGTTCTGGCAGCAGCGACTAGAAATCGACGGCTGCTTACATCACAAAGCGAGTGCACATTGAGCGGGAAGCGTCGATATATGTGACCCTGTCTAGCGAGCGCAGCCGGCAGCTGCCGGCGTCGCATGTGTGTATACCTGGCGTAGGCAGGGGACGTAGCATCCACGGCGCTTTTTGCAGCGCAGTTGTAGTTTGTGAACAAATAAAGGTGCAACTGATGCGAAAAGAAGTGGATAGTTTCGCTATTGTTAGCTCAGCTTGCATTTTATGCCGTGGGAACGAGCAGCATACATCCAGTCATTGCAAAAGCTATGTAAACAAACACGCTAGGGCGCAGTCGCAATCCGCGAATCGGCGCATTCCTGCGGCAGTTTAGTGTTCAAACACTAATTACTAAATATGTATGCTTACGTTGAAGCACTCACGGGTCACTTGCTGTAGAAGCACTAGAAAAACGGAAGGTGAGGCTCGTGTGTCTGTCGCAACCGCGCGCGCGGCTGCGGTGGAGGCGAGACAGAGGCGACCGGGAAGCTCTTGTTCGGTGCAGGATGCAGTGAAGAGCAATCGAATCGCGTTGGGTTTTGCGATGACTGAAGCGGCGGCGGCAGCACATCCTTTCGTGCGCTGGCCGTGGCCAGACTGATTATAGTTTTGCAAAAATGTTTTAACAGCCGAAAATAATTAAGTCTGACTAACACGCGAATATAACACCCAGTCACGAGGTATAGCGATTCGTTTTGGTTGCTCCTCTAATGTCGCAAAGTATGCTTTCGAGTCAAGGCATGCTTGTTTGAGATTTACTCTTAGTTTTTGGACCCAAAAAGCGACTGCAATACTTAACATTCAGGAACATAACGCTATCTCCTCCCAATTTTCGCGGCATATGCACACGGCCGAAGGAAACATTAGACAGGTGCCTTCTTATATGCGGGAGCGCTTGTGGCTAAATCAGGCTAACTCTCACAACGTAAGAAGAATACGCTTTTGATTGCATGCCAAAATTATACAGCATGAGCCCATTGATCTCAGCCTCCTCGGCAATCTCTAGACGCAGCCCAAAACAAGTCCGGATCTCTAAGGTCGCATATTATAATGAAGTGAAGGCTTCTCAAAGAAGAGGGAATATTTGTATAAAATATTTTTACTGCGAGGAAAAAGCTCAGTGACCACCATCCACGACTCGCATGTAAAAGTGCATCCGGCACCCCGAATAGCAGACCACATGGAGACGTCAGGGTTGACATTGTGACGTCAGCAGCCCGACTAGAAAGCTCATTCTGATATTAAAAAAGTAATTTTAAATCTACTGCATGGAATGAGCTCAAATGGCGAGGATTTGTAATTTAATGGGTGAGGAGTGAAATCCAAGAATCGGTTTATGTTCAGTTGTTAGCTGTCATGACCCGTTTAAGTTTATGCTCACCCATTCTCAAAAAGCATGGTGCCCCGTTGTGAGTGGTACGTTCGTACCTTTCCGTACATATTCTTTTTTTATCATTTTCGAGAAGAAATAGCGCAGCCGCGTGCAAAGCAGTGAACTACCGTTTTATTGCTACGCTGAGATGAATCATGAATGTACGAGGGTAACCATATCACCGCTTTATCGTCACTATGCCTGCCCCTGAAATGAAATACTTACGTCCGTGGTACTTGCTCGGGTGCTGCTGCGAGATTCTTCGATGAAGCTGTTGTACAGCCTTGGGACAGAAGGGATATCCGTGTTGCCTCAAATGAAGTAGTGTCTTAAGTTTTGCGCGAGTCCGATTCGGGTGATGTATATTCTTTTGTTAGGCCACACCATTACACCGATGGCCGACAACCACGTGAATGACACGAATGCTAGACCAGAGGTGTCTCGCCGCTGTATATTTTTTTTACTTTATTCACTAACCAGAAGTAAAAGACGTCTGGTAAACCATGCGCATCTTCCTTCAAAACTTAATATACCAGGAGGCTTCATTTGGAGCCCATGCAATACTCTTAATACATTCCTAGTGTTTCAAATATAAGATTCTTGTTTAAGTCGTCTCCAATAGTCATGACTTTCATGGAGGCTAAATAATCACTTGTTATAAATATTTTACAAAATAGAACATTATTTCAGGTTGACAGGGTGACAGCAGTACTCTGTTTAATAATATTTTTCTTTGTGTATTAAGGATTTCATAGAATCTGGCAAATGCAGTTCTTTCATGAATATTAGCCGATTGCGAATTCTACATGGTAACATCGAAAAAAATAACTTAATTCTGCAGGACCAATTTCAGGGTCGTTGGAATGTAATGATTTTTTATATTCTGAAAGGAAATTGAGTCGACTCAAAGCAGCTTCGAACCGCAGATTATCGAGGTAATTGCAGGTAAATGCTTTTGTGAGCAGACCTTTTCTTTTGCACCTTGCTTGGTTAGAACTGCTTCAACAAAGGAAGCGAAGAAGCATAGAGCTTGCCCTTCACGGACGAGCCAAAGCGACACAGACAACACACGGACAAACTGGTTATGATGCTGAGAACTTTACGTTTGGCGCATGACCACCTCACCTGCTGATACGGCAGAAACTTTTGCAGAACCAGCCTTCCTCTCCTTCTGCGTCTTCTAGCAGTTGAGAGCCCGAAATGAGGCATCCAGTCCAAAACATATTAAACAGCGCGGAATTAATGTCCCGGATGCTGCATAAAAGCTTAGAATTTTTATAAAATATACATAACTGACTAGACTGAGACTACTTTTAGTTGTTCAAGAAAACATGGTGAAGCCATGAACATGGTGTTTTACAATGTTTTACAGTGTTTTACACCATGGTAAACATGGTGTTTTACAATTTACACTAAATATTTCTTGGTTTACTGCGTAAGTCAACGTCTCAGTTAAATCCGCCCATGTTTCCTTGCAGGAGCTCTTCTGTTAGTTCCCTTCATCGATTGGGAAATTTTTCTTCACAGAAAGACCAGATGCCTGGGTGATATGTGCCTGTGCCAACATCGAGCACTATCAACTTCAGTTGCGGCTGACTTTTGCAATCAGATGACTCAAATAGCTCTTCGGTTAGAAATCGCTAGGCTGAAGAACGCTACGTGCACACTAAATTCAAAGATAGTGCGCAAAAGTCGGGAGCAGCTACATTGTCCTGAACGTGGTTGGCCTAATCAGTGTACGTTCAGAGGCTGCTATGCAAACCGCTTCCTCTGTGGATGCACTTCCTCCGTGGAGACTCTTGTGGATGCAACAAGGAGACATCTCTGAAGACATCCCAAAAACCGCCAAATAATATTGTCACGTAGTGGTGACAAGGCCGTTGACACCAAAAGAAGACACAGACTTGATGGTGCTTAAGTTAAGTTTTTATTGGGCTGGCTTGCGCCCGCAAAGGAATAATGCAACTCGGCGGTGGCGAAAGCAACAAACGTACTCGTCGATCGTCGAACAGAGAATGCCTGTCGAACTCGTCAATGCTTAATTTAAGGGCTGCTCAGAACAATCTAGATAATGTCGCATACTGCTAGTAGCACAACCTGGAACATTGTAGAAACATACGCGAGTGATCGGAATCCTCGAGACAAATCTCGGCGCATCGTTCGCGACAAATAAAATGATAACGCATCGTATCGCAACAACGAGCATGAACAAACACAGAATACAGAATTAATAAGCGCGCCAGAATAACAATGATAATGCCACATGCCAGCGGCTGCCGAACAGGAACAAATAAAGATTTAAACAGTTCACGGCATTACTCCCCCCTTAAAAACATCGCCACGATGTTTCAAAATAAACAGCCATGAATTAACATAAACATTGTAAAGCAAACATCAATAGCTTTTAGCACGCATAATATGGCTTAAGGCGTACAACATGCAGAATTTCTGGATGCCCTCGACGCCGCTGCCGCGCCATCGGGAACGACCTCGTAGTTCAATTGTCCTAGTCGGCGAAGCACCTTGTAGGGGCGAAGTATCGGCGTAAAAGCTTTTCGCTCAGTCCGCGGCGGCGAATCGGCGTCCAAACCCAGACCTGATCTCCAGGCTTGTACTCTGCATCGCGTCGTCTAAGTTGTAACGTCAGGCGTCGGTTCGTTGCTGATTTTCAATGCACATCTGGGCGAGTCTTTGGGCTTCCTCTGCACGTTGAAGGTAGGTGGCATTGTCCAGGTTATCTTCGTCGGTTACGTGTTGCAGCATTGCGTCAAGCGTCGTCGTGGGCTCCCTGCCGTACACAAGGCTGAACGAGGTCGACCTGGATGCCTCCTGAACGGCGGTATTATATGAGAAGACGACGTAGGGTAGAATGGCGTCCCAAGTCTTGTGCTCGGCGTCGACGTGCATACATTGCAATCATATCCGCAAAAGTTTTGTTGAGACGCTCCGCAAGTTCATTTGTCTGGGGATGGTATGCAGTAGTTCGTCGACGACTTGTATGACTGTATTCCAGGATGGCTTGCATCAGCTCTGCCGTAAATGCCGTTGCCGTGATGAGGACTTCTGGGGCGCCGTGTCGCAAAAGAACTTGTTCGACAAAAAACTCTGCGACTTCTGCCACTGTACCATTGGGCAGTGCTTTTGCTTCGGCGTATCGGGTAAGGTAGTCGGTGACCACAATGATCCACTTTTTACCCGCAGATGAAGATGAAAAGGGGCCGAGAAGATCCACCTCAATTTGTTGAAAGGGCAGGGTTGGGGGCGGTATCGGATTCAGTAGCCCAGCTGGCCTGATCGGCGGCGTCTTGCGTCACTGGCACTCACGGCACGTTTTTACGTAATGGACAACGTCGGCAGGCAGTAGCGGCCAGTGGTATTTCTCCTGCAGTCGATGCAATGTGCGCGCAAAACCAAGGTGCCCTGCTGTTGTCTCGTCGTGCAACGCATGAAGAGTTTCCTTTCTGGATTTGTTAGGCCCGACAAGAAGCTGCGCTGTCTTGTTGAGAGCGAAGTTCTTTATGATGACGTCATTGCTTAAGGCGAACGACGACAACTGACGCCTAAACACAGCAGGAGGAGAACCGGTCTTGCCTTCCAAGTATTCTGCTAGGTCTTTCAGCTGAGGATCTTATCGCTGTTGTTGTGCAAAGCTGTCGGCGCTTACTGGTCCCAGAAAGGCGTCGTTATCATCCTTCGTAGGAACGTCGACGGGAGCGCGGGATAAGCAGTCTGCATCTAAATGTTTTCGGCCCGACTTATATACTACTGTAAAGCCAAATTCTTGAAGTCTTGACTCTGTCGAGCAAGGCGGCCGGAGGCATCTCAAATTAGCCAGCCTGAAGAGCGCGTGGTGGTCGCTTACCACCTTGAATGGTCGACCGTATAGGTATGGACGCAAGTTAGAAATGGCCCTGATGATCGTGGTGCACTCCTTCTCGGTCGTCGAGTAATTGACTTCGGCTTTAGTGAGGGACTTTCTAGCGAAGGTGATTACCTTCTCCAGCCCGGCACTCTTCTGGACGAGAAAGGCTCCTACACTCTAAAAAAAAGAGTGTAAAAGGAGGGTAACTTCGGGATTCATGCTATCTGAAACCGCATGGCTTAAATATACCCTGCACAATCGCCCGCATGGAAGACGTTAGTCTCTTTCGCATGACTTTACACCATTTCGTCCCTGCAGCTCAAGCAAAAAAAAGTTTGCCGCTTGTTTCTTCTTTTTTTTTTATGATGGTAACCGGTTTCAAGCTGGGTGCGGCTGTGTTTCTACTTCCCGTCCGATGTCCTTTCAAGAGCTACCACAAAAGGACCCCCCGTTTTTCCCCGGAGGAGGTGGGGAATCGTCGAAAGTTGGGAGCATCTTATCTTCTTACAAAAAGCGGTGCCTCCGCCCTTCACCTCCCCCCCTCCCCCCCGACAACCTTTGGTCGTCCCGTCTTTTGACTCCTACGCGAGCTTGACCGTGGAGGGAGCAAGGCCGAACTCAGAACAAGGGCGGACAGACAAGTGTGTACGCTGCAAAACAGGGAGAAAGGGGAGGTGAGGGGGGAGTAGTGGCGAGGCGAGAAGCGAAGCAGTTGCTTTTTAGTTTTGTTGCTTTTATTCTCAACACAGCGTCACGTGTTCGTAGTTGCTTGAGCCTGCCTGCGTTCCCTGCGACTCTGCGAGTCCGAGAAGACGACGACGGCGATTGCCGCACGAGTCAGCGTTCGTGCTCTTTGTCGTTGGTACTCATCTGTGTTTTTAGAAAAGTTCGGTTGCTCTCAGCGATTATTTCATCGAGTGCGCTCGATGTCTCACTATGAAACGACTTCGTGAAAGTGTGAACTTCGGAATGAAACGGCGGATGGCTGGTCGTCGCGGTGGTGGTGTTCCAACGGATCCTTGGCGCCAAATTTCAGCCGCGCATGTAAGTGACGTTTTACATTTCGTTTTACGTGTTTTTCTCTGCTATTTAACTTGGCCTGAACATGTTTTGTTATTGCTTACGTCCGCGACGCTGCTTGTTTGTCTGTGAAACGGCCTCTGAGCACGACGTCTTGGATCCCAACCTGAGCATACCACTCCCTCAGTTCAGACTGGAGGAGCGGCGCATCCCAAAATTTTCAGATGGTCACGACCTTTTTGCGGGATGTTAATGGTGCATTTTTAGTCGTCTACGACACTCACAAGCATATCCCGCGGTCGAAAGTATGCGTCGACGAGCGCTAATGCAATCCCGGTGATACGCATTGACGTGTTTGCATGCCGAATTATTTTTGATCGCTGCCTACAATCGATTTTGATCGTCTGTTGTTGCTGCTTCACGGGAACGTTGCCATAAATGCGGGAGAGCATGCAGGGTGATGGGTTAAGTTTACGGTTCTTTTGCCAGCAACCTGTACGTTCGAAGGCAGCGCGCTTGATATCCTAAAGTCACGCTTTCAGAGCGCCGATTTAACCCCGCAGTTTTGAGCTGATGGCGTCGAGACCAGAGGTGGGACCGAGCCGATTCGTGTACATGTATACTGTCGCAGTAACGCAATGTGCAGGAAAGACATTTCTCACGCTTTTTTTTTTTCGCTGCAGGCTCAAGTCCTTCGTCTCGTCTGCGCAAGAACGTAGACTGTCGTTTCTTCAAAGAATTTGAAACTGGTCTCTGCTATCCGTGCTGGTAAGTCCAAAGCATTGTTTCCGTCAAGAAAGGGGCGTTTAAATTGACACGCGCACTTTTGTGGTCTGTTCATTGTTGCTTTATGTCTATCAAAGAGCATATTTTTCTATGCTGAGGAGCAATAGCCCTGGCATTACATTGATTTAGGAACCATTCAGTGCTATTGAGCAAGTTAGCAAGAGAGGAATTTTTTCAGTATGTAATCGATCTGAACATGTTGGCTTCTTTTTATTGAGTGAGCTGTTAATGTATGCCTCTTTTCTTTTTTTCTTCAAAACCTAATATTTAAATTGTTTGCACTTGGTTCTCAGCAGTAAGGTTATGTTCTCTGATGGGTGTAATTTTCAACAACTCACATGCTCTTATGTTGCTAGGTATGTCCACAATAGAATGAAACTAAAAATGAAGTACTGCAGGTGATATGTAATGGACGGTATTTTAGCACTTTCAGCTTTATTGTTTCTTTTGTGTTCTTTATATTGTTTTGTGCCATTTGTACTCAGCGTATTTTCCTTGTGTTCCACCACTACCATTTAACAAAAATATATATATATATATTTATATATATATATATATATATATATATATATATATATATGCCCCCACCCCTTATGTCATGTCTATGGGCTTATAAAGGGAGAATGAATGAAATGAAATTTGCAGTACAATTAGAACTGGATTGTGCAGCACAGTGGACATGTCTGCGGTAGAGGATAATGGTTGAATGGCTAATCAACCAAAATTAACTTAACTTTTGCATTTTAATTTTAGGGGACAGTATTATATACCAGAAATGAGGGTCCCCAATATTATAGGTGAGCCCAGTTCTTAAATTTTCCTAAAGAGCAATGTAGTTCAGAATATTGAACAAGGAAAGGCATATTTGAAAACTATTGTCTTGCTTTCCCACATTGCATGTAAAAAATGTTGCTACACTTGGTATTGTTGCCAGAATCATGTTAGCTTCTTCTGCAACATCAAAAAGAAAATATGTCTATATTATCTGAATAAGAAATGTCAGCAACACCCTTTTTTAGTTATGTAATGTGGAAAAACCAACTTACAAAGCTTTTAAAGGAATATTTTTGATGCTCATTATGTTAGACAACATAGATGAATAGGAGGGTTTTAGGCCTAGGCTCACTGATTAATAGCCTTCAATTTTGCAGTTTTCATATTGCTTCTTATAAACAAAAAGAATAGATAATTAAGACTAATCCTGAAGCTGTACCAGGTACCCAAAGTCCACATTGCTGCACAACCCACCGACAGAGACTGCACGGGTGTCTCTTCATAGTTTATGATTTGCAATCTGTAAAGGTAAAGAACATAATCTTCGAGAAATTTGTTGTAAACACTTTTTAATAATCATTCTTGTAAAATATTGGCCAGCATTTACAATTTCATTAGTTAGGCATCTAAAGAGATAAGCAGTGGACAGTTCTGGCAAATTGCAGTTTATGAAAAATTTTATTCCTGCTGCATGAGCTGCGATCATTACATGAAGCAGCAATACATAGAATATCAAGCTTTGTGGTTTGTTCAAGGAATTATAGGGGTATTGAAGTGTATTGTTTTTTGCCTCATGAGCAAGATAATGTAGTTTTGAAGTGAAACGGCAGTCTTGAGAAGTTTTTGGCATCGGCATAAGCTGATGTGTGGTGTGAAACTAGCAATGAACTTATGTAAAAGTTGCATTTTTTTGCCATGCTTTACATAATTCTGCATCTGTGGCATCACTGCAGTAATGCACATGTGCAGAAGGTGCTTTGGATGTGCCTTGCTATCATTGCTCTTTTAGCATGAAATGTTCCATCTTTCAGAAGTGGTATCCCGCATTTTATAAGGCATAGCCTCTGTGGTATATTCATGCCTTTTTCCAGGAATGTAAAGTGCACTAAAGGCAGAAACAATAGAATGACCTTAGACATACCCCTGCAGGAGCAAGCTCTGCAGGAACAAGTTTCATTCGTTATATTCATGAGAAATGACTACGAATGCAAGAACAAAAGAACCTCCCCCCC
>JAJIZL010018866.1:0-16085 GCA_023969395.1 Amblyomma maculatum | reverse complement strand
GCCGTTATTTTGTAATAAACGTGATGGAGGATGTTCGGCAGTTCGCTCGTATGTGGCCCCTCCGCAGGTCGCCGCTCACGGCTCGGCGAGCGGCCAGTAAGAACGTGGACTTGGAGAACGATAACGGGAAGAGGTAATGACGAAGGACCCGTATTGTGGGACGTCTGGAGGATCCGTATGCGCCGACAGGTGCTCCTCGATTTCGGCTGGTCGTTCACCACTCCTAGGACATCGTGCACGTGGATGGAAGCCACGAAGTCCGGTGCGGAGGTACGGACAGAACCTCAACATGTGGCTGGCCTCACCGCAGCGGTAACAAAGGGGCCGATTGTCAGGGGCACGCCAGACGTCAGTCCTTCAAAACCGTACCTCGGCTAGAAGAGGAGGACGGCTCGGTCTTGGATCAAGAGTAGGGGTGTTCACTCTGTGTCTGGGAGAGTCTTACTCACTATAGTACTGGTTTGGATGAGGCACAGTTGTGTTCGCTCTTGGAGAATCGCACTTGGTAGGCTGCTGAAGCACGGACGCGTACGTCGGCACGCTTGGTGGCGGTGGCTGCACACCAGGTAACGATGGTTCCGGGACAACTTGCCTAACTTCTTCACAAACGACCTCCGCGAGTGATGCACGCCTCGACGTCGACGTTAGACCCTGTAGCTGAATGTGTCTCAGTTCTTCTCTTACCACAGATCGAATAAGCTCCCGTAAGGCATCATCAGAAACGTTGAAACTTGAAACATAGAGGACCGGTGACATGGCGGAAGACGTATATTGTGGCTGCACAGCAACCATAGTTCTTAATAAAGAAAGTAATAAAATTCCCATAAAGAGAGGTGTTAGGCAAGGAGACACGATCTGCCCAGTACAGTTCACAGCTTTCCTAGAGGAAGTATTCAGAGACTTGGAATGGGAACAGTTAGGGGTAAGGGTAGATGTGGAATACCTCAAAAAGCTGCGATTTTCTGATGACATTGCCTTGCTAAGCAACTCAGGGGATGAACTGCAAATAATGATTGATGATCTAGACAGGAAAAGTAGAAAGGTGGGCTTGAAAAATAATATGTAGAAGACTAAGGTAAGGTTCAACCGCCTAGGGAAGGAACAACAGCTTACGGTAGGTAGCGAAGCACTGGAAGTAGTAGGCGAATATGTCTACTTAGGGCAGGTAGTAACCGCAGATCCGGACCATGAAAAGGAAATAACAAGAAGAATATAACAAGAAGAAAGGAAATATACGACGGTTATTGCGGATAACGCCGGCAGCGTGTTTTCAATCCCTGCCGCAGGTCAAGTAGTCAAACTATTTGCGTCCAACTTCAACTAATCAGACCAATCTCTGCCCTGCTAACAAATATACGAAGCTACATGCCAAAGGAAAAAACAGTTGAAGCCATCCTTGAAGATCATCGCACTGACATCGCTTTATTTACTGAATCTTGGCTAACACCTGATATTCAAGATTCAGAATTACTGCATGAGAGCCAATCCTTTCGCTTCTACAGGCGAGATCGAGTAGATCGCCGGGGAGGCGGCATACTTGCTCTTATAAAGTCCTCTCTATCATTCGCTCTATTAGAGATAAACTGCCACAGCGAAATAATGTGTGTAAAAATTTGTCTTCCCACGTGTACCAACATACTAATTGCATGTTATCGAGCACCTAGCTGTTACGGATCATCCTTTTATCACGGACCTTCACCCTGTACTTTTTGACTTGCAATCGAAATTTACTCATGCCAATCTTATACTTTGCGGCGATTTTAACTTCCCCGACATCGACTGGGAGGCCCTGACTGCGTCATCTCGCCAGTCTAAAGGTTTCCTGGAACTGGTTCTTAGCTTCAATTTGTTCCAAGCAGTTAATCAGGCAACCCGAGGCTCAAATATTCTCGACCTGATCCTTGTTTCCACTCAGGAATTAGTCCAATCCCTTTCATTCTCCAGTGGCCTGAGTGATCACTGTCTCCTTTTCTTTAATCTTACAATTGAAATCCCAACCCACCAACCTTCCTTTAAATACATCCGTGATTACGGGAAGGCCGACTTCGCGAGCATAAACTCCGACCTCGAACACTTCCTTACCTGATTTCACTTATCAATATCTACAAGATCCGTAAACGAAAATTGGTGCCTTTTCAAACAAAAAATCCTATCGCTCATTGATGTCTACGTACTACTTATCTGCATCCGCGGGGATGCCACAAAACCATGGTATTTCAATACATTAAGAAAGCTATCGCGTAAAAAAAAAACGCCTTTTTCGTGATGCAAAGAACTCCGGATCATCTATTAAATGGGACAAGTACTTTGAGTGCCTTCGCCAATACACTATGTTATTGCGGTCATCCAAAAGAAACTTTTACAGCAATGATCGTCTAGGTATATTGCGAGTTAACCCCAAGAAAGTTTGGAATTTACTGATACCCGTTAATAACAGCTCCTACAATATATCCTTAAAGAAACACGATGGCACAAATGTCCCGCTTTCTGAGCTTTCTGACGCATTAAATTCATACTTCGCCTCTATTTTTAATCTCGACACAGCCGAAAACAGCTTTACTTTACCGCTCCGGAATTTCACTTCAATGCCGCCTGTTACCATTTAATCGGAGGGAATATCAAGACTCATTGACAGCCTCAAGCCGTCTACAACTACCAGACCTGACGACATTCCTGCTAAGATTCTCAAGGGAACTAAGCATCTCACAAGCCAAATCCTGCAACTCACAATCGCCCAGTCTTTCAACACCAGTAAAATTACCGATGACTGGAAATCAAGCAAAGTTGTGCCTGTTTTTAAGACCGGAGGCCATACTGACCCCTCGAATTATCGTCCCATTTCACTGATATGCATCTCATGTAATCTTCTCGAGCATATTCTGTACTCCCATATTGCAAATCACCTCAATCATAACTCTTTCTTTTTCTCCAAGCAGCATGGTTTCAGGGCAGGCTTCTCGCTCGAAACACAACTTTTCGAATTTACAACCGATCTTCACCTAAATCTAGATTCTTTACTTCAAACAGAGGTCATCTACCTAGTTTTTTCCAAAGCCTTTGATCGCGTCCCTCATCAGCGTCTCATATGTAAACTTGAGTGCCTATCACTTGATTCTCTAATCTTAACCTGTATCCGCTGCTTTTTAACCAACCGCTCACAGTTCACCGTCATTGGCGGTCATGCATCCGAAACTACTGATGTTATCTCCGGAGTACCCCAGGGTTCCGTTCTCGCTCCGCTTCTTTTCCTCGTTTTTATCAACGACCTGCCACATGGGATTTCGTCATCCGTCCGCCTTTTTGCTGATGATTGCGTCATTTATTGCGGCATTTCCATTAATACCGACCAGGAACTTTTACAAGCCGACCTCAATAAAATCCAAAAATGGTGCTCCGACTGGCTCATGCAGCCTAATATTTCAAAATGTAAATTCATGCACATTTCACGTAAAAGCTCCATTATAAACTTTTCGTACTCTCTAAATTCCACTGAATTATCACTAACAAACTCGTACAGGTGCCTCGGTGTTGAAATAACGAACAATTTCACTAGGGTGGACCATATCACGAAACTTTGTGCTAGCCCCTCCAGAATACTTGGATTCATCCGAAGAACACTGGCTATGTCACCTCCATCCGTTAGACAGCTAGCTTACGAAACATACGTCCGCCCGAAAATAGAATATGCCTCAGCAATATGGAACCCCCACCAGGCCTACTTGATCCAGTCTCTCGAAGCCACCCAGAATCGCGCAGCACGCTTCATAACTTCCCAGTATTCAGCTCGACACAGCGTCACTGACTTTAAATCATCTCTCGGCTTCAATCCCTTAGCGCTTCGTCGGAAACTTGCGATCATTTGTCTTCTACATAAATTATATTTCAACTTTCCTGCACTCCGAGAAAATTTATTACGTGCTCCTTTCCACTCGTCTCGCCGTTTTTTTAACTCCCGTAGCATATAACGTTTGCATGGTTCCATAAATGCCTTCAATCAATCCTTCCTCCCCATCGCCATAGAGGAATGGAATCCCCTTCCAGAAAGCATTGTTACCGAGTCTAATCCCTCCAAGTTTACGCAATTACTTACTGATCATTTCGACCTGCTATAGACAGTTTTCCTTGCGGTCCATTATTAGCAATTCGATTTGCTTGCACTGTTGTGTCAACGTCTAATTTTCTGTAGTTCATCTTTTTGCCACTTTTTTTACTATAGTTGATTTTACTACATATCGTTATTTTGTTATGCCTTGCTACATGGTTATCTGTATTTTGTGTACACTGTATCGATTGCCTGACTTTTCTTTGTTCTTCCCTTAACGATTTTTTTTTTTCAAATTTGTCAAGGTTATGCATTTTTGTATTCTTTTCCTTTGTTTTTATGCCAATGTATGAAATTTTCTCACCGTTGTCCCCCCCCCCCCTTATGTAATGTCCCTGATAGGGATCTTTAAGGCAATAATAATTGATGATGATGAAGATTGGGATGCAGTGCATTTGTCAAGCACTCGCAGATTATGACTAGCAGCTTACCGGTATCGTTCAAGAGGAAAATATACAACAGTTGCATCTTACCTGTACTTACCTATGGGGCTGGAACGTGAAGGCTAACAAAGAGGGTTCTACTTAAGTTGAGGACAACGCAGAGGGCTATGGAACGAAAAATGGTAGGAGTAACATTAAGAGATAGGAAGCGTGCAGAGTGGGTCAGAGAAATAACTCAAGTTACCGACATTCTAGTGGAAATTAAGAAGAAGAAATGGACATGGGCAGGACATGTAGTGCGAAGAGAGGATAACCGATAGTCGCTGAGGGTAACAAACTGGATTCCAAGGGAAGGAAAGCGTAGCAGGGGGCGGCAGAAATTTAATTAGGTTGGCGGATGAGGTTAAGAAGTTCGCAGGGGTCAAGTGGATGCAGCTAGCACAGAACCGGGTTAATTGCAAAACTATGGGAGAAGCCTTCGCCCTGCAGTGGGTTTAGTCAGGCTGATGATGATGATGATGACGTCTAACAGACATGACCTGTCTCCCCTGACTTCTTAAATTTGGGTGGCCTTCTTCCTCCAAGAATATATAGATTTTTACCCCGCGTGTGTTTTCTAAGAGACATAGTTAACCTCCTTTCCTCTTCGTTCTTTGAGTTCTTTCTCTTTGTCTCTTTTTTTTTTCAAAAAGAAGCAGTTAAAGGAAAGATGCAAGAAGAATCTTCAGGCGCTTTTGGTGATGCTGTTTAAACACACCCTGGGAAAACTACGGGACCTTCGTCTGTATTTTTATTTAATGTGTAATTATGTTCAAAGTAATAAACTCTCACTTAGAAAAAACCTTGACCTGTCGGACTTTTTAGACATCTAACCAATTGATTTGCCCATTCTTGCAGAGCGATCGATTTTCTCGCTTTTTAAATTTTCTCCCCATGCCGCCTCTCATTTTGATTACGTCGGCGCTTTTCAGAACGCAGGGTTGTTCATAAAAAGTGTTAAGACTTGTAGCAGCTAGTGTCATAATAACGTAGAAGTAGGGCTGGTGGAGAATGGTCCATCATGCATTGTTTCTTCTGGTAGTAAATTATAAATGTTGCAAGAGTCGGGACTCTTTCATATGATGTAAACTGAGATCCTAAAGTCTTTTCAATTATCTAAAGAGAATATTTATGATTAATTTGCTTGGCCAGAAAAGTTCTCTACATCTGTCGTCAAGAAGAGAGCGTACTCAAGACTGCTTGAGCATTCGTTGCAGTCTTGAGTACGTTGAACCACTTACGCAACTGCAGCTAGGATCTCTTGGAAGAAGGCAGCAGAGCAGGTAAAAACAACACAAAGCGCAAGAGGCACACAAACGCACACAAGGACAACGCTGCACTGACAACTATATTAACTGGAAACCGCACATCTTCTTCCTTCACTTCACGTCTGCAGCCAACTTCTTTCTTGACGTTAACATCCTGCCGGTTTGCGCACACATTCTGCTTCCAAGAAATGTGTGACCAACTAGCTCATCGTTGGACTCTATTATTGCAGCTAGGATAGCGTGTTTGTGCACTGAATACATGTAAATAAGGTTTCAATTGTAGCTGCAGTAGCTTTTTCGTAACTGCGCTCGCTAGCGCTCTTGGTGTTACTAAAACTGAAAGCAAAAAATATTCCTACACTGCAATTTAGCGTGGCGATTGGGGAGTGGCTGAGTTTGAAGGGCAAATTAATGGAGAACAGGCGCACTTTAATGTGGACTAAGGATTATTAACAACGTAACCCTTCTCGTAACGAATCATAAATGTTTCTCACAGTAATCTTTTTTGGTTTTTAAATTCCAGATGGTGAGCATTATACATGTCGTTCGATCTTGGTTTGCAATTGGAATTTAAGATTATGAACGTCTTTCATTGTAGGCTTCTGCTAGCTATGGACATCTCAGGATGCGGAATTGTAATCTATTCATGTGGTTTGATTTGGTTGATAGGGTTTAACGTCCCAAAGCGACTCGACTACGATAGACGCTGTAGTGAAGGGCTCGGAAAATTTGGACCACCTGGGGTTCTTCAACATGCACTGACATCGAACCGTACAACGGCGCTTTGCATTTCGCCTCCATCGAAAAGCGGCTGCCGCGGCCAGGATTTGACCCCACACACTCGGGCACAGCAGTCAAGCGCTCTAACCACTTCAATACCGTGCCGGGTTAGTTTCATATAAAGACACTAGAGCTGATTGAGTTCTTGCTATCAGGGGTAGCTCGGTAATGACAAATTGGTGCGAATATGCATACACACGCACTTTTTTCTCACTTCTGAAAATGACTGTTTATTGACCTGCGTGTTTTAGGCTAAATTTCTCCACTTTGTCATAGTAAGTTTGTATGCCTATCTTTTCGGACGGGCTGACTGCCTTGTACAAAAGATGAATGTTATTGTAAAATAGCCCCCCCCCCCCCCCACACACACACAAACACACACTCGCGCGCGCGTGTGCCCATACTTTCCTACACGGTACCACTACACGGTACCACTAACGCCAAGCAGTGGAGTTTGGATAGAGCAACATTTAATACATAGTCCAAGTACCACTGCCACAGATTTCTGAGAAGAAAAGCAAACAGAATAACGCACCGATGCTTTCGCCTCGACGACCATTTATAGACAGCGAACGCCACTGGGATCAAAATGCAATTTGAACTTTTATTTGGAAAGCAACGGGCATCCCCAAAGACTGAGAGCAAAAGTGGGCTGCAGTCCTCTTTGCTGCTGTTAACGTTTCCCCCATGGAGCCGCTGCCTGTCACCATGTGCTGCCGTCCCCAGAGACGAAGTAATAAGGCCATGCGTGTCGGTGTGACTGTAATGCATTTTATAGCACCGGCAGGCGATCGCGACTGCGCATTTCCTGGTTGCTGTCAGGTTTCTCGCGGCGCCCGGCGGTAGGTGCTTGGGAACTGGGTAATTGCACCCGTCAGGACGCTATTTGTCGGCCTCTTCCCTCTCCGCTCTGCGCGTGCTGTTATCCTGTGTCGAGAGTCAGAGTTACCGGGACGCCAACTCTCGGAAAACAATCATTGTTGTCGTATATCGCTTCCTAGTCACTCGTTATTTTTACCAGAGGAAACTTCCTTTCCACATATTTTGGGCGATAGTCTCGCATAACTGCGCCAGAATAAAGTAGGGTTCCGCGCACTTACATCCCGTAAATGTTTTCTCCTCATATCTTATACAGTTACAAGTAAACCTTCCAATGATGCGCCAGGCTTGGATGTTTTGAGTGAACAGAAAATGTGCGCTCACTACAAAAATGCTGCACAGAGGTAAAAAGTCGCAAAAAAAGCTGGACGAAACTGTGTCTTTAAAAATAGTTACCTGAAGTGTGCTTCCTTCTAAGGATAAAAGAGTGCATTGTAAAGAGACGGATGAAAAATAGGGACATATAACGTCAGGCCGTGTACCCCCGCTCGCCAGCCATGCATTGTGCGAGCGATCAAGGTGACGCAATATACAGAAAAGTGTGCTTAAGTCAAAGCCACCTCGACGAAGTGAAATCTGGTACTACGCCGCAAGTCTTCAGCTGCCACTTTTTATCCTCATTGTGCGATGCCAGCGCACTTTAAGCACCACCAGGTGGTATATTGCGATTCGGAAGCCCTACAATAAGGCGGGCCTCAAGCTCAATGCGTCTATTAGGAACGGAAAATTCCACATAATACACGCAGCTGCTTTTACGCGATAGCATAGTGGTTCCGCGTTGCAGGAAAGCTGGTCTCGCTATCAAATGTATCGCCGAAGTTGGTCGTGAGGAGCAAATGCTATCTAGTAGACCAGCTCATGACTTCACCGCCATATGACAGCCGATAGGAATTTAAGCAAGCCCGCAATGTTCATGTTCACACGGACGATAGTTGTGAAATGAAAGTAATTGAAACATGACATGGAATGAGTAATAAACGTTGCTGCCTGTCTACATTTAACGAATTGTATGAAGTAATTCAGTACGCGTAAAGAATATTTTGAATCTTAGCTGCATTGGAACCAAGAATATATAGTTTGCCAGCCACCTGCTCATCCACACCGACTAGTTCAGCAGGTATTCAGGTCGTATGAAGGTAAATAAATGATTACCTTGAGAGTTGTACATGTTCAGTACATTTTGACTTATATACCTTATTGAAAAAACCTATATATTTAGGGCCTATTCATATCAGGTTATTGGAGATGGAATTTGTGGAAATGCAATAATAATTATGGAATAATATGAAGTAATTGTGGAATAATATGAACTGAAAATGCTTTATATCAACGTTTACTTGGAACACACACCGGAGTGGGACAACAAAACGTCAAGATGCATGTTCGCGCCGCTGTGTTCCGTCAGTTGCCATTTCGCTTTTTCACGCGATGTTTATCCAATTAATCACGTAGCACTACCCATAGATACCACATAATTTTACCCATATATCATACCCATGGTTGTTATCAGGCTAGTTGGTTATCAGTTGGTTAGCACATGCACTAACGTTCCTATAGGAGGTAAAGAGACGTCACGGACGTCATTTTGTTGTGCAGAGCAAAGTTTCAGCTTTGCAAGTCAATGCAGGTACGGGTAAGCCGATTGCTTATTCCTGCAGCCTTTCACCTTGCTTTATGCATCACAATACGGCCCCAACTGTTACGTATGTGCATACCGCCTACAATTGATTGCATGGCCACGGGTTCTAAAATATCAGTTTTTAATCTAAAACCAATAATTATAAGGCTGTCTTGTCGGCACAAAATTATTTCAAAATGTGCTGGCCAAATTTGTCGGTCCGAGAACGTCTCCCTATATAAATTAATGCTAAAAAATTTATTGGTATCGTGTAGTACAAAAATGAGTGGGTAACAATTAGTAGTGAGGTTGACCAATTGTAATTGTCAATAATTATACTTGCAGGCCTTTGCCCTGCAGTGGGGATACTCAGGCCGATGATGATGAAATATTGCATGTCTCGCTATAGTCAGGGATCCTTTTTGGCAAAGAGATTTAATATTAGAGCACCCATTTGAAGCAGTGGGCGCATTCACATTTTTTTTTACTTCAGACTAAGCCAGCAAATCAACATTGCAATCACCCGTTGATAGAACAAATTGTACAGACTTCAAACCAAATTCTAAAATAATATCTGTAAAACCAAAATAACGAACCAAATGCAGAAAAATTACAAACATCGATATTATAATTTGCCACCCAAGTAGCGTAAGAACACATTTACAAAGAGCCCACTGCGAAAAAATTAATGAATGCTCCTAAAGGCATCTGCTGAGGTCACCTCGAAGAAGAAAATTTAATATGGCTACAGTAAAGTATTTCGCTAAATCCCCGACTTAGTACTCCACCACGAGTGTGTTGTATATTAGAGTACAGAGCCTCACTCCTTATACCATTGTTATGAAGTGTAACCGCCGCAATGAAATGTAGTCTACAGCGAATAAAATGAGTCTATACTAATCATTGCAAGGTGGTCATGAATTGTGATTCAAGGCTATTTCTAGGCAGTCTCCTGCGGCGGAAGTTCCGTATTCTGACCCTGAAAGAGAAGTTAGGAAGCAACTGTCCTTTCAGTTTTCTTCACTATAGCAGTGCATATGCTTGGGAATTCATCCAAAATAAGCAAGTGTAAAAACATGCGATGCAAAAAAAAAAAGGATGTTAATCTTCTGTTTTAGATAAATTTATGAGTTAAATAAGCAACATATCTTTAGACTTGGTCCAGGTCACAAGCCCATCATATATATATGCTCGGTCATCTCTCGTTCGATAGGTATGCATTTGAGCTTAGTCACTTGTCACAGATACTGGGGCCACTTTGATGGCTGCGAATGTTTTAAAGCCCTCTGGAACATTAGTGGCTGCTGTTCTGTTTCTCTTTCCAATTTTACAAACGCAGGTGAATGCTGCAATCCAGCCCGCTGTATTGGTGACATCGTTTTCTTTTCGTAAACATTTCTATCCTGAACATCGCACGTGAAACGCTTCTTATTTGGGAAAACGAAACGCGACGAAATACCAGTTTTAACGTGTAATGCGAAAGGTATTGAAGATATCGCGATTTTTGCGCATTAGTCGAGCCGTCGGCAATTGAAAAAATGCCTTTTCAATGTTGCGTCGGGGAAGGTTGGGACAGCACGTACGACGAGAGAAAGAAAGGAAGGAATGAGTGTCTACGTGGGATTTGTTTACATCTCCGATCGTAGTGGGTCGGTGCCGCACGCGGAATTCCTTTTATTGCAAGCCTCTTAATGAGCGGCTGTGCAGGCATCGATCGCCGGCATTTCGGGAAGCCTCTGCTGGGCCGAGTCTCCCTCAATCGCGATTAACGGAGATTAGAGTCGTGGGACCCTAGGAGTGCAGCCAGCGTGATAGAGAAACCTTTCGAGCAATCTCTTGGCTTGGACATCGTATATAAGGCATAATGCAGATTGAGCGTGCCTTTAGACCAACCACGCACAAAACCCATTTCCAATCAATAGCGCACTTCGCAGAATAGCAACTAGAGAAAAGCACAATGGTACAGCTAACGTAATCGCTTAGCGAAGATCGAAGAACGAACAGGTTCTATTGATTTGTCCTTTTATAACCCCAGACTTATTTCAATTATATCGTAGAGAGGTTCATTGAGACCCAGTTATGTAGTATTCAGCTAGCTTTCCAGTCAAGAAATAGTTATAAGCGAGAGGAGCTTGCCTAAATTACGGCACAGGAGCTTTGTAGTTCTCTCTAAACATTAGCCCTTTTTTATCGTGACTACTCAAAATTTTGATGTTCCGCTAAATGTTACTGCTTTCACCAAATTGCCGAGGCCGAACATCGCACTGAAATTCGGTTGTGGCAATAGAAAATGCTCAGGAAGCTTTTCAAGTGAATTAGCTTCTTTTTCTGCCAGCCCGAAGGTTGACATGCGCCTTGACGGATCTTTTCTGCCTATTTAATATTGGATGTGATCCTTCCGAACTCGTCATCGTAATGCATTCATTTCAAAGTTTTATTTTCGTTCACCCGAATGACCGCTAAGACAAAAGTGTACTGTACCACCTCTTACATACAAAAGCTGGGTCGCGGCGAGCTCGTTTCCATAGTTGGGTCGAACAGTCTAAGTGTGCATTTAAACGTTGGTTGAGCAGTGTAATGCGCCGACACTGTGAGATGATGCCCGCGTATAGAAAATGTGGTAAACTACGGCCGCTTTGGCTTCATTAATGTGCAGGAAAACCACAAGAGCGATTCCGCATTTCACCTGGATCAGAAAAACTGCCTCCGTATCATAAATAGAACACTCGCTGCTGTGCTGTGTCCCGGTACGCCTCCGCCGCTATACGCGCCAGCGCCGGGACCAAAGTTAGAGGTGGCAAATTGGACCACTAAGATCCGGTGAAGCCACCGTGGGTGAGGTGAAATTTCTTATAGCGCCGGGGAAGCGCTTGAATAGCTTGAACCTTTCTTGTTCTTTTTAACTGAGTGACAAAAAAGGCCCAGTATGTGTCACACTTTTCTTGCGGACATCTGACCGCGCAGTAAGGGATGGGAGAGCCGGGAGTGGCTGTCTGGCTGATTGACAGCTAGAGTGTGACAATTTACTCCGACGGACATACAATGATAAGCCATTAAAGCTTTTCGCCTTAAAATAAAACCAAGCTTGCATTTGTACCATTTTTGTGGCTAGTGCGGTACGCTATTAGATATATGACGCAAAAATTATTGCTTGAATTGCACTGAATTTCTCCTTCACGGTGTACTAATATATTCTTACACAGTGTTCTCCTGCCAAGCTTATCGTTTACGAGAACACCGATGAGGCTGAGCAGCTGTCTACCGAGAAGAAGCACCGGCGTGCAGGTGCAGTGCGGAACGCACGATTCTGAACTGGAATTAGCGCATGTCAGTTTGAGAATAACCTCAGTAGCCTGTTAAAGCGACCTGTTGACCTCTGCAATTATGTGCCTCAAAATTCCTCATCCAGCGTTCTCGACTCCAACAAATTATGCAGCTGCACACTATTATCAACAATACCGGCAAATTTTCTCCTGCCAGTTTCAAACCACCACATTTTGTGCTACTAAAATGTACAGCGGGTGGAAAAGATTGGCCGGATATCGCCGACTGTAATTAACTGGACCATCCTGATCTGGACTCGTGCCGTTATCCTGAGGAAAAATGAGGGCAATTATGTCGACGGCAAAGAATTAGGGTATTGTCTTATCAAAAATAAAATATGTAATTTATTCATGAAGCAACCATGTGGGAAAAAAAAAACAGGAAAAGGTGTTTCGAATCAGAGGGTTTAAGCATAATGTGATCTACTTTAAAAACAAGTCAATTATTTTTGTGCCGGGGTAAGGTAATTTTAAACTCTATTGCAATTTGCAAGCAACTGCATCTAATATTCAGTACAACCTTGGTATCTATGACGTGCTGGGACGGCAGATACGGTAAGCAAAACACAATACGTGCTTGAAACACAGAGCACCTAAAATGTTAAGTCCCTTCACCAGTTTAAAAGAGAACAAACCTGATAAATGCCAAGGACGACGCTTGAGGAAGCGCCTCCAAGTTTCGTAGTGGAAGAAAGGCATGTTCCTTGATCAACTAACACGCGTGATATAGGCCAGTTACCTGTGCTGTTTCTTTTGGGGGCTCCATGATGGATTAGAGTATTTATGTGTTTCACAGGTCTTCATTGAGGGAGTACGATAGTAACGGGTGCGGGCCGCTTGCTTGGCTGCTTGTCACACGTGCATATATAATGTTGTTTTCTGGGAGGCTTTCTTGAAATTGTCTACTTGGCCAGATATTTCGGACGCCCGATAAAAATACTGGGCACAGCATTCGCCGACGGACGCGGTTTCTTCGCGGCTACGTTTAAAGGTACACTGCCATTGAACTCGGCGTAGAACGATTTTGAAATCATATGCTCGGAAAAGTGCTTCGCGCAGACGTAGACTCGTTCCAGATTTACTGGTTAGTTTCCTAGTTCTTTTCCTTCATTGTGAGTCAACGATTTTTAGGTATAGGTATTTAAAAACTTCAGCTGCCCACCTGTTCGCAGTGAAGTTATTAAAAATACACCTCAATGACAATCATCGCTTCTATCGTCGGGTTTCTTTATTCGTCTTTGTCGCCATTGCGCTGGTTCGTTGAGTATGAACTATCATTAAGACAGGACTTCAGCGACCAGTTCCAAAGACCATTTCAGAGTGGGCGATTTCAGTGATACCGGCACTAACGTGATTTGGCTGATTTTCAGGAACAGGTAACAAATTATTTTCAAAATGTTTAGGCTATCATTTTGTAGCTCGTCGACATAGCATACGTCTTGTGAAAACCTCCTTTATATAAACTATAGAAAGCAGAATACGCAGAATACGCTATTTTTCTCACCCTGAAAATACTAGGATACTGCACCGCATGGCGCTCAACAAAAAGCGGCGACTTTTATATTTTTTCGCAAATGCTGAGTCTTACGCGCCAACAAGTTTAAGAGTTCTTTTGGTCTTCCTTTTCGCCACCGATGAGGAGCTTGAATAAGAGTTTTACTGGCACACTATCTAGCACTCTGGGAACACACTAACATTTATTGCTTATGTCTATGTGCACGTCTCCTAAAAAACAATGAAAGCTCAATCAACGTTCGAGGGGGTATAAGGCGCCAGTATATATGCAAGCATGTGCGGGAGCAAGATAAGGTATTAGGTCTGGTGCTAAATAGGAGGATGGCGAAGTGAGAAAGAGAAGGGCGCCTTAGATTCGGCCTAAAAGCAGCAAAAGTAAACCCTGTAGCCCCGAATAACTGGCTGTGGTTGGTTGATATAGATGAAACAATTCCGGGCTCTTCCAGAAAACGCATATGCCGCCGGGCACTTTGCCCGCACGCTAGAATGATCGACGTTGATGCCACACGTTGCCTGTGCAGCTTGCGCGGATTACCATAGGTCGCCTTAATCGCAGCAGAAGGAAGAAGGGTTCTTTAATATATTTTTTTTTTTTGCTTTTCAGGGAGCACTTGGTTTTTATATGTACGTAGCATGAAAATATCAGTCAACAGGTAGATATAAAAGGCTCGAGCATAAGATTCAAGACAGTACAAGAAAAGACCACGCAGTTTGGGACCCGAAACGCAGGCTTCCTAGCCAGTGTTGCGACTGGAGGAGGTTCCTTACGATAGCGTTCGTTGCGCTTTTCTTCTTCTCAGCACCTTTCACACTTGTGCTGAAGCGTTAGATTTGTCTTCTAGTCTGCCTGTATCGCCCAACACCTTTCTGTGTTACGTAGTTGAAAATATCTGGTATGTCATCCACAAGTTCTTGCCTCATTCAAGTTTTCCTATCTTTTAGAAAGGAAGATCCTCAGGCGAGCAGCATAATGTCTACTACCAATCTACAGCTCCTGAAAGCTCTAACGTCATATTACATACAAAAATGGTCTATGTGCTTCAATGGAAATGTGTATGATCAGCTATGTCCAGCTATGCACTTTTATAATAAGCTATAAAGTGCCATTGGAATATCTATGGGCAGCTATAGAAAATTCTATACCACTTTGTTTATATCTTCGAAACCATACAAAATCTCTTTAGCTAACTATAGAAAACTATATATCCGTGAAGCTATAGATTATTAGCCATACAGTTATCTTTAGCAGCCTATAGAGATGGGAATGCTCTAAAGCTACAGACTACAAGCCATAGAATTAGTTTCAGCAATTTTAGCAAGCTATAGAAAAGCTTATCTCCTGAAGCTATAAACTATTCGTCATTCAGTTATTTTTAGCTGTCTACAGAAATTTGTATGGTTCTAAAGCTACAGACTGGAAGCCATAGAATCAGTTTAAGCAAGCTATAGAAAATTTTATGTTTCTGAAGCTATAGACTATTAGCCGTAGAGTTATCTTTAGCTGTGTACAAAAATTTGAATGGCTCTAAAGCTACAGACTACAAGTCATAGAATTAGTTCTAGCAAGCTATAGAAAAGCTTATCCTCCTGAAGTTATACACTATTCGTCATAGCGTTATTTTTAGCTATCTATAGAAATTTGAACGGCTCTAAATCTACAGACTGCAAGCCATAGAATCGTCAGGTTTAGCAAGCTATAAAAAATTGTATGTTTCTGCAGCTATAAACTATCAGTCAGAGTAAGTTATCTTTAGCAGTCTAAAGAAACGAATGGTTCTAACAGACTACAACCTATAGAATTGGTTTGAGCAAGCTATAGAAAAGCTTATGCTCCTGAAGCTATAGACTAATAATTATACAGTTATCTTTAGCTGTCTACCGAAATCTGAATGCCTCTAAAGCTACAGACTGCAAGCCATATGCGCTCTTTTAGCTGGCTATAGAAAAGCACATGCTTCCGATGCTATAGACTGGTAGTCGTACAGTTATCTTTAGCTGTCTACAGAAATGTAAATGCCTCTAAAGGTACAGACTGCAAGCTATATAAGCTACCTTAGCCAGCTATAGAAAGGTGTATGCTCCTGACGCTATACTAGTAGTCACACACCCCTCTATGAAGGTATGCATATATCGCCAGTTCGAATCCCTCGGCGCCACTTGCCCTCTAGCTTGACTAAG
>JAJIZL010018858.1:0-69733 GCA_023969395.1 Amblyomma maculatum | reverse complement strand
GTTGGTTCCAAGCATAAAGTCGGCTATTTTGTTTCCGTTTGAAGAAGATGTCTTAACAGTTTCTGATTTTCTACCCTTAACAAACCTACTTCATTTTCTACATCATTCACACGAGATACTAAACTGCCCTTTTCTCGTTCAAATCTATTTAGGCGCGCACTCAGCACGCAACACCGACACAAAAAGTCCCTGCCTTCCGCTTCATGAACAGGGTCAAAACGCGTTTCCTTGAGATTAACCTGCTAACTGGTAGTACGCGGAATTCATAGACACGTGGCAAGTACATGCTAACGGAAGGACGACTATGCACTGAGCTGCAGACACTGCAAGTGATACCTACGGCAGCCACCGGATCTGCCGCGAGGAAAACACTTGTGTTTGTTGTACTGTCTGATCACTACCTTACGTGTAACGCTTAGTGTTACTTCAACAGCACTATACTAGCGCGGCGCGAAAGACGGCGTTCCCATGTTCGAGAACAGGTGCGACAGCTTCGGGCCAATCGCGAATATCGCGCTGCTGAGCATGCGTCAAGATGTACAAGTTGTAACAAAGGGTTCGGCTACGGAGTCCGCGTTACCCAACGATGCAACCAGGTGCATCGACCAAAGTCAAACAGCATCGTTGTGTCATCGTTGATCTAATTGATCTAATTTATGTTTCTATGATCTAATTTATGTTTCCCAGAATGGCAGAAAAATATGGCCCATATATGTGCCGTCTACCATCCATGGGAAATGAGTATGTTCTATTTGTACTATTGAGGGGCGCTTCACCGCCGGTTCATCTGAAGGTGATCTGAACTCTTATATATTGCCTCAAAAATCGGACAGCATTCCAGCGCTCATACATGTCCACACATCTTTACTTTTCTTCCCACTTATTTTAAATAGAGCTCTTTCCTCTTTTTTTGTCATATTATCTGTAGTCGCATTGCATTAGGTTGGTCTCATTTGTATTTTTTTATTAAACAGGGTAAATAATTTTAGCATGCATAATTTTATTCTCATACACTTAGCATAATTATTTCCTTTTTGGCCATCCTGGTGGATTATAGCGTCATGTAATAAAGCTGCAGCATTAAAATTGTACCTCTCGAAAGCAGCTCTTGCAATGGTTTCCGCAGGTTGGTAAGAGCATTGTAAGAAGTATTGGATAGCAGCACAAAATTGTAATCACATTTCACTCGGCTCTACTCTTGCTTTCATAATGTTCGATTTGACAGGCAAGTTGCACTATTGCCTTAAATTAGATAATAGGGCTGCAATACTATAATTGGATTTAGTCTTAAAAGTGCCCTTTCCATACTTCTACCATTTGTTAATAGAGTTTAATAGCAAACTGAGTCTGAAAGGTATCAAGTCAATGCCTTTTATGAGGACACAGCTAACAGTAGGCGGTCTTAACCATGTTCTAGCATGTTGTAATCATGTGAAACCAAGTTGTTGTCCAAAATTACCCACTGCCTTCCATCATTGTTTACGCGCTTTACATCTTGGTACTTATCTACTGCACCCATTCAAATTTAACACTGTTTAAAGCATTCTGCATGGTTGTAAAGCTAGCGTTATGAATATGTGTTTTGGCGTAAAAATTGCGCACTGTTTCAGGTTAGAACAAAACCATGGGATGTATTCAAGGATGAGCATAAAGCATGGCTAGGTATATCTTTTCAGTCTTTGATATATTCAGTGAAAATGTAAAAGACATTGCTTTGCAATAAGGTATTTCCTGATATAGATCTTTGTCTAAGAAAGGCATATGAAAAGGCAGCCCACGATTGACAGCCCATACATACCATGCTTAACTTGGTAAAAAATAATGTTGAAAATAAATATATTTTTTGCTTACGAATAGACCAACAGTTATGGTGAGTGAGGCATTAGGAGCGTTGAAAAAAACTTATTGCTCAGAAGATATGCCAATACGTATAATGTACCGAAAAGTGAGACAGGGTTGCTTGTGAGGCATTTGGACAAGAGCAATAAATAGTGGTTATTTAATATTTCAGTTGAGGTAAATTAAGTACCAACACCAGTAGAAGGCAATTGTAGAGATGAGTCAAATGAATATGAAAACGAGCCACCTTAGAGCACTGAAAGGCAAAGTGACATAATTGGGGGCAGCTTGTCTTTGCAGTGGACATAGCTGTGCTTATGATGACGATCAAGCAGCCACCTGAGTAGAGCTATAGCTAATAATGCGAAAGCAATACTACTCTAGGTTTCGAGCCTTCAGAGTAGCGCGGTCGGTAGCCATGGCTTACCCACGGGATTCTGTGACGTCACACCCCACACGACACTATGATGAGAGCTGGGCTCCCAACTCAAGCGGTCGGCGCAGCGCGTGACGTCACACCCCACGTGACACAAAAGGGAGAGATGGGCTCCCAACTCAAGCGGTCGCCATGGCGCGGTCGGAGCCGCAGCTGCGCGCTTCGCATTCCTCCCGCTAGAGGCGCAGCTGGTGCTCACGTGATACGTGCCGTCAGGCACGCTCATACGGGTTGGTTAAAGCAGGGCTTTATATGTTGGTTGGCAGGAGCTGCCAACTTGGGTCTCTCGTTTCATATGGGATGGTTATGTCAGAATCAGCCTGCTAGGACCCTGGCATTCAAGTTACCCCTATAGGCCACTGAAGCACGTTCTCTATGGATTGGTTAGAGCGGGGCTTTATATGTGGGCTGGGAAAGAAGAAAAAGAGAAGGAAAAGAAGGAGAAGAACGCTCGGTCACCCGCAGGTAATGCTTTCGCTCAATATTTGGTTCTGCAGCGTTGAACTCTTGTAATTTGATTAGGTGGTGGTGGTTATTAGACATCATGCTAGGAGCAAATTAATGACAAATATTTTGTTGTGGATGAAGTTGATATAATTTATCGTGGCTTGCAATTTATTCAGTCAAATCGCACAATTATTTTTCCCTTACAGGATTTTGCGGAGGTGTATGCAGCAAGCCGCGGTACACTGGTCCTTGCAAGGCAAGAATCCCCAGATTCTATTACGACACCAGCAGCAAGAGCTGTCGCCAGTTTTACTATGGAGGCTGCCACAGCAACGGGAACAACTTCGTGACTATGCAAGATTGCGAAAGGGCTTGCGGAGGCCGAGCGCACGTTGGTCCCAGACCACGTTAAGAAGAGGCCCAATATTAATGGGGGTGCAATACTGTAGGGAATGTATATCTGATGCAAAAGCATTAAATATCACACTAATAAGAATAAGTTTAACATGCCCTTTCTTCGAATAAACATCTTAATAATTTAAGATCCTGCTTGCCTTCGATTTTTATACATAGAGATGATATTTTAAGCTGACTGCGAAATTGGTCTATTAGTAACTGATGTTTGATTTCAGAAGTGCGGTACATTTTTTATTCAAGTGACGTTTCCCAATATCGTAGGTGAACCATTCGAAAATGCTTAAATAGTTACCTGTATGACTATTACGCGTTTCCCATAGGGCCTCTTGCTGTGCAGAGTCCGATATCTCTGTTTGTAAACATAGGGGGCGCTTATGAACACCGGATTAGGCTGATGGCTTAAAGGAGGGACGACACCTACAGGAATATATGCAAGTTTAAGCATTCAAATAACTATTCTTATGCGTACAGCCGCGTCCTTCTTCAAAAGTTTGCAGCCTAAACGATTTGATCCTCATCTCTTTAACAGAGCTTCCTAGCGCATCTTATAGTTCAGAGAAAAATGAAAGCACGAGAAACTTCTGCTTTCGAGAGGTTTCCGTCGTCAAAGTTTTAACACGCCCCGTGTTACAATATTTGCTAGTAAACGCCATGTGGTATATACAGTTTGACGGGGCACTCATATGTTGTGCACTGCTGTAATTTTCCTGCAAGAAATTTTTAAAATCCTGCTAAGGCGTCGAGTGCCCCATTCAAGATCGCAGACGATGAAGGCTCGTCTAAGTTGGTTGAGGCAACGCTCGAAACAAGGTTTTGGCTGCAAGTAACGCAGTAGAGGTTACGGGGCTGCTATAAGGCGCGCACCTTGTAAGAAACAAGGGCTCCAAGCCAGGGGTCACTTGTGCCCAGTTTTTCGTGGTACTCCGTTGTACTGCTGCGTGAAGAATACAAAAAGTACACCATAGTTCTAAAATATTTCAAATTAGGAAACATCATTTCAAATGCAGTGCCTTTTCGCTTAGAAGGAAAGTGCAATGCATTATATGAGAAATCATTGGGTGCGCAGGATATCATGCAGTTGTTGCTGTTTCATAGGCAACAAACGAACACGTTGCACTGAAATAAAACCTTTATTGGACAGACTCTTTTCTCCAAAAAAAGTTTGAAGCTTTCTGGCAGCGATACAAGCAAATGTACTCGTCGGACATCGACCTACGAATGTTTGCTCCACTCGTATGCGTTCAATTTAATGTTGGCAAACACACATCTAGATAAAGCCTCCGAAATTGCCTGGAACAATATGGAAGTAGATGTGAGTGCCGGCTATCATTCTCATTTCACCTGTGTGCATATTGTTCGACAAAGTAAATGTTGAAGCTACGATCGGCTGCTTTGAGGGTGCACAAACAGATTGAAACGCTTGCGACTTTCCCAGATCATTGTACAAGTTACACCGAAAGTTATAAGCCTGTATGCTTGCTACTGTTAGCCGCAACAAAGAAAGATTTAAATACTCCTGGCAATATTCTAATATAGTTATTAAATGTGCCTTTGGTCATCATAAATCGGGGAGTTAGGAGTGAGTAGGGAGAAAATAAAATTAGGCGATCTTTTATTAAATATATTTCCCTTTTGGCACAACTACCAATGGTGGTAGCTGTGTTTTAGCAGTAGCCCAGAATATTGAATAAAAGCAAGACACTTTTCTGAGCTAATTGTTTCTGCATTTAATCTTGAAAAGGGCGCTACACCTAGGGATAGAGTTAAGCCGACGAAGGAGACACGCGCCAATCTCCAAAAATATGTTTTTACGAAAAATTACATGTATTTATAGCATACACCAACGCCTATCCAGCGAATTAGCAGGGACACAGTTGAGCGGACGAAGGAGACACGCGCCAGTCTTCAACGATATTTTTGGACGCAAAACTCCAGATTGTTACGCCGCGTAGCGATGCAATCAGAAGCAGCAGCAGAAGAAGAAGAGGAAGCAAGGCGCACGCTGACTTATCCGGGTTTCTGAGCCGTGTGCGTCCGTCCTTCATACGACGTTCACCTGTATTGAAACCATTTCATCCGTTATATTTGGTGGAGATGCTGGGTAAAACGTTCTGGATCCGCCAGTACCTCGTCACAGCCGTCGTGTAGCAGGTTTACCACCTTTATCTCCTCGACAGTACCTTTCAATGGCTACCACCCGCATGACGCAGACACACGAACTGCGACCTAAAGAGACGACGAACTTTCCCCACCAGCGAGAGCCGCGCACGTTCCACGGTGAGCCCGGAGATGACGTTGAGGAATGGCTTTGACATTACAAAAAGTGCAGCTAGTACAACCGCTGGAACTCAATCGCACGTCTGTACAATGTTGCCTTCTTCCTCGCTGGCACGGCTCTGACGTGCTTTGATAACCACGAAGAAATCCTGACAACCTGGGACCGATTCGTTGCAGAAATTACGAAGTCTTTTGGGTTTACCCTTGCGAAGAAGGAACGCGCTGAGCATAAGCTTTCCCAGAGTGCCCAGCTGCCCGGTGAGACATGCGCACGTTACATTGAGGAAATATTGAAACTTTATCACATTGCAAACCGGTATATGTCAGAAGAAGACAAGGTAGGGCACCTTCTCAAGGGGATCGCTGAGGGTGTGTACAACTTCCTTATTTCGCGGGACACCCTTTCCACAGTAGCAGATGTCATCAAGCAGTGCAGGGTATTTGAGGCGTTAAAGGTACGTCGGATAGCGTCCACATTTGGCCGTCTTTCTAATGTGATAACTGTTGCCCGTATCGACATTCCGGAGGCTGAAGACATCGTTTCTATGGTCAGGAGGATTATACGCAAGAGGTCAGGAGTATTATACGCGAGAAGTTGAATATTCAGCGGTAACCTACAAATTTCGATGTACCTTACCACCCGACATCGAGGTCCGTATCTCATGGGGACAGCACAAACAATGGGCTGCACAAAATAGCAGCGAACCATCACACAAGAATGGCGTGGAGCGGACCCTGCAACCAACATCGCACCCTTATTTCCAGCAGCGTCCAGCCCATCCGGATGAAGTGCCTTGTGGTGTTTTTAGTCGCGCTTCTGCCGCCTCATCTCGGCCTCCCAGGGATCCTGAAGTGAACTACCAGAGCCGCCAGCCACCCATATGTTACGGCTGGGGGGGCAGCGGACATATCTTCCGCTTTTGCCCGCGTCGTCACATTACCCGACCCACTGTCCAACGACCACCGCACTTCACGAATGGTGCCCAGTGGGAGCAGCAGCCACCCGCTACCTTCTATCGGCCCTCTTCACCTCAACGCCATGCACAGAATCACTCCCCTGTGTCCGATCGCAGCATCACTCCCCCACCGCAGCGACAACCCCGTTCGCTATCCCCACGTCACCGCTTCGTTTCTCTACCGCTGGGAAATTAGGTGGTGCGACCGATGGAGGTAAGGTCGCCGGATGGTCAATTTCACGCATACCTCTACCTATCGTCATGCTAAAGAACATTGTGTCAGTGTGTGTAGACAATGTTAAAACGGATGCTTTGGTTGACACTGTTGCCGCTGTGTCAGTTATGAGCCTTTCATTTAAGAACCGCCTTCGACAGAAAGTTAAGTTTGTGTGGGACGAAAACACTACGTTTTGGGGAGTTGGGGGTGAAACTTTAGTTCCGGTTAACCTCTTCTCAGTTTCAGTTGTAATTGGTGACGAGTGTTATAGGACAGAATTCGTTGTATTGAGACGTGCCACGCATGACGTTATCTTGGGTGTTGACTTTTTGCGCGAGTGTGGGGCGATGTTGGACTTTATTGCCGGTGAAATTTGTTTACGGCCGAACATTATCCTCGCATCAGTAGATAACATGTCTCAGAGTCATCAAGGAGTTCTCGCCCTGAAGGAAGACGTGCTGCTGCCTGTGATGACGGCGACGTTTCTCCCCGTGACGTCATGTGAATCCCTCATGGGCAATAGTCATCGAGCCGGATATCTCGAATGGAGCGAAAAAAATATTTTGGTGCCACTCTCCGGTCGTGGAGGCGTGGGATGGTCGCTCATACCTCTCGGCTGTGAACGTGTCAGAAGAGCCTGTTTGTCTACCTTCTGGTTTGACAGTCACAAGATTTGAGAATTATTTAACTCATACCGTTGGCCTTATTTCCGATTGCAGAGGAGCCGCAAAAGACAAGTCTGAATATTGTGCTGAGCTTGAGGGCATGGTCAACAAATCGCTCACTTCTAGTGAACGTCGTATTCTGCAAGACATTTTGACAACTCATGTCCAAATGCCTGACTTTGTCCCAAACGGATCGGGTAGCCATTTCCCAGCTTCTCGGCTACAGCACAAAATTGACACAGGAAACGCACCCCCTATTCGCCAAAAACCTTAGAGTCCCCACGGCAGAGTGCAAGATAATTCAAGAACAGGTGGACGAAATGCTGCAGAAAGGAATCATCCGAGAATCTTTCTGTCCGTGGGCCGCACCTGTGATCCTAGTGTGAAAAATAGAAAATTCTTGGCGATTTTGTGTAGACTACCGTCGTTTGAATGCGGTAACTAAGACAGACGTATACCCGTTACCTCGCATTCATGACGCGGTCGACAGTCTGCATTCGGCGTCATATTTCTGCTCTGTTGATTTGCGATCTGGCTATCGGCAAATTCCTCTACATCCTTCCGACCGTGAGAAGACTGCTTTTGTAACACCAGATGGTTTATACGAATTTAATGTAATGCCCTTTGGATTATGCAACACTCCCACGACGTTCTAGCAAATTATGGACACTATCCTTCGTGGCTTCAAATGGGAAATATCCATGTGTTACCTTGATGATGCAATCATTTTTGGAAAGACCTTCCAAGGGCACAATGAGAGGCTCCATAAATTTCTGGAATGCATTGGCACAGCGAGCCTCATTTTGAATTCGTAGAAGTGCCGTTTTGGAGAGCGACAAACTTTAGTTCTTGGGTTCCTCGTCAACGAGGATGGTATCAGGCCGGATCCACAGAAGATTGTTGCAGTACGCGACTTCGAACCTCCACGCACCATGAAAAGCCTTCGGAGCTTTCTCGGCCTCTCTTCTTATTTTCGTCGCATCATTGCTAGTTTTGCGCCACTCGCCCCCCCCCCCCCCCTTTACTTCTCTACTGCACAAGAATTCGATATTTGTGTGACCCCAGAGTGCGAATCCTCTTTCAATCTGCTAAAGTCTTCTCTAACTTCAGCACCACTGCTGCGCCACTTCGACCCTTCTGCTGTGATGGAGGTGCACACTGACACCAGTGGCATCGGTCTTGGGGCGGTGCTTGTGCAGCTGCATAGTGGGGCTGAGCATGTTGTTGCATATGCCAGCCGCACGCTGACAAAATGGGAACGGAACTACACAGTTACCGAATTTGAGTGCCTCGCTGTTGTGCTCGCTGTGCAAAAGTTCCGATCATACCTATATGGACGCTACTTCACCGTAGTTACTGACCACCACTCGCTATGCTGGCTGATCGGACTTCGCGATCCATCGGTCGTCTGGCGCGTTGGGCATTGCGCCTACAAGACTAAACTTTGGTGTCGCGTACAAGAGTGGACGACATCACAGTGATGCAGACTGCTTGTCACGACACCCATTGCCGACTTCCATTAACGATGAAGACGGCTTCGACGGGTGTTTAGCCTCAATCGCATCTACGGTTTCTAGTATGGCGACCTTTAGGCGAGAACAACGCAACGACCGGTCACTACAGCCTTTTATACAAGAGGCAGAAGGAAGAGCAGAGTCAACACAGCTTACTGTCGAAGACGGTGTCTTGTTCAAGAACTACTACTCAGTTGACGGTGCTGCCCTACTTTTGGTCGTCCCAAAAAGTCTCCGTGCACACGTTTTGCATGCCATGCACGATGATATTTCCTCTGGACAGCTAGGCTTCTGTCGTACCCTGCACTGAATTCACCAGCGTTTTTATTGGCCACAAATTTATAAGACAAGCAAGCAATACGTTGCGACATGTGAATAATGCCAACAACGTAAGGCACGCACCACCGCGCTGGCCGGACCTTTACAACCCGTCAAGCCACCTACCTCACATTTTGGAAAGAATGGAATTGACCTGCTCGGTCCATTCCCAAATACTGTAGAGGGCTGCCACTGGGTTATCGTCTGCTTTGACTATCTTCCCAGACAAGCGGAGACCGCTGCTCTCGCTACCGCAAAGGCTGCTGATATTTTGTAGTTTCTTTTGCATTCCGTTATTCTTCGCCATGGCGCACCCCGTGGAATTATAAGTGATCGGGGTCGGCAATTCACTACTGATGTCAAAGAAATGCTCCGACTTTGTGGTTTACACTACCGACACTCGGCACCGTATCTTCCGCAGACCAACGGTCTCACCGAGCGCACCAACCGCACCTTGACAACCATGCTGTCCATGTACGTCTCGTCAGACCATCGCAACTGCGATGCAGTGACGTACGCTTATAACACTGCAAATCATCAAGTTACCGGCTAGTCTCCTTTCAATTTACTCTATGCAAAAACTCCCCACGTTTTCCTAGACATCATCTTCCCATTTTCTTTCAACGACGATGCGTCTGTTTCCCAGATACTATGCCATGCCGCATTCTTCCATGGTTCCGGTACCGTCAATGACACCAGGCACTGCGTATACAGGGTGGCCAGTTTTTCTAGCACGATATCCCCCCCGTCCTTCAGTAAATCTGTAGTTATCTGATCCTCTCCATGGAAGAATGCGAACATTATCCTCATTCACAAGAAAGGGGACTCTAAGGACCTTAAAAATTACAGACCAATCAGCTTACTGTGTGTTACGTATAAGGTATTTACTAAGGTAATCGCTAATAGAATCAGGACAACCTTAGACTGCAATCAAGCAACGGATCAAGCAAGGTTTCGGAAACGGTACTCTACTATCGATCATATCCACACCATCAAACAGGTGATAGAAAAATGCTCGGAATATAACCAGCCCTTATACATAGCATTCATTGATTACGAAAAAGCATTTGACTCAGTTGAAACCTCGGCGGTGATGCAGGCATTGCGAAATCAGGGGGTAGACGAGCCATACGTGAAAGTGCTGGAAGATATATATAGTGGCTGCACAGACCATAGTTCTGCATAAAGAAAGTAACAAAATTCCCATAAAGAAAGGTGTTAGGCAAAGAGACACAATCTCCCCAGTACTATTCACAGCTTGTTTAGAGGAAGTATTCAGAGACTTGGAATGGGAGCAGTTAGGGATAAGGGTAGATGGAGAATACCTCAGTAATCTGCGATTTGCTGATGACATTGCCTTGCTAAGCAACTCGGGTGATGAACTGCAAATAATGATTGATGACCTAGACAGAAAAAGTAGAAAGGTAGGCTTGAAAATCAATATGCAGAAGACTAAGGTAATGTTCAACAGCCTCGGGAAGGAACAGCAGTTTAGTTTAGGTAGCGAAATACTGGAAGTAGTAGGCGAATATGTCTACTTAGGACAGGTAGTAACCGCAGATCCGGACCATGAAAAGGAAATAACAAGAAGAATAAGATTGGGATGGAGCGCATTTGGCAAGCACTCACAGATTATGACTAGCAGCTTAGCGGTATCGCTCAAGCGGAAAGTATACAACAGTTGCATCTTGCCTGTACTCACCTATGGGGCTGAAATGTGGAGGCTAACCAAGAGAGTTCTACTTAAGTTGAGGACAACCCAGAGGGCTATGGAACGAAAAATGGTAGGGGTAACATTTAGAGACAGAAAGCGTGCAGAGTGGGTCAGAGAAATAACTCAAGTTACCGACATTCTAGTGGAAATTAAGAAGAAGAAATGGACATGGGCAGGACATGTAGTGCGAAGAGAGGATAACCGATGGTCGCTGAGGGTAACAAACTGGATTCCAAGGGAAGGAAAGCGTAGCAGGGGGCGGCAGAAAGTTAGGTGGGCGGATGAAATTAAGAAGTTCGCAGGGGTCAAGTGGATGCAGCTAGCACAGAACCAGGTTAAGTGGAGAAATATGGCAGAGGCCTTCGCCCTGCAGTGGGTATAATCAGGCTGATGATGATGATGATGATGATGATGCCATGCCGAAGAAGCCCGTCGTATAGCCCGCTTACGCACAGTGGCTTCTCAAAGCCGCTCGAAGGAACACTACGATCTGCATCATCGTGCAGTTGGTTACTCCCCTGGAGACTACGTCTGGCTTTGGACGCCCATTCGCAAGCGAGGACTATATGATAAGCTTCTGTGCAAGTACGATGGCCCCTTCGTCATGTTGGACCAACTGAATGACGTGAAATACGTCATCGCCAAAGTCACGACGGATAACCGCCGATCCCGCAGGACACAAGTTGTTCACGTGGCTCGCATGAAGCGCTGCCATCTTTAATCTGCCTAATTTTCTCGAGGACGAGAATCGTTTGCCCGGGGGGAACTGTTACGCCGCGTAGCGGAGCACTGTGAAGCAGCAGCAGAAGAGGAAGCAAGGCACGCGCAGACTAATCTGGGTTTCTTAGCCGTGTACGTCCGTCCTTCATACGCCGTTCATCTCTATTAAAACCATTTCATCCTTTACAATATATTTGCAGCATACAACAACGCCTATCAAGGGAATTAGTTTGTCTTACTGGATGCTCCATCCTATCGCAGCGCATTGTCCTGTGCACTTGTAAACTCAAATTATATAGCGCACAAGTTTATTACGCATCACGTAGGAACTGACCTCCCTTTGCCTTCTTATGTTGCCTGCGAAAAGTAAACCCTCGCATTTTGCCCTCTCTTCTCCAAAGCATACCAGCTTACACAAGAACAGAGGCATGTGGCCGTAAGCAACATGCATGTCTCACTTAGCGTAATTATTCTGAATAATCTCGCATTTTAGTCACGCTCTCTCGTATACGATCGGGCCGTATCTTGTGCTCCAACAGACTTCTCCTGTCAAATGCGTACGTTCCATTGACTTTCTCTGCCGTGGACGTGAAGATCTTTCACGTCGACCGCTTGAAGCCCTATAACGACCCCGCTATCCTTTTCTGTCATTGAGTTGCCAGGATGGCTCCTCATTTTTCGGAGGCCAGATAGGGAAGCAGTTGCCATTATGCGGACAGAAGGCTGAGAGGGAGAAAGAAGAAGTGCTTTTGCGGTCTATTTGTCTACAAGCTAAACCACCATGGTCCCACCCGCTACCAGTGCTTGCTACCAGTGCCTGAAAGGTGAATGTTTCCTGAATGCAGATTTTGATCTCATTTTGACGGTAGAGGTTCAACACAACCTGTGATTATGATATTTCCTGCCTATTATTCTCGTAATTGAATGTATTTTTCTTGTTTTGGATCTGTAATGATATTGGTGATATCCGTTAATAATTTGACTATGCTGTTTAAACCAGATATTTTGAGTTCTGTCGCTGACTCCCGTTTCATAAGCGCTCGGCCTCGGTCAATCTGTTTGTAGTACCTTTTATCCCTTGAAAATTTTCAAGAAGGAACTTTTCTTAGTTTAAGAATAAAAAAATAATCGAAACGAAATGTAAGCTGAGTTGTATAAAGACAATTTGTACTGCAGAAACCAAAACAAGCGAGAAACGATATTAAATTAATATTTTTTTCTTTCTAGGTGAAAGATAAATTTTATTGGCACATTGGTGCTTTGTGAACATAACTTCATGTGCATGTATATATTCTTGCAACCGGTCGCATGTCTTTACACTCACCTTTTGTGCTGGTCAAGTAATTGTTGAAGTTTTTCTAAAAGCTAAAGGACCACTTGCATGTTCTTCAGCCTTTCTGACAAGGGATTGAGGCGCTGATTTTATTACGTTCATGCTGCCTGTACTCTGGGTGTTAAGGGAAGCCTGGTGTGTTCTATTCAGCAAATTAAATTGCAGTTTTTCCCATTTCCTGCTCAGAAACAGCATTTTATGTAATGTGCTTGTTTGGCTGCACTCAATGCAATCGATATTTCTTGACAAATGACTTCTTTCCTTGTTGCTCGCGCATTTCACATCATTTTAAAGAAGAACATCTTTGTTTTGGCACAATCTTGAACTTTGCCTAGAACGAAGCAGCATGTGCCGCGTCATGGGTGAAATACGACGAGGGCTTTTACATGAGGCGCATGTTGGACCTCGTAATCCTGAAACCGCATCATATAAAGTGCTTTGCTCTAGAGAGTGGCTATGCGCACTAGACATCGCGCAAAAGGTTTACACGAACAGTTCGAAGTCAGTGGAATTAGCCGGAAGCGCTAACGACGGAGTGTGCACGAACTAAAATCGGCCGATGAAGCCGGTTAGGAACTTCCTTCGACTCAAGTTGTCTAGGCTGTCGAGTTCGTGCTGTTATATCTGCGACCTAAGTTAGAGCAGAAAACAGCTTGTATGAATACTCTAGGCACCATTTCGTGTCGGCGAAACAAACGCTACATAAGTACACGCTGTGAAGAGGAAAGGGTGACATCAGTACATAAACTTTTCATAATAATTTAAAATATTCTCCCCTTGGATAGTTCTTATAACCCTAAATCTACTGCCCATAAGGCTATCAAAATCTGTCTTTATTGATGGAATCTGGCAAGAGAACAATATATTGGAAAATATGTGAAAATGCTTTTGCAATGGCCCACACTTCCATGTGGAATACATAGAGTATGTTTTAGAAGCACATTGCTTTTCAAATTGTGTATTGTATTGTGATGTTCACGGCTTTTAAGAAAGCACGATAACACAACTACACAGCAACACACACAAAAAAAAAAGCTTTTCTCCGCATGAATTGTTATGTTCTGTTACCTCGACCTTTACTTTCAATTGGCGACAGCAGCGCCACTTCATCGCACTTAAGTCATAGATTGATGGCGCCGGTTAAAAATAAATTACATTATACCGTCCACTGAGGCAAAATATCTGTCATGGCAATTATGGGCAATTTAAAGCAAGGGCGAACTAGCAGCTGCTCACAACTGCCATATGGCGCTTTTATGAATGCACGAGAAGTGACAAGTTTGAGCTCTCCTAACTTGATAAGGAATAAAATAATGCAGCGTCTTTTCATATCCTTTCTTGTCCACGTTTTCAGCATTGCTTGAAGGATTTCGAGCAAAATGAAGAACGGGTTTTCTTATAATTTATTTTTTCAAAGAACTCATACAATAAAAAATGCAATATTTGACACAAGATTTCTTATCCTTTCCCTTGATATATAGAAATTAAAGTTAGTAAGCTTGATTATCGCACAAGTACCGATTATTTCGAAAATTTGTAAAAAAAAGTGTGGCTTCTACTTGCAAAGAAAATAATTATTACACAAAGCTTTATTTCTGATAAGTGTTATTTGCGAACTTTTCCTTGGAAATATTAACTGCCTCAGAATGGCGGAAAAACGAATTACTCTTTGCTACCTGTAGTTTGACTGATTAAAATATACTAACAATCGCTTGAATGACTCCGCTTGTTGGCGTTATCGCAAAAACCGGACACAGCGATGTGTGCGAGAAGTCTGCCTGTGGTGTGCAATAGTTCGTATTTTTTATCCCTTAATATCAATGTTAAGAAAATAAATAATTGCCCTGTTCACATGTTGATTACTTCGTGCGCAATATATGCAAAAAGAAAATAAATTTAAAAGTATCAAATAAATACGCAGTTTAATCTCTCGTAATGTCTCCCCGTTGTAATGACAGGCCGCCATTGGAAACTGACCCTGGCAACTTTTAACGCTAGAACCCTAGCCAGTGAAGCTAGTTTAGCAGTGCTGTTAGAGGGACTAGAGGGTATAAAATGGGATTTAATAGGGCTTAGTAATGTTAGGAGGCCGAATGAGGCATATACTGTACTGAAGGATGGGCATGTACTGTGTTATCGAGGCTTACCAGAGAGGCGACAACTAGGAGTAGGTTTCCTTGTCAATAAGTATATAGCGGGTAATGTAGATGAATTCTATAGTATTAATGAGAGGGTTGCAGGCATCGTAATTAGGCTTAATAAGCGGTATAAATTGAAGGTTGTACAGGCCTATGCACCTACATGTAGCTATGATGACCAGGCAGTTGAAAGCTTCTACGAAGATGTAGAATCGGCAATGCGAAAAGTAAAGACGCAGTATACTGTACTAATGGGCGACTTCAATGCCATGGTAGGGAAAAAGCAGGCAGGAGACCAGGCAGTAGGTGAGTATGGTATTGGCTCTAGGAATAGCAGGGGGGAGTAACTAGTTGAGTTTGCAGAGCGCAAAAAACTAAAGAATAAAAATACCTTCCTCAGCAAACGGGAGAACCGGAAATGGACATGGAAAAGTCGTAACGGGTAGGCTAAAAATGAAATTGACTTCATACTGTGTTCCACCCCCGCCATTATGCAAGATGTAGAGGTAATCGGAAAAGTGCGATGCAGTGACTACAGGCTGGTGAGGTCCCGAATTAGCCTAAATCTGAAGAAGGAACGCAACACATTCAATTCAATTCAATTCAATTTATTTGCCATCCTGGTACAATGATGGCGGGAGCCCGGGGTAAAAGCTGCCGTTTGACAGCTTGACAAAGCCACGGGCCCCCACTTTGGCAGCACCACAGTAGTCAGGCATATATAAAAAGCACATGTCATGTGAATTTAAACACAAGGTAAGGAAACATTGAAATAATAAATACAGCTCTTGTCAGTGTACAGTTATGAAACGCAAAGTACACAATGAAAATGAAAACAAGCAGATAGAAGCCCACACTTATGGCGAGAAAAAAAAAAGAAAAAAGGATGAGGAAACATTGAGATAATGAATACAGCTCGTGTCAGTTTACAGTTATCAACGCAAACCCATCAACGAATTAGCGGGGAGGCGGAGGGCACAGGAGCTCAGGATCTCGCTACAAAATAGATATTCAGCTCTAACCGAGGTTGGCGACATTACCCTAGAAGCGATGAACAATAATTTCAGAGACATCATTACTGAGTGCGCTGTAGAAGCAGGCGATAGGAAAGTTAGAGAGGATACCGGTAAGCTGTCTAAGGAGACGAAAGATTTGATTAAGAAACGCCAGAGTATGAAAGCTTCCAATCCAGCAGACCAGATAGAATTGGCCGAGATATCAAAGCTAATCAATAAGCGCAAGGTGACCGATATAAGGAAGTATAACACGGAGAAAATTGAGCATGCTGTAAAGAACGGGGGAAGCCTTAAAGCGGTAAAGAAGGAATTGGGAATAGGCAAAAACCAGACGTAAGTGATAAGGGAGAAGGCGGGCAACGTCTTCACAAATATGGACAAGATAGTCACAGTTGCCGAGGAGTTCTAAACAGATCTCTACTGTAGCCAAAGTAGTCAGGAGTCAGCACCGTAATGAGATTGGCGGCAGGGAATAACAGTCAGACATTCCACCACTAACGAAGGACGAGGTCAAGAAAGCATTAGAAACTATGAAAAGGGGGGAATCAGCTGGAGAGGATCAGATAACTACAGATTTGTTAAACGACGGGGGGATATCATGCTAGAGAAACTGGCCATCCAGTATACGAAGTGCCTGGTGTCATCGACAGTACCGGAACCATGGAAGAATGCAAACATTATTCTCATTCATAAGAAAGGGGACTCTAAAGACCTTAAAAATTACCTGCCAATCAGCTTCCTGTCTGTTACGTATAAGGTATTTACTAAGGAAATCGCTAATAGAATCAGGACAACCTCAGACTGCAATCAAGCAAAGTATCAAGCCGGTTTTCGGAAACGGTACTCTACTATATCGATCATATCCATACCATCAACCAGGTGATACAAAAAGGCTCGGAATATAACCAGCCCTTATACATAGTATTCATTGATTACGAAAAAGCATTTGACCCAGTTGAAACCTCAGCGGTGATGCAGGCATTGCGAAATCAGGGGGTAGACGAGCCATACGTGAAAGTGCTGGAAGATATATATTGTGGCTGCATAGCAACCATAGTTCTGCATAAAGAAAGTAAGAAAATTCTCTTAAAGAACGTGGTTAGACAAGGAGACACGATCTCCCCAGTGCTATTCACAGCTTGCTTAGAGGAAGTATTCAGAGACTTGGAATGGGAGCAGGTAGGGATTAGGGTAGAATACCTCTGTAATCTGCGATATGCTGATCATATTGTCTTGCTAAGTAACTCGGGGGATTAACTGCAAATAATGATTGATGACCTATACAGGAAAATTAGAAAGGTAGTCTTAAAAATCAATATGCAGAAGACTAAGGTAATGTTCAACAGTCACGGGAAGGAAGAGCAGTTTACGTTAGGTAGCAGAGCACTGGAAGTAGTAGGCGTATATATCTACTTAGGACAGGCTGTAACCGCTGATCCGTAGCATGAAAAGGAAATAACAAGACAAATAAGATTGGGATGGAGCGCATTTGGCAAGCACTCGCATATTATGACTAGAAACTTACCGGTATCGCTCAAGAGGAAAGTATACAACAGTTGCACCTTACCTATACCCACCTATGGGGCTGAAACGTGGAGGCTAACCAAGAGGGTTCTACTTACGGTGAGGACAACTCAAAGGGCTATGGAACAAGAAATGGTAGGGGGAACATTAAAAGATAGGAAGCGTGCAGAGTGTGGGTCAGAGAGATAACTCAAGTTACTGACATTCTAGTGGAAATTAAGAAGAAGAAATGGGCATGGGCAGGAAATGTAGTGCGAAGAGAGGATAACCGATGGTCACTTATGGTAACAAACTGGATTCTAAGGAAAGGAAAGCATAGCCGGGGATGGCAGAAAGTTAGGTGGGCGGATGAGGTTAAGAAGTTTGCAGGGGTCAAGTGGACGCAGCTAGCACAGAACCGGGTTAATTGGAGAAGTATGGGAAAGGTCTTCGCCCTGCAGTGGGCATAGTCAGGCTGATGGTGATGATGATGAATGTCCCCCCGTAATTTTTAGTTATTTTAGGTTTGCGCTTCCTACCTGGTTTCTGTATGAAATCGCTAATATTTTTATACTAATTTCAAAAGGTAAGTAATGTTGTATGTTACTTTGTTGAGTCGCAATATTCGTAAATACTCGTATGGAGAACCTGTGAAGACAGAATGTGGACAGAAGAACGCAGAATATAAAACGTTCGACTGGATTGATTGCTGACCAGTTTTGAAAACAATAAACACAGGGTATCGTGCATTATACGATCAAGTCCATTCTACAGAAGCCCGACACTAGTGGATGAAAAACGTCATTATCCCAGCTGTCGAAAATATAGGAATTCCGGTTTGTTGTTTCATCACTCTGCCTGGGTGAGAAGACTCACAATACAACCAGGATTCCGGCCTGGACAGCTGGTAGCACAGGGCAGCCAATTGTTGAAACCTAACCTCAGGAACCCGGATAAGATCAAACGACAAGTTCGAAGGGTGGCTAGGCTGGCCTGCATATTCAAAGAATAAATTAGGTCGAAAAGAAATTTGAAAGTCATATTCATTTTTTCTTTAAATGTATAGCGCGAAGAGTGCAGTGGCTGTCATCTGCGGTTCCTTTGCAGGACCTCCTTCAAGCATTAGCCCTTTGCTAATCACTTAAAGAATTCCTCATATTTTCACGTTGTGGTGACAATGCCGTCGGCAACAAGTGAGGAGACGATCATCGCAGGAATGAACTCTATCGCAGGAATGAACTCTTTATCGGGCTTACTTGCGCCCGTAAACGAACTGAACAACTCAGAAGCAGCGATAGCAACAATCTTGCTCAGAGGTCATCAGTCTACGAATACCCGTTGCACGCGGTAGTGCTAGATTTAAAGGCTGCGAAGAAAGATCGAGATAAAATTGCAACCGGTGACTAGCATACCCTGGAACATTGTAGAAGTATACACGAATGGCCGGAATCTTCCAGATACACCTTGGCGCATCTTGCGCGACAAACAAAATCGTCAGGCTATACCTCTCGCGACAAAAAAAAATAAAGAAACAAAGAATACATAATCGTTTCGTGCGCCAGAATCGCTGTGATAAAACCGCACGCCGGTAGCTGCAGAAAAAGAGGAAATAAAGGTTGGAAGGGGGAGGGGGGGGGGGGGGGTTCTCGCCAATATTTCTGTCATTATCTCTCATAATTTTGTTCACTTAGGCTGTCATAACACAAGAAAATTTGATAAAACACGGCATAGACATGTCGCGATTTATCAAGTCTGCCTTTAGGTTTGGAAGCTCTCGCAAATATCTCGTAGCCTTTGCCAAGTCTGTATCCGACAAATACTTCTTATGCTTCAAATTATTGCACAATGGTTGCAAAAGCTCCATATTCAAAGAATATTCGCAAAGTGTTAAAGAGGTGAAATACCAATCATCTCATCGCCTATTACAGACAGTTCTAGACATGTAAAACAGCAAGAACAATCTTTACTAAATTCCGCATTTTCATGTAAAACCGCGACATTGTTTCCAATATCGTCACATCATTCGCGAGGAACGTACTAATCTTGACAGAAAAGTGGCTAAGCAGTGATATTTCTGATACTGAAGTCACTGCCGACTTGTTGACTTGCCTTACTTCCTCGTTTTTCTCAAATATCATCCAGATATAAGGGAAGAAGGGGGTACTGATTGCAACTGCACAGCATCTATCATGCACTGACATTCACTGTTCAATGGACATCGAAATATGATGGGCTCTACGTCACGCTTCACCAAATTCATGTGTAATATGCGTTTGCTAGAGATCTCGTAACATTCAAAATTTTTCTCAAATGCTCTATACCGCATTACATGAAATTAAAACCTAGCACCCTAACACCTGCACCCAGCTGTTCGGAGATGTTAATTTTAAGAATAATGATTGGTATAATCTAATCACAAAAGGTAGTAGGAATGCTTATGATTTTGTTCAAGTTTGTCTTAATTTTATTTTTGTTCAATTATTATCTGAATCAATTTGTGAACCGACAACTGCGCAAAAACAATTCTCGACGTGTTAATAACTCATAACCCTAAAGACTTTCATGCCATCACATATCTTCCAGGAGTCAGCGAGCACCAAGTCATACATGCAAACTTCACGATTAAACCATGTCCGCGCCCAAAAAATAAAATAACTATGCAACTTTGTGATAGAGGTGGCTATACTGCAGTAAATAATGAACTTCGAGCAGTTTTACTAAGTTTTCAGTCTAAATTTCTGCAAATATCCATCCTTGATAACTGGTCATCGTTTAAGAAAAAAATTGGAGATCTGGTTGACAGGTTTATCCCGAAATTAAACATTAGAGCTAACCCTCAAAAGTTATGGCTAATAACTAACCCAAACATCTCGTAAACAATAAGAAGCGTCTTTTCCCTTCAGCCAGGTTGCGCCTTAGTCAAAATGCTTAAGACAAATATTACGCCGCTGAAAACACGTATTTAAATAGCATTCAAGAAAGTAAAAGCACCTTTTTATTCTGATCTTACAGTTATGTTGCCTACAAACCACCGTAGGTTCAGGCAAGTCATTAGCTCCCAGCACAGTTGGTCGTACTATTCTCTTCACCGACGCATCGGATGCTACCATCTGTGAAACAGAACGCGCCAACAATTCCAACATAGCCTTTTCATTCGTGATTACTAAGAAACAGACAATATGTTGCCGGCAAACCGCGCTATTATTCAGGACACTATACCTCCTCTTCAATTTTCATCAACAGGTGCTTTTTTCACTAATAGAAAACATTACACTTTCATCATGAGCTCGAGAACGTAAATACCAAAATACTAACACCAAAGATGTATGTTCAACGCTGTTGGGCTCGTTGTTCACTCAGTCTCTCACCACAGGCTAACAGCCCGACGACTGGTAACATCGGAAAGTAATTGTAGTCTACAAATCAGATAACAAGAATTTACCATTTGAAGAGGGGTTTATTAGGGGTTATTCGAAGGACTGGAGACGGCGACCGGTGACACACGACGACCGTAGAGTAAGGCACAATCTCGACCGGACAAGACAGTCCGAGCTTCGAGTGCGCGCGCCAGCTGATCGGCCAGGAAATCAGCCATCTTCGTCGTCGTTTGCGTGGACGCTGAATCATCTTCTTCGTTACAATTGCCCCGGCGGAAAGAGGGAGCCATCCTGGCGACTTAAGGCGAGGGGACGACAAGAGGATAGTAGTATGGTTTCAGTCGACTAACATGAACAACTTCTCGCCCGCGGCGACGGTGGTCGGAAGAAGGCGTTGCCGGCTCCACAACGTAGTTAACTGGTGATGTACGCTATAATGCACGATAAGGGCCATTATACTTTGCAGAGAATTTGGAATCAGCCGGAATACAAAGCCAAACGAGGGTGTTGGTAGGAAAGTCAGCAGCGGGCTTACCGTGATCGCTCTCATGTCGGCGAAGACCTTGAATGTCCGACGTGAATGAACGAGCCAGCTGACGGCACTGCTCAGCATTACGGGCAACAGCAGAAAGAGAAGTGTACTCTGAACTGTCGGGATGGTAAGGAAGTATGGTGTCCAGTAGACAGGAAGGCTCACGACCGTAGAGGAGAAAGAATGGGGAAAATCCAGTCGTTGCCTGAGACGCTGTGTTATAGGCATAGGTGACATACGGAAGCACCTGATCCCAATTATACGCGTCAGAAGAAAGGTACATGGCGAACATGTCACCCAGCGTTCAATTAAACCTTTCTGTGAGGCCGTTGGTTTGAGGATGGTAAGCTGGGGTGGTTCGATGGATTATTTTGCAAGCTTATAACAGCTCGTGGACCTCTTGTGATAGGAAAACGCGGCCGCGGTCACTGAGAAGTTCACGAGGAGCTCCATGACGTAGAATGAAGTGACGTAGAATAAAGAAGGCGACGTCACGAGCACTAGCCGTAGACAGGGCTGGAGTCTCCGCGTAGCGAGTAAGGTGATCCACGGCGACTATTATCCAGCGATTGCCTGATGTCGAAGATGGAAGGGGGCCATAGAGTTCGATGGCGACACAATCGAAGGGTCGCGCTGGACAACGCAATGGCTGTAATGGGCCGGCGGAGGGGTGTGGAGACGACTTCTGACAAGCAGTACAGGAGCGAATATAGCGGCGGACAAAGTTGTACATCCCCCGCCAGTAGTACCGCTGGCGGAGACGCTCGTATGTCTTCAACAAGCCAGCATGTGCACCTTGCGGGTCGGCATGGTGATGGGCAGAAATTTCAGTGCGAAGATGGCGAGGAATGACCAAGAGCCATTTGCGACCATCCGGGCGATTGCTTTTGGGATACAGCAGGCCACCCAGGTCATAAAATGCGAAGCTTGGCGACGAAGGGCTCGCGGGATTGAAGATGTTGACGACGCGGTGAGGACGTCTAGGAGTGAAGATATCCAGGGATCCCGGCGTTGTTCAAAACGAAGATCGTCGGAAGTAAGGGCTGCAACGGAGGGTTCGGATATCGAGTCCGAGGGTGCAGGAGAAGGCAACGGCGAGCGCGACAAGGCGTCAGCGTCGGAGCGTTTGCGTCCGGATCGATATATCACCTCAAAGTCAAAGTATTGAAGGCGAAGAGCCCAGCGGCTGAGGCGTGCAGAAGGGTATTTCAGGGAAGCCAACTAGCAGAGGGCATGGTGGTCGGTGATAACGTTGAAGCGACGGCCATATAAGTAGGGGCAAAACTTTGTTAAGGCCCACACAATTGCAAGACACTCCTTTTCCGTGACGGTGTAGTTAGATTCAGCTTTCTTTAGCGCTCGGCTAGCGTAAGCAACTACATATTCAGAAAAGCCGGGTTTGCGTTGAGCGAGGACAGCACCGAGACCGATGCCGCTGGCGTCAGTGTGCACCTCTGTAGGAGCGGATGGGTCGTAATGGCGAAGAATGGGCGGGGAAGTTAGTAGACCTCGGAGCGTAGTGAAAGCATAGTCGCAGAGGGGGGTCCATGTAGACAAGTCGGCGGGACCATTCAGCAATTTTGTAAGCGGTGCAATGATAGTAGCGAAATTGCGGACAAAACGGCGAACATATGAGCATAGGCCGACGAAGCTGCGCAGCTCTTTAACAGAAGTGTTTTTCGGAAATTCAGTGACCGCACGTAGTTTGTGCGGATCGAGCAGGACACCATCTTAAGACACGACATGACCCAGTATTGTTAGCTTGCGGGCGCCAAAACGACACTTCTTCAGGTTAACTTGAAGACCGGCGCCAGTGAGACAGCTCAGGATTTGATGCAAGAGCACGAGATGCGTCGGAAAGTCGGGAAAGAAAACGACAATATCATCCAAATAACAAAGGCCAATGTTCCACTTGAGGCCGCGTAAGATGTTGTCCATCATTCGCTCAAACGTAGCAGGAGCATTGCAAAGACCAAATGGCATCACAGTGAACTCATGTAGTCCATCAGAGGTAACAAAGGCTGTCTTGGGACGGTCAAGCTCAGCCATAGGGACTAGCCAATAGCCAGAGCGTAGGTCCAGGGACGAAAAGAACTCGGCTCCTTGTAAACAATCGATGGCGTCGCCAATACGGGGTATTGGGTATACGTGATTACGTGTAATTTTGTTAAGACGGCGGTAGTCAACGCAAAATCTTATGGAGCCATCCTTCTTTTTCACAAGTACTACGGGAGACGACCACGGACTAGATGAAGGATGGATTACACCACGTTGTAGCATGTCGTCGACCTGCTCGGCAATAACACGGCGCTCCGTAGGCGAAACACGGTAAGGGCGCTGGCGAAGAGGGGTATGACTGCCGGTGTCGATATGGTGAACAACCTCGGTCACACGGCCCAAGGAAGTCGTCTGCACGTCAAACGAAGAACGGAACTGGTTGAGCAGAGCAAACAGTTGCTCACGGTGAGTCGGGTCAAGGTCACTGGCCACAGATGATTGAAAAAGGTCCCAACTCGGTACATCGGAAGACGCGGTAATTGGCGTTAGGGAGGCTACGTGGGCACTCTGTGGTAGATACCCGTTAACATGAAACGACGAGATGAGGTCAGCAACTTCAATATGGCCAAGGCATTCGTCACGAAGTAGCGGGACCACAGCGGTTGAGGCATTCGCAACAACAATGTCAGTGGCGCCGCGGTTATTATTGATAATAGCAAAGGGAAGAAGGAGGTTACGGCGAGAAGCGAACATGGGAGAAGGCGCAAAAAGAACAGTTGCGTCTAAGGAAAATGGTACAAACACGGGAACAATCACAGCACAGTTGGTCGGAATGTCGGTGTCGTCGGCGACAACAAGTTTGGCGCAAGAAAAAGACGGCGTATCGTCAAGAACCGCATCACAGAGCGTAGAGAAGGCGACGTGGGCGCGGGCGCAGTAAATAACAGCATTGTGGCGGGACAGGAAATCCCAGCCAAGAATTAAGTCATGCGATCATGACGCAAGCACTAAAAACTCGACGATGTGTAAGACGTCCGCGTATAACGACACGTGCTGTGCAAGCAGCAGACGGACGAACAGAGTCGGCGCTGGCGGTGCGAAGAGAGAGTCCAGAAGGCGGGGTGGGTGAATTATGAAGCGATCGGCAAAAACTTTCGTTAATGACGGAGAGAGTGGCCCCGGTATCGAGGAGTGCAAGGGTACGACCACCATCAACAAAAACTTCGAGAACGTTCGGCGGAGACAGACGAGGACTTGTGGTAGGCGAAGTGTGCGCAGTTCGTGCCCTAGGAACGGCGGCGGCTCGTTTTCCGAGTCTTGTGTCACGCTTCGATGCCGCATTGGAGACACGGACCGACGGCGAGGGGACGGCGAGCGGTGCAGTGGAATGTGCTGGCGGCCCGACGAGTTGTGCGGCTGCCCTGGAGATGTCACTGGAGGTGGGCGCAAGGTTTCGTACTGATAATTGCACTCAGCCATAGTGCGTGCAGGGGCAGAGCGCAGAGTACTACGGCACAGGCGAGCGACGTGGCCTGGAATACCGCGAGTTATGTTACCGTCATATATCTTTAACTAGCATTCTCTGAAAAATCATGGAATGTGTCATCGATATCCACATCATGACAATTTTTGATGGAAACAAATTTTTCCTCCCTGCTCAGCATGGGTTTCTCCGAGGTTACTCCTGCGAAACACAACTAGTCAAATTCAAACATTATCTGCATGCTAACCTTGACTCTAACCGAGACTGACGTCATATTTTAGATTTTCCTAAAGCTTTCGATAAAGTAACCCGTAAAAGGCTACTAATAAAACTTTCTCAATTAAATTTACACCCTTGTATATTGAAGTTGATTGAAGAATTTTTGACTAATCGTTCTCAGTTTGTCTCTGTTAATAACAAGAACTCTAACTCACTCTTAGTAAAGTCAGGCGCTCCACGGGCATTTGCTCTTTGCCCGCTGCTATTTCTCATAGGGAGCATGGAACCGATCTAGATAAAAGGAAGGCCACGCATCTTGTTGATCATTGCCTCGCTTGCACCAACTGTAGACCATGCTTCCGTAGCCTTAAGATCCTAGGCAGAAGTAGGCAAAAACGCCTCGTGAAAATTTGGAGGCGTTTTTTATCAGAAAAGCGGGTCAAGATTGTGCTAGTGAAACATCAGTCGCCCTTTAAGATAGTGAGATGGAGGTTTTTTTCACGCCACGTGTGACAACTTTCTGTGTGTTGTATTCAGAAACCACTTTGTAGGCTGCGCGAGCAGGCCTGTGGTTATAAATATTACCGCGAAACCTTCAAAACTGTATTTGTTGTTTTTGAACTGCCGCCGGCATACAGTCTTATCGCTCTGATTCTGGATCGTTATCAGTTCCGTAGTCTTTGTTTGTTAATGCTCGATGTCGCGAGTCACACCTTTACCAGTTTCGTTGTAGCGCAAGATGCACCGATATCTATCTCGAAGATTCCGGCCACTCGTGTGTCTTTCCACAATATTTCAGCCCGTGCTGGGGCCGAATTACGGACTCCGCTCACAAGTTTGTGAGCGTGACGCCAAAATTACGAAGCCGTGACGCAGCCTTGAGACGTCAATCGTGACGAAGTACGAAATTGCCCAATTACCAGCGACTTTTAGCGTGGCTCCGCCCTAGTAGTTCCGAAACCTCGTGCAAACGTTGATGCCACAGAGTGGCACAAAACTGAGCAGGGACCGTCTCCTAACTTTTTCTAACACGACGCAACTAATACGCAAGAAATAAAACAAACAAAGATTTACTTTGGCAAGATACTATTTTCAGTATTGATTAACATTGAGCTCAACTAGCAGCGTTCTTAGTTTTGTAGTTATACTTGCTATTAGGTAACTTTTGTTGCCGCGAGGGTGCGCCGGCGGCGTCATGGCGTGCACATGGCGTCCTGCAAGCAAACAGCTGATTCCCCGAGAAGGTGCTGCTTTTTTTAGCGTCGTCGATAATCGAAGTACCGTGCAGGTGCCGTGAGCATGCTGAAAATCTAATAGAATGCAGTCGAATTGCAGGGCCTGCAGCGATAGAATTTCATAGAGCGCTTGACACGGAAATGGACAAAGACAACTTGCGAAGGTGTTTTCGATCGGCGCCTACTAGTATCGATGAGAAAAGTGCTGAAAGTGCAACGTGCAGGCTCCGTGGTTCTATTTGTTTCTCTTTAGGAAATACAAGACGACTGTGAAGCATGTAGTGTAGGCCAAAATGAAGCTCTGTCCTTGCATGATCATCTGTTTGTATGTAGCTGGATAGTTTAGGAAAGAACATGATCATGGGAATGCTTCCACCCCTGCCTTGACTGAACCTGAAGCCTTCATTCACTGCAGTGCCACCGTGACAGGGCTTTCGATGTAGCTTTCATTGTTGTGTGCTCTGTATTTTTTTTTCTTTGTTCTCATGACTGAGTTGCTTTGTTTTTGAGCGATACCTTCTGCCCACACACCATTTGCTTGATGCATATGTGATGTTTTTGCACCAGTTTATATACCTATGGGATTTTCTGCTTACGCTACAATCACTGTGAGCACTAAAACTCGCAATATTATTCATTCAATTTGTCAGCTTTACACTGTTTAGCACTAAGCAAATGCTTTCTATGCGTCATAACAGTATATGCAGGCCTGTAGTCCTGGAAGGTTCACTAATGGAGACTACCCTATGCAAACATTGTACATAGCACTACTTGTGTCATGTTTCTGCACTGTTAAGTGCCATACTTTGTTTCTTTGCTTCTGAAATGGGCCAAACTTATGACAACTACTATGCAAGCCTGTAATCATTAAGCAACTATTCTTTTGTGTCTTGCCTCTGAGTCGCAGTTTTATGCACAATACCTTCATTTCTTGTTTCTGAAGTGTGTCAGACCTGCCATGAGTACTGTGCCAGCTTACAGGCTCTAAAAAATTATTCGTGTATGTCTTCTCTGTGTAGCGCAATTGTGCAGCACTGCCTGTGCTATTGCAGGCAGTTGGTTTCGCTGCTGCATATTCAAGCGTGTGAAACACTGCAGGAAAAGAAAGGGGCACAGTTGATACACGTGCTTTATAAAACTTCTGTGAGACTTTCCCATTCCGATAGGCATCGCAATTGCTGCCTCGTTGTGAAACACTTTAACTATGTACTCAAACACATGCGCACACACAAACACCAACATGAACGGTTGCAAGCAACAGTGAATGAGGGGGGGGGGGGTACGAAGACAAATTTGACTTGACAGATTAGGTTCGAGAAGATTCATCTTTATCACAACAGGTTTTTGGCACAGATATGAAACGAGAAGGCGCTGCACTTGGCTGCCTGTGATGGGTTGGTCAGCTACGTGTGGTATATCATAGCCGATTGTCGTGCTGGCATTGACGCCGCAGCTGTTGCCGCACCATGGGTAGCTGTGTCAGCCAGCTCTGGTGGCAGGTTCTGTGGAACAGGCTAACATGATTCTGTATGGCTTTTCCCACTTTCCAAGTAGCCGGTACTCAGCTGTGACCCTTTCTTGTCCAAGCAAGCAGCACCCTCCTCGTCTGCAGGCAGGAAGACATCCAAAGAAGTTATGCAACACGGCACATGCTACACGCTCTGGCTGGTAGAGGAGCGTCTAGTATTTTTGCAAGCACTGGAAGCGGCTCGTCAGCACGCCTACGCAGTTATCCACCATTAACCTTGTGGAGGTGTATGCCTTGTTCTATAACCGTTATGGAGAGTCCGGACAGGGATGCCATGGCACTGGCAGCCATGTCTCCAACAGGTGCCCCTTTCACCAGCATAACCGAAAATGGCACGCTGTTAAGCACATTCTTCGTCGTTGTCGACCTCAACAGCCTCATAAACTTTATTAGCCTCACTGACACAATGGAAGAGTCGCATCAAGTAGCTCACTGCCAGGTTTTGCTGAAGATGACATTCATGGTCCTGGGGCCCACGGCAAAAAAATTGTATTTTTGCTACAAACTGCAAAATGAATAAATGGGCGTTCAGACAATGAATGACTGAGCGTTTCAGCAACACTGCTGTAAGGACAGCCTTGCACTTCATATCGGTATAAATGGCGCCCCGTTCCTACTCAATACAGGCATCAAACACACGCATTCCCATTTTCGTTTCTTACGTAGGCATTTCAGCAATGTACGACGTGTCTTACGTTTCAGCTTTTATAAAAGCCCACGAACGGCAATACATGCGAGGCATGTGGAGCCTACCGTAACTTATCTTGCAAAGAGCAGCGCGGCTCACTGTCGTGAATTCGACGTCTCGCAGAAGGCCTGCCTCGGCCTGTGTCATGCCTGTGTGCAGCCGAGAAGGCCGCCAGAAGAAAGCATCATGCCAAGATCCCACGTAGGGAGGTTCAAGGCCCAAGTCATGTTGGCATCTCATATCTGAAAACAGGGACATCACAAGGCTACTCGTAGACGACCTATGGGCTGTCGAAAAACCCGACGACGCCCGGTATGCTGCCGTGACGAAGGAAGCTTTTCTTCACCGCCGCCCTAGCTGCATGCCGCAAACGCTTTCGAACTGTCGGCTGCGCGAGGCCAATGTTCGCCTCGTTGCCAGTATCGGTTTCGAAGCCACTAGCTGCTCGGAAAAAGCGCAGTGCACGCATTATCTGCCGCCGCACAGACAGCGCACTCGGCCGCACACACCTATCTCAGTTCATCGCGTCGCACAGTCACTGTACTATATTCTTCTCGAGTAGCAACATGCGTCGAAGCATCTCGCCGGGAACGTCAAACAGTCTTCGTACACCGTCCTTCGCCGATGATCACGTCGGGGAGCCGCCGCTACCGCCTCACGAGAACGCCGGCAGCCGCATAGATCGCCGCCATTTTTTCTTTGTGAGCGGCTCGCGTCGCTCACAACCCCCGCTCACAATTCGCCGGTAGCCAACGTCATCACTTCGTGTGTTCATGACGTAAACAGCAGACGTCGATGACTTAAAGAAAGGCCACTCCCGCCGTGTTGCCGATGGCCAATAGGAAGATTGTGAGTGTGATTGTGAGTGTGAGCCGTCTGTAATTCGGCCCCTGGTAGCTGTTTGCGACGTTATCTAGATAGTTCTGTGCAGCCTTGACAAGTGTGACGAGCATTCTTTGTTCGACGATCGAACAACACGTTTGCTGCTATCGCCGCCGCCGAGTCGCTTAGTTCTTTTGGGGGCGCAAGTCAGCCCAATAAAGAGTTAATTTCCGTACCATCAAGCCTGTGTCTTTGTGTCATCGACCCTGGTCACCACCACGTAACATCTGGAGGAAATGCTGCCGTTATCCTTCAAGCGAAGACCCAAGCCGTGTTCCTGTCACCCTGGAAGACCAGTCTACAGGTCATCGAGCCAGCCGCCGACTTCAAGGCCTACAACCCGAACACGGTTTGCTGCCTGACTCCATTCGATTTCGGAAGGCATCGACGCTGACAATGGCCCTTCCTACAGCACCGGTTGTATTTGTCCAACCCCGCGAGCCCCCCTGCTTCCATGGACGACCGGATGAAGATGCGGGAGACTGGATGGACTATTTTGACCATGTGGCAGAATTCAACGGTTGGAACGACGCTGCGAAATTCAGGCAGGTCTACTTTGTTCTTCAAGGACATGCCTGAGTTTGGTTCGAAAATCATGAGGCAGCTATGAAGAATTGGGACATTTTCAAGGAAGCGTTTTTGACTGCCTTTTCAAGCGTCGTCCGAAAGGAAAGAGCGCAGGCCTTCCTTCAGTCAAGTCTTCAACTTTCTAACGAGCCTGTCCTGGCGTACGTTGAACAGATGAAGCGCCTTTTTCGCCGCTCCGACCCTAACATGACTGAAGGGTTGGTAGTCAAATTCTTAATGCGAGGTGACAAAGAATCGCGTTTTACAAATCTTGTGCGAAATCCGCCAAAACCCGTGGCGGAATTTGAAACGGAAGCGTCTGCCGTCGAGAAGACGTTGTACACCCGGATGCGACACTACGTGCGACCACTTCAGCCAGACTGCTCAAGCCACTACCCCAGTGCATCTGCAAGTGAAGAGAACCTTCGGGACCGCATCTGGGAGATCGTGCGAGAGGAGCTCCGCCGAATGCAGCCATCATCGCAACAACCCCAGGTGGGGACGCTCACGGACGTCGTCGGTGAAGAAGTCCAGCAGGCGCTGGGCGTTCCTCAAGCGACGGCTGCGACTGTTCCAGCACAAGAGGCAACAGCGATAAACTACGCTGGTGCATTACGTCGCCCTGCGCCCCGACGTGATGACTTTCCGAGCCCTCGCCGCTACCGTCCTGTTCCTGAAAACCGCCCTTTGGCCCTCGCCCGAGAAGCCTACCAATGACCCCCAAACCCCAGGAAGTGCGACGCCTGGTGGACTACAAACAACCGGCCATTATGCTTCCACTGCGGTGAGACCGGCCACATTCTGCGCCACTGCCCGTACCGACGAATCGGTCTCCGCGGATTTGCAGTCGACGCTCCGCGACCACGCCCAGGTGAACGACCACAAGATATTGACAAATATCTGCGTAGCGGTGAGATTGCGCCACCAAGCCGTCGGTTCAGATCTCCATCGCCATACAGGGCCCGCTCTGCGTCGCCAGGCCGTACCTATGATGAGAGTATGCGCAGAAGGTCCCCAAGCCCGCGCAGGGGAAACTAAACACAGCAACCTTTGGAGGTGAGGTTGCTCAACGGCGAAAAGACGAACATCCTCCGCCGAAGACGACCACTAACGACGACGCAGCCATTTCACCGCCGCTCCACACGACAGCATCGACGACAACACGACCACAGTGCAAGCCGACACCGCCGCCCAGCGAAGTAATAGCGGTATGCCCCGGCCAAGACCTGAAGAAACGACGGAGCCGAGATCGGACACCAAGGCCTACGTGCAATGCGAGGACGCGAACAAGTGACCTTGAAGTTGATATCGACGGTCGCAGAGTCCCGGCCCTAGTAGACACCGGAGCTGACTATTCAGTCATTAGTGGACTGTTGGCCTCCCATTTCAGGAAAGTTACAACCGCTCGGGATGGCCCGCTGATTCGCACCGCAGTTGGCAACCTGATTACTCCATCGGGAATGATGCACTGCAAAAATAACCGTAAATGGGCGTACTTAACCCCCCAGCTTGGTGGTCTTGCAGCAGTGCTCCCACAACGTGATTTTAGGCATGGGCTTCCTAAATGAACATAGGGCTATCATCGACCTACGATCCAAGCTCATCAAGCTCTCTGCAGACAAAGCCATTTCTGCTACGACGACGTCGACGCAACACATCGCTCTAAACGTCCTCGATGAAGAACTGACCATGCCGCCCCGATCAAGCGTTGCATTCTGCGTAGGAAGCGCAAATATCGAAACCGCTGAAGGTATCGTCGAAGGAAATATCCAATTGCTCTTAGAATGAGGTGTCAGCATGGCAAGAGGCATCGCGACATTCCGGAAAGGTCAAGCTAGGGTGCTGGTAACAAACTTCGCCGAAGAATACCGGCATGTCAACAAGGGCACGACGATCGCTTTTCTCGACGAACTAGCCGACCTCAAAGATGTATTCGCCCTCCACGACCAAAAGCTGGAAGACGCACCGGACCAATTCCGTCAGCCCACATTCGACATCAACCCGGTATTGACCCACAACAGGAAAGACCAGATTCTCAGTCTTCTTTGAAGCTACGGGGAGTGCTTCTCGTCATTATCGAAGGTACGACAAACACCAGTGGCCAAGCACCGCATTATAACAAACGAACACGCCCGACCTCTGCGCCAAAGCCCTTATCGTGTATCGCCGCGAGAACGCCAGGCCATTCGCGATCAAGTTGAGGAAATGTTGCGTGATTACGTAATCCAGCCGTCGAACAGTTCCTGGGCGGCACCAGTCGTTTTGGTAAAGAAGAAAGGCGGCACACTTCGCTTTTGCGTTGATTACCGCCGCTTGAATAGCATTAATAAGAAGGTTGTCTAACCACTTCCCCGCATCGACGACACTCTCGACCGGCTCTGCATTGCGAGGTACTTTTCATCGATGGACCTGAAGAGCGGATATTGGCAAATTGAGGTCGACGGAAGAGATTGCGAGAAGACAGCATTCATCACAGCGGACGGTCTTTTTGAGTTCAAGGTGATGCCATTTGGCCTCTGCCCCGCACCAGCCATATTTCAACGAGAAATGAACACAGTTCTGGCAGGCTTGAAGTGGCAAATTTTTTTGTGAAATTTTTCTGCGACGTTGTTGTCTTCTCGTCAAACTTTGAAGACCACCTAAAACGACTACAGACAGTGCTGGAAGCCATCAAGTCATCGGGACTAACGCTAAAAGCAGAGAAGTGTCACTTCGCCTACGAAGAACTCCGGTTCCTAGGTCACATCGTTAGCAAGGACGGTATTCGCCCAGACCCGGAGAAAATAGATGCAATCGCACAATTCCCACCGCCTGCCGACAAGAAAGCTGTGCGCCGATTCTTTGGGCTGTGCGCTAATTATTGACGATTTGTCAGAAACTGTTGACGCAGCTTACAAAGGCTGACGTACCTTTGGGAAGCACCGCAAGGAGAAGCCTTCAACGAACTTAAGCGCCGCCTGCAATGTCCTCCTGTACTTGGCCACTTTGATGAAAACGCAGAGACCGAAATTCACACCGACGCGAGAAGTGTGGGCCCAGAAGAGTCCCGGACAGGAGAAAGTAATCGTCTACAATGCAGGTCCCTCACAAAAGCCGAAGTCAATTACTCGACGACCGAAAAGGAGTGCCTTGCGATCATCTGGACCATTTCTAAGTTTCGTCCATACCTATGCGGCCGACCATTCAAGGTGGTAGGCGACCATCATACGCTCTGCTTGCTGGCTAATTTGAAAGATCCCTCTGGCCGCCTTGCCAGATAGAGCCTACGACTTCAAGAATTTGACTTGATTGTAGTCTATAAGTCGGGCCGGAAGCATTCCGACGCAGACTGCTTATCCCGCGCTCCCGTCAATGCTCCCCCGAAGGACGATGACGACGACGCCTTTTTGAGACCGGTAAGCGCCAGCAGTTTCGCAGAACAGCGATCAGACCCTGAGCTGAAAGCGCTAGCCGATTACTTAGAAGGAAAGACCATTTCCCCTCCTGGTGTGTTCAGGCGACATTTCTCATCGTTCGCGTTAAGGAATGGCCTCCTTGTGAAGAACTTCGCAACCAACAAGACCGCGCTGCTTCTTGTAGTGCCTAAAAACCTCCGGCAGGAAATTCTGCAGGCGTTGCACGATGAGCCCACAGCAGGCCATCTCGGATTTGCGCGCACGTTGCGTCGAATCCAGGATAAGTATTACTGGCCGCGACTGCCTGCCGAAGTTGCCCACTACGTGAAGGCATGTCGTCAGTGCCAAAAACGCAAGACGCCGCCTATCAGACCAGCAGGACTACTAAACCCGATTCTGCCCCCAGACCTGCCCTTTCAACAAATTGAAATGGATCTCCTCGGCCCCTTTCCAGCTTCGTCTATGGGTAACAAGAGGATCATCGTAGCCACTGACTACCTTACCCGTTACACCGAAGCAAAAGCACCACCAAATGGTACCGCGGAAGAAGTCGCCAAATTTTTTGTCGAACAAATTCTCCTGCGACATGGCGCCCCAGAAGTGCTCATCACGGACAGGGGCGCGGCGTTTACGGCAGAGTTGACGCCAGCCATCCTGGAATACAGTCATACAAGCCATCGACGAACTGCATACCATCCGCAGACCAATGGCCTTACGGATCGCCTGAACAAAACAATCGTGGACATAATCGCGATGTGCGTCGACGCTGAACACGAGACCTGGGACGCCATCTTGCCGTACGTGATCTTTGCGTATAACACGGCAGTCCAGGAGACGACCAGAGCGACCCCGTTTAAGCTTGTGTACGGCGGGAGCCCACTACGACGCTCGACGCAGTGGTGCCGCACGTAACCAACGAGGACAACCTTGACGTCGCCGCCTACTTGCAGCGTGCAGAGGAAGCCCGACGACTCGCACGGCTACGTATTAAAGACCAACAGCACACCGACAGCCGACGATACAACTTACGAAGACGCCACGCAGAGTAAAATCCAGGAGACAAGTGTGGGTTTGGACAGCAATTCGCCGTCGCGGAATAAGTGAAGAGTTGTTGCGTCGATACTTTGAGCCGTACAAAATCATTCGCCGCGTCGGACCACTGGACTATGAAGTCATTCCCGACGGAACGTCAGCATAACAACGGCGACGCGCACGCCCAGAAATTGTACCTGTTGTACGACTGAAGCCATATTACGCGCGTTAATCTGTGGAGTTTGAACTTTGCAGTGTTTATGTTTAAGTTGCTTTGTTTTGGAACGTCGAGGCGATGTTTTTTTAAGGGGGGAGTAATGCCGCGAAAACTTCAAAACTGTATTTGTTGTTTTTCAACTGCCGCCGGCATATATGCATATCGCTCTGATTCTGGTTCGCGTATCAGTTCCGTAATCTTTGTTTGTTATTGCTCGAAGTCGCGAGTCACACCTTTATCAGTTTCGTTGTAGCGCAAGATGCACCGAGATCTATCCTGAAGATTCCGGCCACTCGTGTCTTTCCACAATGTTTCAGCCCGTGCTGGTAAGCTGTTTGCGACGTTATCTAGATTGTTCTGTGCAGCCTTGACGGGTGTGACGAGCATTCTTGGCTCGACGATCGACCAACTCGTTTGCTGCCATCGCCGCCGCCGAGTTGCTTAGTTCTTTTGCGGGCGCAAGGCAGCCCAATAAAAGTTAATTTCCGTACCATCAAGCCTGTGACTTCATTTGTGTCATCGACCCTGGTCACCACCGCGTGACAATATGCATTGTGTAGGCTTCAGTATAGCAGTTGCGAGTAGCGCTTGTGTTGTACATGTTTTCTTACTGTTTGTCCGGTCATTTTGCGCTAAATAAGATACATTTTAAGACATATTCTTGCATCAGACGTTACCTCTAGCATAGGGATGTTAGCTGACGACTGTGAAGGTTGTCGCTCTATGCTCGCCACTGCTGACCCAATGTATGCACTATGATCTTACAGCGGTTCAGAACTGGTGTAGCGAGTGGCTAATAGAAGTTAACCCACGTACGTGTAATATTTTGCCCATTAACCTTCGCCGTAATCCTCCTGTCTTTCCTTGCGGAATGTCTGTAGTTTCCGTACAAATAGTTCAGTCATAGAAGTATTTAGGCAGAACCTTTTCTAGGTATACCTTTGTTGCCGTTTGCATGCTACTAACATAATTTCAGCAAACAGGGCGCTAGGGTTCCTAAACCTAAATCTTATAAAGCTCCCCAGCATGTAAAATTACTAATATACAATTCACTTGTCAGGTCTAAACTAGAACTTGCACCCCCCCCTTTGGAACCCTGATCCAAATTACCTGATTAGTGCCCTCGAGTCGACATCAGCGTTTCCTTCTTAAAAGTTGCATCCGAATTATCGCCCTTATCGCCCCGTCGTCGTATTGGCAACCTATCAATATTTCACTTTTTTTTTCACCGCCCCATGCGCATCGCTCCTTTTATTCTTCCTTCCGAGCGCATATCTTATCGTATCAGCCATCAGCGACAAGTTGCCCGTCCACTCTTACGAACCGTCACGTTCTCAAATCATTTTTCCTCGTACAGCCGCAGACTGGAACGGCCTTGCTGACAACATAGCTACCAGCAATTGCTCACATCAGTTCGTTGCAAACGTAAAAGCTTTCGTGTTGTGTTAATATTGTTAAGTGAAACATACACAGCGGTAAACGCCAGATAACTCTCAGAAGCACACACCACCAGCACGAACCCAGCTTAGCCTGAGCGTCGTCTTCCTCACAACACCACAGCAGTGCGTCGTCATCATGTAGATATTGCGCACCGTAACAGTATTCCCCGCGCGGGAGATGCACCGTCCCGGTGCTGCCTACACAGGAGAACTTGAATGGTATGGTTTCAGACGGGCGACGTGTAAAATTTCTGGATGAGGGGTTGTGGAAGGATACTTGAGCTGTAGAGGGGCAATCTAATAGGTCACATCGGTGACTTGTCGCAGGACGCAGTAAGGACCCACGTAACGAGGCAGAAGTTTCACGCACATCCCCACACGACGGGCCGGTAGCCAAAGTAGCACAAGGGAACCAGGAGGGTAGTGGACGTCTCGGTGATGTAGGTCATAACGACGCTTTTGTGAGCACTGAGACGCGCCAAGCCGGTCTCGAGCAATGTGGCGGGCGGCATCAGCGCGGGCGATGGCGTCCGAAGCGGAACTACAGGAAGAGTTGTCAAGAGGCAGCAAGGTGTCGAAGGGGAGTAAACGGTTGCGGGCGAAAAGTAGATAAAAGGGGAGTATCCGGCGGTATCATGGCGTGAGGAGTTATAGGCGAACGTGACGAAAGGTAAGGAGATGTCCCAGTCACGATGGTGATCGGACACATACGTAGATAGCATATCCCTCAGCGTTTGATTAAGGCGCTCAGTAAGTCCGTTCGTTTTCGGATGGTAGGCCGTGGTGAATTGGTGACGAGTAGCGCATGAGCGGAGAAGGTCATGAACCACTTTAGAAAGGAAACAGCGGCCACGATCTGTGAGCAGTTGACGCGGAGCGCCATGAATCAAGATTACGTCATGCAAAAGAAAGCAACGTCGGAGGCGCAGCTGGTGGCGATGGCCCTGGTTACAGCATATCGGGTAGTATAATCAGTCGCCACAGCAATCCATTTGTTTCCAGACGTCGAGGTCAGAAAAGGCCCAAGAAGATCGAGGCCCACACGAGAAAACGGTTCAGTCGGCACTGAGATTGGTTGCAGGGGCCCACTAGTTTGAAGCGATGGTGTCTTATGGCGCTGACATAGCTCACATACGGCGGCGTAGCGACGGACAGAGCGGTAGAGACCAGGCCAGAAAAATCGTCGTCGCACACGGTCGTACGTGCGTGATACTCCCAAGTGTCCTGCTGAAGGGGCGTCGTGAAGTTGGGCGAGGACAGTAGAGCGCAGATGAGCCGGAACAAACAGTAAAAGGTCCGCGCCATCTGGACGCATATTGCGTCTGTATAATGTCTCGTAATGGAGGACAAACATGCTGGCGGAAGAATCGGGGTTGTTGCGCAACTGGTCTATAATTGGCTGCAGGGCAGGATCCCGACGCTGTTCGGAGGTGATATTTATAAAGTCCGAGATGGACAAAATGTTTTCGTCAGCAGTATGGTCGGACAAATCTGGAGAATCTACGGAATGGCGGGACAAGCAGTCAGCGTCTTGGTGTAAGTGGCCGGACTTGTATACCACAGTAAATTCGTACTCTTGTATTCGCAAGGCCCAGCGACCTAAATGGCCAGTGAGGTCCTTAAGTGAGGACAGCTAACACAAAGCATGATGGTCTGTCACTACACAGAAGGACCGCCCAAACAAATAAGGGTGAAATTTGGTCAGCGCCCAAACAAGTGCAAGGCATTCCCGCTCTGTAATTGAATAATTGCGCTCCGAGGACGAAAGCAGGCGGCTGACATAAGCAATGACGCCGGAGGACCCATGCTGGGATTGGCCAAGGATAGCACCAATTCCACGGCCGATAGCGTCGGTGCGCAGTTCGGTTGGTGCAGAAGGATCGAAGTGCGCCAAAACAGGTGGTGTAGTGAGGGCAGAAATAAGCGTCGTGAAGGCATAGGCTTGGTTACAACCCCATGTGAAAGGTACGTTTTTCTTCAGAAGAGAGGTAAGCGGACGAGCGATGCCTGCGAAGTTCCGAATGAAGCGGCGGAAGTACGAGCAAAGGCCAAGGAAGCTTCGCACGTCACTTGAGCTACGCGGGGTAGGGAACTCGCGCACGGCTCGAACCTTGTCAGGGTCGGGTTTCACACCATTTGCTTCAACCAAATGACCCAGGAGTTTGATTTGGCGCCTACCGAAGCTGCATTTTTTGGCGTTCAGTTGAAGACCGGCGCGGCGAAAAACGGCCAGGACTGTAGAAAGTCGATCAAGGTAGGTTTCAAACGTGGAAGAGAAAACTACGACGTCATCTAAGTAGCATAAACATGTTGTCCACTTGAAGCCACGGAGGAGCGAGTCCATCATGCGCTCGAATGTCGCAGGAGCGTTACAGAGTCCAAATGGCATCACCTTGAATTGATAGAGTCCGTCGGGGGTGACAAATGCGGTTTTCTCGCGATCCCGTTTGTCGACAGCACTTTGCCAGTAGCCTGAACGCATTTCGATGGAAGAAAAACAGCTGGCACCACGCAAGCAGTCAAGCGCCTCGTCAATTCGTGGAAGAGGGTAAACATCTTTCTTTGTTATTTGATTACGATGGCGATAGTCCACACGAAATCTCCAACATTGGTCTTTCGTTTTGACCAGTACGACAGGGGACGCCCAGGGACTGCAGGAAGGCTCAATAATGTTTTGCGTCAGCGTCTTGTCTACCTCTTTCTGTATAGTATGACGCTCAGTAAGAGAAACACGATAAGGGCGTCTGTGGATGGGGCTGGCGTCACCTCTATTGATTCGATGGGTCACTACGGATGTTTGGCCCAATGATCGTTCCCCGAAATCAAATATATCAGCGTACGACAGCAAAAGGTCGGAGAGAGCTCTGGCTTGGTCATCTGGCAAATCCGCAGATATCATGCTTGAAAAGAGGTTCGAATGTGAAGAAGCTGATATATGCTGCTCCGACAGATGCTGAGGCGTTAGAGCTGCAACTTTGCAGTCGGCCAAAGGAACCAGATCAGCAAGTGCGATGCCATGGGGTAAAACTTGGGTCGAGCGACTGAAGTTAAGGACGGGAATAGAGGTGCGGTTAGCAGTGACAGTCACAACGGTATGAAGGAGTATGATATTGCGACGCAGAACAACATCGGTAATTGGGCAAGTGACGTATGTGCCGTCAGGAACTGCGGTGAACGGAGCCAGTGGAACATAAATAGCAGCTTCGGGTGGTAGACGAACAAATTTGGCGGATCGGAGGCGGGGCTTGACATCGGTGTTTTCGGGGCAGTTGGGCAGGTCTAAGCGAAGAAGGCCAGTTGAGCAATCAATCAGGGCAGAATGGGCCGTTAAAAAGTCGATGCCGAGGATCACGTCGTGAGGGCAGCGGTCGATAACAGTGAAGAGGACAGGGGTAGTGCGACTGGAAATACTGACGCGCGCAGTACACACTCCCACGACAGCAGCGACGCTTCCATCGGCGACATGAACGGCGGATGAAGCGGCGGGTGTGACAACCTTTTTGAGACGCCGGCGAAAGGATGAGCTGAGGACTGAAATTTGGGCACCAGTGTCAATGAGGGCAGTAACAGGGGCACCATCGACACAGATGTCTAGAAGGTTGCGGCGATGAGCGAGGGTCAGCAGAGCATTTTCGGGCCGGGTAGTCAATGCAGCATCACCTCCGGGAGCTGCATTGGTTAGATTTCCGGAAGAGAGCCAGAGAAGTGAGGAGATGATGGACGGTGAGGTAGGGGCGAGCGGGACCTCCGGGTCTGAGGCGACGGTGAGCGGCTGGACATGCGCGGGGCTGGCGAGTTAAAGTCACGAGAGCGTGTATCCCGGAAATGGTTTGGGTATGGAGGTTCGGCGCTGCGATCAGGAAAGTAGCGGGGTCGAGGTGGCGGAATCCAACGGCTGCGGCAATGACGAGAAATATGGCCGACACGTGAACAGTTGAAGCAGATGGGTCGGTCATCCGAGGTTCGCCATTCGTCCGGATTGCGATAGCGGTAGCGGTATCGCGTCGGCAAGGGCGCAGTTGGAGCAGCAGCTGCTACCACCGGAACGGTGGGTTGTACAGATGGCTGTGCGTTAGGTTGGAACGAGGGCTGTGCGGAAGACTGGCCAGAGTTGAAGCCCACGTTGCGTTGAGGCCCACATTTGCGAGCTCCTGGCGAACGACAGATTGTATTAAGGCTATAGTAGCATCTGCCGGCTGAGCAGCGAACGCAACGGGCACCATAGCTTCTATCTCTCGGCGAACAATCCTGGTCAAGTTGGAGGGATGAGATGGCTGCTGCAGTGTTGAACTGTCTTCGCACGAAGACGTAGCAGCTTTATTTGGCAAGCGGTCGAAGCGGGGAGTAATTCGACGGTGTTTTGCTTGCTCAAACTGCCGGCAAACTTGGATGACTTAGTCGACCGTCGGACAGTCTTTGCAAAGCAGCAGATTGTAAACACTGTTTGCAATGCCCTTTAATATGTGGCCCGCTTTGTCTCTCTCAGACATGGCGCTGTCCACTTTTAGCATAAGGCTAGAATATCTTGGATATAAGACAAATATGATTCCGTGGAAGACTGGGCACGGGACGCGAGGTCTTTTGTGAGCCGAGCTCGCGTCCGATCAGCTTGCCGAATAGATCGCGAAGCTTCTCTTTGCACATATCCCAGGATGTGATATCATCTTCATGCTTCTCAAACCAGACGCGCGCCGTACCCGCCAGATAGAAGATGACATTTGCGAGCATGAGGGTCGCGTCCCAATGATTGTGCTTGCTTACGCGCTCGTACATACCGATCCAGTCTTCTACGTCGACATGGTCGGTGCCGCAAAAGGTGCCCGGATCACGAGGCTGCGTCATGACGATTGTGGAAGCCGGTGGTGCAGCTGAAGCTGATGTCGCGTCGGATGGCATCGTGATGGTACCAATCTGGCGGCCACTACGGAGATCCAGGTTTCCTACAGGTGCACTTCCAGCAATCCTCCACCAAATGTTAAGGGAAACTTATACAGCGGTAAACGCCAGATAACTCTCAGAAGCACACACCACCAGCACGAACCCAAATTAGCCTGAGCGTCGTCTTCCTCACAACACCACACCAGTGCGTCGTCGTCATCTAGATATTGCGCACCGAAACAATATCTACTCTTCAATTTTGCCAACACTTAAGTATACCCCTTTTAGAGACCTTTAACGTAATAAAATAAAATGAAATGAAATATGTATGGGTTGCTAACCAAGCCGAGCAGGCACACTTCCTTAGCTATGAAGGTGCATGCCTGCAGCACGATTCAAGGAACCTAGAGGGTTTGATTCCAAGATCGCCTTCCTATCTCAGGTACCAATCCAAAAGTAGAGAGAGATGGGTGGAGGGAAGCGAAAACCAGGGAACAGGCGGATGTGACGCCAATCGCGTAGTCACTTAATGAACACGCTTCCCCTGCCCCATTAAGTGCTTAATTGATCGAGAGACTAACGCATCTTCTCCTGGGGAAATTTGTTTTCTACAGTTCGGTCGTCCTGTGCTAACGATTCCGCATGTTTAAAAATTTAACGAGGTCGACTAGGAGATAGACTACAATTCCTGAGTAACGTGCCCGATGTCTCGCTGCTTTCCAACCAGTCCGCCTCCTTTGCTCAGTTGTAAAGTAGACTCCGTGCGATGTTCGAAAAGTACTTGCCTCACGTAACTGAAAAAAAAAAAACATTCTCTGCGAGAGCATGAAGTGACTAGCGGCTATCTTATCCTCGTTCTGCGCCGCTTTCGACTCTGTGAACATTGTGGTCCCGGCGACGGAGTATTTCATAGTTATCAGAAGATCAGATTACTTTCAGCGTGTTGGTCTCTGTCCTGGAAAGGAAAATTTCTTTCCTTCAAAGTCAGGTGTTTTCTCCTCTGATGATTTGCGTCCATTTACTAGCATCAAATCTTGGCAGCGATGCGACACTTGAAATTCCAATTAAATCAGCGCTAGAGAAGCTCGATGCCGTTCTAATTGTGGTTGTTCTCGTAACTAATTAAGTCAATACTCTCTTCGCCCACCTGGCTTCACATCGGCGCGATTCAGGAAAGTTGCCGAACTTAACTGCGCTTAACGCGAGTCGTGGTTCACTGTTTTACGAAATACCGCCGTCCTCGGTTATGGCAACAGTTACCAGTTAACTATAACAGACGACATGCATCACACTTCAATTAGCAGTAAACTGCATTTGCAATAGTCATTTGTATCCCAGTGTATACAATGCCGTCAGGCTCGAGCGGCAATAGCGCGCGTAATCTTCGTCTAAAGGCAGCGCTTCCCCTACAGCCTCGCCGGCCGCGCCTTCTGCACGTCGTCCTGGAAACATTTGAAAAACATTAAAATTTGTTATTCTCCTAAATAATAGGAACAGGGATGAAGGAATGCCAAAAATAACCCTGACTGAAGATCGCTAAACTGTACTGGTAGGAGTGATAACCACGATATAAGCAAGCTTCTCATCACAATCATGTAGCAGCAGCTGCCGGTGCGTTGTTTAGTTCAGCGTATCTGCTAATTCTGCGCCGTAGTTCATCATATCTTTCTTTATTTGTGAAAGAAAGGGAATGACGGTAAGTTAATTCCGTGTGTTCGCCGATTACTAAAGTCCTACTCTATCCGAAAACATTATCTGTTATGACTTCGGTGAGTAGCAATAGGTCTATCGATAACCATGGGAGCGCCCGGCCACAGCAACATCGCCCTTCGCGCCCACTGCCGGCTTCGTTGCGGTAAGCTAGCGGCATCTGGCTCTGTAGGCGTTGCGAACTTGTCTAATTCCATGATGCGGCTGAATGCGAGCCATCTTCTTTGTTGATGCGAGCCATCTTTGTTGTTCCGTTTAACAACACACCGCGCTAACGATGAATAAAAAGACCCGGCGGGGCTGCAGCGGGCGTACTTGTGAGCTTATATAAAGAACCTGTCTGCAATCGAAAGGTGGGGCACCGAAAATTAAAACCGCAGAAGCGAGAGGACAAAGACAATGGAGTAGACACAGGGCTATAATGAAACCCCTTGCTCTTGCTGCTGCGCGTACGTCGGGCGATACTCGAAGGTTGCATAAGCGCGATGTAGACCAGGGCCGGCTTGCACGATAAAGTCCGAGCTAAGTCCAGACTTAAATGGTGTCTTTAGAAAGACCAAGCTTATTTAAGACGGCTCGTGTTCCGAACGTCGAACGCTTCGGGTTCATGTTCACCAGAGTGGCTTCTCAGAACGGTCTCAGCAACCACTTGGGGCATTTTTCCTCGTAACACAATTTTAAGCCGCAAAAAGCAATGGCACGGATTTTACACAACGCAAAATTGACGGAATGTGTACATCTTACAGCAAAGACAGTGCCAGCGCATCCCTGTATTTCCCTAATTTCTCTACTTAGACACCTGGCGTCCTTGTGTCTTAACCAAGACAGCACTAGAGTCGTAATCATACAAGCGACTTATTCAAGTCAGGACTGAAGCCCAGTCTTGACTCCAGTCTTAAGCGGCCATGCTATTGGCCTATTCTTTAGACTCCAGTTAAGTCTGGACTTAGCTAAGACAGTCTTAAGATTGTTTTGTGCAAGCGGGCCCAGGAGTGCACTCTCGACAATGACCATGGCGGAAGTAGAATGGTGGCGAAGGCTGGGCCCCAAAGCGGTTCAGCGGTACCGCAGCGTAGCCACAGGTCGGAGGGCCAATCGCTCAGATTAGAAATTATACTATTACAAATTAAGAAGTATCAATCAACATAAAAAGAATAGACATTTTGACAACTTCGCTTGTGAATGAGGTAAGGTAATTTATAAAGACATTCTTAATTTTCTTTTTTTCAAATCTTGCACCCCTCTTATCGCGTTTCCTTGATGTTGCATCGGTCGTGCCTCATGCTCCGTGGAAGCAGGCAACAACAGGTAACCAAGGCAACGGAGATAACGAAGCTGACGAAGCACGAAACGGTTTCGAATCGCTGTCTGCTGCTCGTCTGCTGTGGTGCGGGCCTTTGAGCGCCCGGAAAAGCGTATAAATTTACTTCGCAAGTCTGAAAGTGTCCCTTTTGCGAAGATTGCGACGTCCTTGCTGGTCGCTGCTCTGTCGCCGTTTGGTGAGATTTAATATCCCCCTGCAGCCATGCTTTTTTGCTTTCGTCCCCTTCGTGGTGCGGGCAGTGCGAAGTCTTTTTGAAGCAGTGTATTGCGCTTAGCGTTTTATCGCAAGATGAGCCCGCACAAAGCAAGGAAGCGATGCTCTGTGGCACATTGGGACAGCGTGGACCCAACCGTCGGTGTCTTACCGCTTCCTGGCTGACTTTCACCGGTGAGCAGACCTGGAGGTTGCGCACAGGCTCAATGTATGCTTTAATGCTCCTGTGCTAAGCACGTTTGTTGATGCTAAAGCTGTCTGGACTTGTGCAACCTTGAAATTGCCTTGAAAACTGCTGTATACTTTCTGCCGAAGAGTTTAAATGTGAACAGTAATCCCAGTGCACTATGCTTCACGTATGTTTTGATGCACCTACTAATAAGACATTTTTGTTTCAATTGCAGCTGTCATAGCTTTATTTTCTGTACATGCTTGTTTCTTAGCTGGTGATGTTTTGTGACAGGCACTTCAAGCATTTTCCATGCCTCCGCGGTGACCATTGAGATGATTAGCCCGCTTAAACAGCGCTACTGTTTGTGCTGTCTGCGACATGCATTTTTTATTGTTGTGCTTTATTGCTGTATTTGCTTGGTTGATGCAATAAACAATGAATTTGAAAACCATAACTGTTCACTTTTGTACACTCCGTTGCGAACTGGGCACGACTGCTCGGTTACACCAGAGTTTCTGGACCACACCTTACTGTACTGAAGGACAAAGTACATGGCCCAAGTACTTGCATGACTTGTAGCAGTATTTGCTTATTGAATTTGCATGCTTGGTCTCTGTTTGGAAGTGTTGCTGCCTTTCTATGCCGCCACCTTTGCCAACCACTTTCAATGTGCTGGAGCAACTGCTTATAAACAAGGGCGTAAACAACAGAAACTCGAGTTCTTTTAGATGGCAAAGGTTGGCGCGCGCTGAAAGGCAACCACCTTCAAAGTATGCAGGCTCGTCAATGCAACGCGGCGGTTTTTTAAAAAGCTTTTTTTATAATTCGCGCCAAAGTAAACTTATCCGGGACGTCATTACGCGTCATGGCCCTCTAACTTTCATTGGTCGCTGGAGACCATCATCCGCCATGTTTTGTACGTGTGGGCGTCTATGCAGCCTTCGCTATCATAGTACATATACCTTGCAATGACTACATATTTTATTTGTTGCTATTAAAATGTGATCTAGTGTATAAATTGTTCGTTGTTAAAACCAGGTCGAGTGCTTTTCGCACTCGGGTGCCGATTTCCATGTCCCGCAAATGTGAGGATCTCGTTTTGGTTGTAGATGCCCGAATACTAGCCGGCGTACCTGGGTTCTACCCCGACCACTGGCGCTTGCGTTTCAATGCAGGCGAAACGGAGAAGCGTCCATGCGCTGTGAGATATCAGTGTACTATAAAAATCCCCACTTGATTGAAATCGCTCCCTAGTCCTGCACTAAGGCAACATTCCCTCTCTCCGCTTTCACTCCCACCTTGCCTTCTTTCCTTGCGATGCGGTTCAGGTTTCCAAAAAAGGAAGTTGGAGAAATACTGCGCTTTTCCCATCTTTTAACGAATTACTGACTCGATAACTTCCCTACGTGAGGTAAAGACAAGGTCACTGCGTGCTTCCGATGACCTTCGAACAGATTAGAAGTTGGAATTTAAGCCACAACTACAATTTGACTGGATATGTTCCCACCAAAGGTAAAGGTCAAGGTAAAAGTCTATGTAAAGGCCAAAGTCAAGGGTAACGTCTAAGTTCAACTGACCTGGGAAGTAGCTTAACGCGCGAGCAGCTGCGTTGGGAAACATGATCGCTGGCGTCTCGAGTATATGCAGAGGCGCACCCTCGCGCCTAGGCCGCATTTAAAGCACTAGGTTTACCTGCAGCTAAACCACGGCTATTTTTTATAATTATTATTTCCCTGCGAAATGATGCGCCAGAGTCGTTTTTCTTACGCTTTATGGAGCTACTGTTGAATCAAAAACGTTCGAAAGGGTCCAACTCGAACACTTGCCACTGCTTGATCAATCAGCCGTAATATTTAGCATCGAGCTGTCAAGACACTTGAAGGAACGTGTGTGAAGCAATAATATTGGCACCGGCCGGCTATATCGCGAATGACGTCTGTGATGGCACCGGCCAATCACGGGCAACCGTGGCGTTTGCTAAGAGCGCTGACGCGGTGGTATTCGTTTTCATCTAACAAAAACTGCTCTTTGCTTTAATTTCCACCTTATTAAATTAAGGTAGTCTTCTTGAGCGGATTCAGCCCTGCTGAATGTCGCACAGAGCTAAAATTGCAACGAAAAGTGCTTCACGTTAAATTTAAAACAACTGCGTTACAGCATCAAAGACGTAGTTTTAGGGTCAGTCCTTGTTTTTTCTTAGAAGAGTGCCATATGCTTATTCTTGCGTTCAATTGTAGCGGGCGTATGGGAATTTACTCCAGCTAATTACCGTGTCATTCTAACTGAACATTAAAAAGAACCTGTCTGTAGGCCGACAGGTGGGGAATGGTATAATTAAGGCCGTAGATAAAACCACACAATTTAGGTAGAATGAAATTATGTTGTTTGCGTCCTAGTTTTGCTTGCTTTTTGATGTTTATTTAGCTACAGTTGTTAGTTTAAAGCACTATACGAGACTTTTCGGTGCCTGTCAGGGGCTGCCATAAAAGTTTTATGAGGCTTTGGCAAGCCTCTAATTGTAAACATTTTCCTCATTGCAAAATAATCTGATTGACTGATTGAAAATTTAGGTGCTATAACTATAAAATGTCGGGTTCATCACTTGACCTGTTTTATCTCATTTTCACTTAACAAAGGCGGATGTTTGTTTGACTGAAAGGTCTCATATAACTTCTGAACCTCATGCACCTATAATCAGAATGTCCATAATCAGCCATTAAATTGGTTGCCTGTTAGGTTTAACGTCCGGAGGCGATTAAGGCTATGAGTAACTACTTATAGGTATCAATAATGTATGCTGACATCACGCAAATTCGCACCTGAATTTTGCATTCACTCTCGAGCGGCCGCTGCGACCTGCATCAGAACTCAGATCGTCAGCATCTCCGGGCGTGTGCCCTAACCTCTTAACTGACCCCGCCGGGTGGCGCTGTAGTCACGAAGCTCGACTACTGTTTCCAAAATCGCAGGATCGAGTCCCAGCCTCGGCGAGCTCTTTAGGTGGAGGCGACAAGCAAATCGCCCGTGTGCTGTGCGATATCAGAGCACGTTAAACAACCCCAGGTGGTCGAAATTTCCGTAGCCCTCCACTGCGGCGTCTCTCATAGCCTGAATCGCTTTGGGACGTTAAACCCCACAAACCAAGCCAAACCTAGCCTCCTAACTACAGGCTCGAAGAAGAAAAGTAATAGCATATTGAAATAACGTTTCACTTCAGCCAAAGTAATGTACTGCAAGTTATTTTGTTCTTTGTGCAGGCGAATCACTTTTTGCATTACTGACCCCTTTTGCAAAAAGTCCAGCTTAGGTGAACTCAGAATTGCGAGGTAAATATCTTGAACATGCCTCTAGCAGGTGGTAGCTGAGTGGAGATATGGCGTTGCACTCACTGGTCGCTAAGTTGTGCGACGTCACGAGACCACATAAGATGGCACAAGCTCCGAGATCGAGCTTCGACTTTTAGATGTAAGGGTGAGATCGCAATCCAGCCATCCAGGATCCTTGGATCGTGAGCCCGATACGCTGCCCATATGCAAAAGGGGCGCTTTCTTAGGGATTTGTTAAAGCGGGGCTTTATATCTAGGCCGCATTGTGTTTCATAGTTGTAACCGTCGGCATTATGCTAATTAGTGTCGTCGAATGATAAAGAAACAAATAAAATTACAACTGATCAAGGGCGTTGCAAAGCTCATGTGCGCAAAAAAGGAACAGCAAGGATGGAATGAAAGATGGCCATTAATGCTGTTTTGTCATGCTATTGAAGACGGAGCTTGAGTGTTTCGTTAAATGTCCCGTGATTAAATGTGTAAGTTCATGTTTCGCTTAAATTTTATATTCGCTTTATTCAACACTTTGTGTCTTAATCGGCAACTAATTTCCATGCCACAAAAACACATTGCGATGCTCATCATACTCGAGCGATGGGGGGGGGGGGGGGGGGTAATGCTTCAAGGTTTATTTCGTAAAAAGCAGAAATAATGAACTGATTGTGTCCGTCTGGATTCGTTATTCATGTGGATACATAAGGACAGCAGCAATTTATGTGACGTAAGTGACTACTGTTGAATTTATTGCAAAAAAGACGCGTTTCTGCGGACCGCTGCGTAACCACAAAAAAAAATTGCACAGAACAGGAGAGAAAAAAAATGTCGAAATTATTTTCCCAGTCTAATTCCGGAAGGAAGCTGGATGTGACTTGCTTACACGTAAATACTAAAAGGAGCTGAGGAATCAAGTGCAACCTCAGCAATTTCAAGAGCACGATAGTGAAAAAAGTCTGCCATCAGGCTACTCTCTAAAACAGCAAATAGAAATCGGGCGATGTATCGGGCAATTATTCTCAAATACAAACCTCCATCACCTTTGGCGTGGATGTCATACGAGCCTAACGATACTGGGTGGGAGGACTTCGGTTCAATAGTAAATGTCCCATTCTCAAGGTCGGTTTGTAACACGAACTGCATGGTACATGTTATCCCGTGCATCTCGAGATGTAGACTACCATTCGAGATGCCCTTCAGAGCCACAGGGCATTCAACACTCCAAGATGACTTGAAAGTAACTTGTATCATTGCTCGTCCGTCCATAGTGTAACGCTGAATCGGGCCGATTACATCAAAGTGATTGTACATATGCGTAAGTGTCATGTCGTCGTCACTCAGTTGTCTGTGGAAAAAGGGCGTGTAGATAAAGGGCGTGCCGATGGAATAATCTCGAGGGAAGTTTGCGCCAAACGCTCTGAAAGCCTCATCGAGGGCTGAATCTCGCACGATCCAGTGACCTGCAACAGAAACAAGAAAATAAATATTAAAATTTCAATATATCAACATATATAGCTGCTAATGTAATCACAAACTCCATTTGTTGATTTCAAGCAAGGTAATAGAAGTGGTACACTCCATTTGCTGATTTCAAGCAAGTTAATAGAAGTGGTACATAGAAGCCTACTAAAGAAAAAAAAAACAGAATGCCGACAATCAACATTCAAGAAGATGTTCGTTCAATGCTTGCAGGGAAAGCCTGTGCCAAATATGCGGATTCCTACATTGAAGTTCTCACGCTATTAGGCGCCACCCCCAGGATGTCTCATTTATTTCTTGTCTGCTGTTATCGCCTCTTCAGGTGATCAAATGCGGCGCGAACCTTATATCCATCGATATGCACGAGGGATATTCTGCTCTGCTGGTCGCACAGATCAGCGACTGAATGAAGTCCTTACCAGTGCCATAACGAACGCACTTGAAGCGATGTAGCCCCTCCAAGTGGCAAATGAGGCTGCACACGGCGAAACAGAAATGTAATCACGCGGTTTGTTTCAAGCGTAAGCAGGTTTTCTCAGGGCTTTTCGGGTTGTCGCCTCAGTAAATTAATAACGAGCAGAGGTAATCAAGCGCATATAATATTCGCCACCGTGGGATCACCTTTTCACGCTTGCGAGACGGTAGAGTGCAAGAAATTCTGGTTCTCTCCTTGAGGCTCGCCTTAGACTGTGGCTTGAAGAAATCGGTAGTGAATTCTAGAACGCAGCAATAAAAAGTGTGTGTTAATTTGCGCTTTTTCTGGTTCCCACAAATATTCTTGTATTTTCGCGCATGCACAAAAAGAAACATTACGCTCCGGAGGATGTTTTGCATGATCCCCTTATGAATACCCTTATAGTATGATCCTCTTATGGAGCCACTTTGCCAGCGTCACGCTGAAATGTCACGCACAACGTGACGGGAGCATGCTAACAAAAACATGTAGCAGGAAAAGAGCACACGACATGATTTGAACCCGTGGTGAAGAGCGCCGATGGTTGCCGTGAATTAGGCAAATAAGCCATCGGTGCAAAAATCCTGCTAAACACGTGCTAAAGCAAATTATTGTTGTGGCCTTTGACAATAGGGCAGACCCACTATAGGGATTTCCCACATTTGTCGCGCTTTCTGTCACCGTCTTTATTAACTTATATTACAGAAGTCAGCACCAAAGCAAGAACATGCAGGCACTTGCATGTGGAAACCAAAGTTTGAACGCCTTGCCACATGCGCTCGAACAGCCGTGCAGCGGCACAGGCACTGACGAGTTTTTATAGTGCTCTAGGTCACTGCAGTGGAACAAATCAAAACGAGCGAGCTGAGCTTACCATCTACGCTCCCAGCCTAGGTGCGAGTTTTCTATCGCTCCGGACATTTCGGTGACAAATGCCAATCAGCTCTTACTAGCGTTTCTAGCCTTTCTTTCTAGGCTTCTCGGCTGCGGAAATTTTCTCTATACTGGGAATCAAGCCACTATTCCTTCGATGCACAGCCGAGCACGCCAACCCATGGGCCATGCCGGGCTCGTGAGAACCCATCGTAACTCTTCTTGTCAAACGTCAAGATAAAAGTTGCGACGACAAACATGCTAGTACATTTGTTTTATAATGATGATAGTAACGATAGTGTTAACGATAGTAGGGATGATAATAATGATGCAGTTGATGAAAACAGTCCTGTAAAGAAGCTTCCCCATTTCTGCTCTGAAGAAGAAACGTAGTCCCGTAATTTTTTGTCCTATAACCTCCTACTCCTCGCCAAGTAGGTATTTTTTTTTCTTTTTCCGCTGATCAATATTGGATACCTTTTTTTAGCCTTTAACTTTAAAGCCTGCCCTTATATAATTTATTGGTACATGCCACCCATCCGAATTTTAAATGTGGAGCTTGTTCCTGAATTTTAGTACCCTGACCTGCGGTTGATTTTAAAACAATGGCAGAACTTGGACTGTGAATAAAATTCAGAAGGGCGTTGTATCAGCTTCTATTTGCACACTGAATTTCAATGCTGAAAACGCATGTAGGCATGCGTAAATTCGCAAGACCTTCAGTCTCTGAGTTTCCTGTCCTGAGCTTCAGCTTAGAGAAATTGATGTGGAGTTTGCTGCATGCTACAGATGGCATTATCCTTGCTTCTTCTACAAACAACTCTTGCACCTTAGCGGCAACTAAATGTTCATAATCAGCACGACTATGCCAAATATAACGGGAAGGCTTCTTCCTCCCATATTCCTCCAATTAATCCAGTCCCAAGATGTCTGCATCTACTTGACCCCTGAAAACTTCGTAATTTCATCTGGCCAGCTTATTTTCTGCCGTCTTCTACTATGATTTTCTTCCCCAGGAATTGAAATTGTTATCATCAGCTACTATCAGGTATCCTCTCGTCGCACTCACTAGGTGTCCTTACAAGCACATTTCTTGTTATTAATTTCGACAAAGAAGTCATTGAGTAATTTCTCTTGCGCAGTCTGCGCGCTTCCTATCGCTTGACGCTATACTTATCATTATCCACTGAATAGCTATCCGATTAATCCTTAACTTATATGTAATCCTTTTCTTTAGTCTCCACGTATCAACCCCATAGGTGAGTGCCGGTAAGATGAAACCGTTTTAAATTTTCCTCTTGACCGATACCAGTGACTTACTACTCATGACAGCGTACACTTGCGAAATGCGCGCCATCCCAATCTTATCCTCCTTCTTAATTCCTTTTCGCGGTCCTACGCTGCTGTATTTCTCCCGAGGCTCTTAATCGTTTCCGCACTCTACTGTATATTGTAATTTAGTCGTAACTTCGTACTTTTCTTAAGCCTTTAATTATTCTTCGCAGTCCATACCCTGAGTTAATTTGCAAGGCAATATCACCGGAAATCCGAGCTTACTGATGTATTTCTATCAACCCTTATTATAGTGATTCTATTCCAAGTCTTTTAATACTTCCCCTGAGCAAACAAAAAATAGTACTGCGAAATCGTGTGCCCTTGCCTAACACAATTCTTGTGGGAATTTGTTACTTTCTTATGGAGAACTATGGTTCGTTATTATAATCGGGGTTCTAGTCAAAGTTCGCGGTCCTCCTGCAGCGGCCGAAGAGAGGAGATGAACAAATGCCGGCAAGCGGGGGTCATACAAAGTGCCTTTGTGCCATGATTTAAATTAAGCTGGAGGCAGACTTCTCCGGCTACCACACTGTGACAAGCTCCAGTGATACGCCACAAGACAGCATGGTACGTGAAGCAAGCCTAGCCGACCTAGCTGTGTTAACATGCTAGAGACTTCGTGGCGCATATGCCTGGCGGGAGCGCGATAGCGGCGCCCCTTCCCAATCGTGCCGCGCCAGATTCGACATAGGAGACCAGAGCGCTCGCTATTGGACCTCTTCTGTCACCACCATCTTCTGCCTCTGCCTTGTGAAATTCTTGTGGCAACATTTTCCTGGCATTTATAAGAATGGAGCGCTACAGCTTTTAGGAAACGACCGTTGAGAGCGTGCGTCGAGTGCCGTGCTCCTCGCGTGAAAAGGACGTAGCGGAATCTCCTTGGCCATCGCTGCGCGAAGACAGTCATGTGCAGCCAGTAGCTTTAGGCCCCGTGCCGATGTTGTTCTGTTTGTACCATGACTGTAAACAATGTATAAAAAACGCCCTTTTTTAACCTCGTTTTGTAGACTCTGAGCCTTGATACCACGACCGCAATCGAAACAGCTGATTGGCAGCACTGAGGTAGTTTACGTGGTGTTCTCGGCCAGGTCTGGTGAGTGTATTGACTTCTCTTATTGAGTTTTGGCAGGCTTAACGTAATTTGTGCTTCTTCCTGGTAAGGAAAGTTGGTTGTAGAAGTCAGTTCGAATTGAAACATTTCTTTGCACGAGAATTCACTTGAGAGACTTGCGGTCACAAATAGGGCAATCACAGACTGACGAAAGCTACGAATAACAGACCTAATTTCGATATGTGAGGTATTATGGCTTGATTCTGGGAAGGTGAGAAAAAATAAGTTGTGGTTTAGGTCTGATAGCCCTAGTTGAATTGCGATAGCAACGGCGGAAGCTTGTTTTGTCTGCTACATAATTCCCCCCACCACGCATTATCACTGTATGGTGCTACATTATTGGGGCACTTAAGCTCATCCTTTAAGAGTATGGCGCGAGAGAGCGTAAGCTACTAGCCCACATATAAATGAGAAGGGTTCAATGCTGCTGAATCGAATGTGGAGCGAAAGAATTAGCTGCGGGTGACCAAGCGTTCTTTGTCTTTTTCGTCTTCTTCGTTGTCTTCATCTTATTAGTCTTCTTCTTCTTAGTCGTTTTCTTCACCTTCTTTTTCGTCTTCGTCTTCTTCGTCATCTTCGACTTCTTAGTCTTCGCCTTCTTCGTCTTCTTCTTCACGGCTGTTCAAGGTCAAGCGTGGCCCTTCCCGGAACTACGAGACGGGCCGTAAGCTGGCGTAATATTGCTGTCGCAATAAAATTAGTTGTGGTTTAACTCTGGTTAACCCTAGTCGAATTGTGATAGCAACGGTGGAAGCTTCTTTTGCCTGCTGCATTATTTCCCTATCACGCCCTATCAGTGTAAGATGCTACATTATTGGGGACACTTAAGCAAATTCTTTAAGGCTATGATGCGAGAGCGTAAGCTTCCAGCCCACATATAAAGTCACGTTTCAACCAAGCCGTCTGGACGTGCCTGCGTGTCGTAGGGGTAACGTGAATGCAAACGGTCCTGGCAGGTTGATTCTGATATAACTCTCCTATATTAAAGGACCGACCCAAGTTTGCATTGCAGCACCTGCCAGTGGCATAGGGGTAACGTGAATTCAAATGTCATGGCAGGCTAATTTTTTTATGAGGAGACCGCAGCTACGCCTCTTCACGGCGCCTCTTGACAGCGTAGCTGCGACCGCCCGAAGTCACTCTTTGGCTGTCGTAATATTATTGTTTTCGCAATAAAAATTCCGAGAGCACTCTAGAATCCACACTGCAGAAATGCGAAAGCCGGAGCGCCGTTGCTAAATACGGTACATCACGTTTGCTTTCATTATCATTATTAACTAAATGCATCGTCATTATCTTTGCTCCTGTCATCATTGTCAAATTATCACTAATTGCAGCGTCATTGTCATTGCTATCTATCATCCTCACGATAGAAAAGAATTACGATCAGCGTTCCACGATGCCGGGCGTGGCGCAATTGGTTAAAGCTCTAGGCTGTGGATGTTAGCTTAAGAGAAGTTCTTGTTGGGCTAGTTGGTGTCTATTCATTATATATTAAAGGCGCCAAAACAACACGCACACACAATTGCCATGTGGTAGAGCATCCGCTTCGCACTCGAGAGGTACCAGGTTCGATCCCTGGTGCCGGCGGGTATCCACCGGTTTTTCAATTGGTACAAGCTTTCCCCCGGCCTGGTGCTCGGCGATTTGAGGTCTAATGCTTGGGAAACGGGTCATAGGTCCCAAATATTTGCGCCGATGGGACAGTAATCCGTTCTGCCATCGGACAACAATAAGTCCGCTTCGCGCGGCAAAATACCATTATGTAGCCCTTTTCGCAGCAGGGTCTGTGGAGCCTGTTGCAAGCGCACACCCCTGTGAGAGCCAGGCGCCAGGACAGGGGACGCTTGTCCCCATTTTTACCGGCGGGTTTTCGGCAGCAGGTTTCGAACGAACCACCCCCCCGCAGCCGAGAGGGACGCCCAAAACACTAGGCTACAACCGCTTCCGTGGCCTAGTGGTTAGAGCGTCTCGGGGGCGGGAGGTGGCCAGTTCCAAACCCACCGCCCGGTACCCACCGGTAAACATGCGTACAAGCGTCCCCCGACCTTGCGCTCGGCTTACCTAGGGGGTGCGCGCTTGGAAGGAGCTCCGTAAACCCCGCTGTGCCCCTGGTGGGCCAAACTTACCTTTGAACAACCTCGCAGCCTGAAAAAGTTGTTCATGTTCATCTTGGCTCTCACTTTGAGCCTCGGCATCAGTTTCAACGTACCGACAACAGGACAACACTGACCCGTTCTTCTTTTCTTGTGTGTGTGCGTGTTGTTTCGGCGCTTCGAATTTATAGTGGATCAGAGGGATGGAGGTTTGAGTCCCCGGTGGAGACAGGACTTTTATTTTTCCGATGACGTCATCAGGGTAGCTGACAAGTGACACATCAGCGCACAGATCCCATGCACTGATTCGAAGCACTGATCTAGTGCACAACTGTCGAGCACGGGATTCCGTTCCATGAGCGGAAGCCTTCATAGGGTTTCGCCTTAAAAGACAGCAGATTGGGAACGCGATCCAGAGCGCCGGCTTTGAAGATGAGACTGTTATGAAATGCTTGAAAGAGAAGCGGAGGAGGAGGAAACAAAAAGCAGAAATGGAGGAAAAAAAACAAAAGAAAAAATGGAGCAAGAACTAGAAAAGAAGCGATTAGAAGTGAGGCTATAGCGGAAGCTCAGCCATAGGGGGCGAAAGCGAACAGGGCCACTTTTCCTAACCCTAAGACATTCAAACCGCTTAAAATGGAAGAGCTTACTGTCAGCTTTTGCAGTGGACGAAGATATAGGGCTCTTGTGAAATTTCAGCGCATATAAGAGAAACACGAAATTATTTCTTTCACCTGGCTCCAGCCCCTCTTGACAGATCTACGTTGCGAGGCGGCAGAAGTGCTTAATCGGCTTACAAAAGAGTAGCTGAAGAAGTGCTGCTTCTCGGCTGAAGCCTTCCGTCTACTTTTCCGGAAAGCGGGGAGACTGCTTTCTTAGTATTTTGCGGAGTTTGCTTACTATTCGAATGCACATATAAAGATATGGCTCAAGTCCACCGAGATCTACGATGACCGGAGCAAAGTTGAAGAAGGAATGGGTCTAGAGCAGTTTTACAACAGTCGGAATGAGAAAGTTTGCCTCTGGGTAAAAGACACGCAGGAAAAGAAAAACTTGGACTGCGCTGCCGAGCTCTCAGCAGTCTTTCAGCTCAGGCACGACGCAGGCAAAGAGAGCTTGTCGATAGTCACAGAGCTCAATAGTGATTTCATGAAATGGTAATCATTAAATGAAATCCGAGGACCCGCCATGCGGCATGCAGAGAAATGGACAAGTGAGAAGCAGCGCGAAAATTGCGCAGCCGTAATGAAGGATGTTGACCGAGAAAACAGGGGGAAGAAGCATGCTAAAACATTGAGAAAAGGAAACTGGCAGTCTGTTTCCACTATAACGAAGCCCGGCCACATTGCGAGCGGATATCGAAGGGAGAATGAAGTTTTAAGGCGAACGCCTTTCTAGGCTCATGGAACTAAATCCTGGGCGCGGGATTTGTGCGTCAGATCGTGCATAGGATCTGTGCGCTGATGTGTCACTTGCTAAAAACGGACGTGTGAGGAGAGACATTAGCTGTCAATTATCCTGATGACGTCATCAAAAAATATCAATCCTGTCTCCTGCGGGTACTGAACCTCCAACCCTCGGATTCCCAGCCTAGTGCTTTAACCAACTGCGTCACGCTAGGGATCATGAAACGCACATCATAATTCTCCGCTGACCACTGATTAAGAGCTGTTAAGTCGGGTAGCTCTTCTGACATGAGTGAGTACGGACCGAATCGAATGCATTAGGGGCTCTCGGATTCCTTGAAGAACGCCATGACCATAGGGCATGCCATGACTTGTAGGGCTGTGTGCAAGTGGAGCTTTATACCTGTTTTCGGCGGTCTCTCACATTATGTGGTAATTTACGAATGTATACTAAACCATATGGGCGAGGTAATGAAGGCAGAAATCAAGGTTGTTGCTGATAAGGGAGTGGCAAAGAAAATATCCGTGCACTATGATCAGGAAGGGCAGCTTCGGACTGTAGTTATTGACACTGTCGCGTCATACCCTAAAAGGCGGTGCCCAAGTGTCCCCCCGATTTTTTAGTAACGGCATCCTTGTTTAGTAGAAGTGTTTCCGGATTATTTATTTCTTTATATGTTTTGTGTCTTGCAATGTGCCAGCTTTTTTACGTACTTATTTGCAGAAAATTGTGTAATTACTGCTCTACCTGCTGCCTATATTATACCATAGTCATTAACATTGCATTAGGAGGTCATCAAGATAATTTTATAGCTTTGGACTTCTTTAGAATGCTCATGTGTACTAACCTCTTTTATGCCAACATAAAGTTTAACTTCAAACACAAGACCTTATATGGCATTCCATTGCTCATTGATTGTGATCGGCTTCTTGCGCGTTTAAGGTTATATGGCCCTGCCGAAAGATATAGATTAACATACTTGCACAACACACACTGTCATCAGTCCGAATTATTTAGAGAACTGCTCACCTGTATATGGATACAAAACGCTCAGAGCTATGTGAAATGTGAGCAAAATTTTTTTCACGCACTGATACAGGTTAAACGCTTTCCGACTCAAATGATGAAACCTCAATTCCTTACAAATATTTACGTATAAAGTTCTGGTGAAGGAAGTTTTCATGTATCGGCACTATATGTGCGTTGCAGAAAATTGAAAATTGTGTAAGCTGAAGTTCTATGGTTCAATAATATCGAGTAAAATGCTTCAGGGCAAATAAATATTACAGAGAAAATAACAAAGAGGTAGCATTCACAGGTAAGCGAACGTTTCTGAAACGTAGATAACAATAACGGACTCTAAAATATACTTACTTTGATGATAGTGTTCCTCGATGGCTGAAGAGGGCGCTGCGATCCATATCAGCAGAAGTCCGGAGAGCAACATCGTCTTTGCTAAGCTGTCCAACGAAAAAAAAAATGAGCCAGACCCGTGAATGGTTTGCGCAGTTCTGAAATAAATGAGGCTCGCCACGAACTTCTGAACGTTTAATAGAAGATTGCTTCGAAACTCGACATGAATATTTGGTGGACTGGCCTATAAGTTTCTAAGCAAGGAGTGTAGCAGGGGATGGCAGGGAGGTAGGTGACCGGATGAAATCAGAACTTTGCAGGGTCATGGGAATGCAGCCAGCACAGTACCATGCTAATTAGGCGGATATGGGAGAGGCCTTTGCCGCGCAGTGGGTGTAAGAACCCATATCAGTATTGACAGTTTTCACGTGTGCGCTGCAAAATTACCGCTCCATCAGCCAGAGAGAGATTTATTTATTTACTTGAAAATACAGCAGTCTCGGAAGACCAAGCAGGTGGGAATATACAGAAACAATGCAGGTCAGCTTTTCAAAAAAAAAGCATTTGAAACGGGCGCTTGATTTAACAGACGAAAAAATAAAAGGGATCACACAGCAGCAAATCCAGACCGGTAAATGAATGCCGTACAAGAGCATAAAATATAGCATTACACAACAATAGGACATGTAAATAAGGGTAAAAACAGCAGAAAAGTAAAAAACATCACAACTGTAATGCGTTTGTTACACCACACTCAAAACTTTCCAAAGAAAAAACGACTGCAGGCAGATTGTTCCACTCTATTATTGTTTGTGGAAAAAAGGAGTATTTAAACAAACTGGTGCGCGCTGTATAAGGGAGCAAATTATGTGCATGTCTGTGTCTTGATTAGCGCGATAAAAATGGCTGAATTTTGTGAGTTGATGTTCAGACACTTTTTGAAAATTGCTAATAAAATTTAAGTCGCGCAGTGTTGTGGTGTTATTATCTGATAGAACCTTTGATATAGAATCAGTAGCTCTATATTTATTAGATGGAGAAGGACAGGCTTTAGATGGAGAAGGACATGCCGCTGCTTTCATCCTTGCCCATGAAAATGGTGTTTAAATGCTTCACCAGAAGTATCCTGTTTAGGTCTTCGTGTTCTAGCTTTTAGAACGCATCTGTACAGGAGACGCCATGATTTCTGTCCTTTATGCGCGGCCTCGTTATTAGCACCTGCCGTCGTGAGTCAAGTGCTAACATTTCATAGGTCAATCATGCCAAAATTTTAACACTGATATGTCCGAGACATTCTTTTAATTACTCTAAATTCAGAATCACGCGAATTTCTTTCTTCATTCAGGAGTGTTTTGTTCTGAAAATAGCTAGAGACAAGAACTTAGAACTGAAACCACGCAAATGAGGATACAAAGAGAAGTGAACAGGACGAGCGCGGACTTACACCTGTTTATTGAGACACATCCTCCTTCCGTCAACGACATTGCGCATGCGTTACAAGCATACGCTATCTAATCGAGTTCAGGAACTTCAGTTCCTTCTTTTACAGGTGGACCGAAGCCTCGCTGACACACTTATCGGGCCCATATCTATCAATCTGCCAGGCTTCGAAGACCTCACGTGCTTTCTGATCTTTTGCTCCTCCGATTATCTTGTCACCGATTATCTTGTCACACCAAAGACCGTGGTTTGGCAAATGCGTGCCACTGTGAGAGCCCAACGAATTGCTGTGTTCTTGTAGACGCTTATTAATGCAACGTCCCGGTTGTCCCGCCCACATAAACTGAGCCGGAACTAAACGGGATTTCATACACTACTGGCATTCTACAGGACACATGCGTAATTTTGTAGTTTATCCCACAGCCTGCCTTTTTCCTTGAATCATTGACAGTTAGCGCGCACAAACGGGACAGCTCGCATGGCTCCGAAAAGAGGATTTCCACACCGAATTTTCTTGCCACCCTCTTCAGGCCATGTGAGGTCTTGTGTACGTAGATGAGTACTTCAAACTTCCTTCTCTCACGAATGCCGGATTCTCGAGCACTATATAATACTTCTGAAGAAGCGACGAAGGAAACACAGCAGAACTTAGGCGTGCCACTTGAGCGGAAAAGCTGAGTGAAACCCAGTGAGAACAGGACTTAAATAGTGAGGACCTGAGGCAGACTGAATCCATTTTCCTTTTAGTAAGTTTAGAGTGACAAGAGTCATTGGGTAAAAGGACCGCTTTTGTCTAGGCCTATATATCCACAAGTGGCCCGGATCATTGAAAAACAATCTCAAATCAAAAACTGCAAGCACGAGTTCTCAGAACATTCTATGATAAAATTCAAACTGGAAGTCGTACATTTCAAACACGTTAAAACTTCATTAGTGATCTCTTGGGGGTTGACATTAGAATTCATTTTTAGGAGGATTAAAAAATTGTCTACGTATCTGAAAACTCGCGCGATTCGGTCGTCAGTTAGCGCCCGCGAGAGTAAACAATCAACTTCGGCTAAAAAGGTTTCAGTAAGAACTGGGGCCATACTCGACCTTATACAAATGTCTCATTTTTGCACATTAAATTTTTCCTGAAAACTCACCAGCGTTGAGGAGAGGTACACATTAAACAGTTCCATGAAACAATCAGTCGAAATGCCAAAGGCATTTTGGAACGCCACCACCCCCAAACGCTCTATTCAGTTTCGGACCGCCACGACAAGATCGTTGAGAGGAACCGAGTAGAACAGCTCCTCGATGCCAATTGAGAAGCCGTTATTGATACCTGGCATGCTCTGTCTAAGCATTTCCACTATGCCAGGTGGAAAATATTCTTCTCCACCTCTTCCCTGTGTTTCCTCCTTAGCGTGGTTTTAGTTCTAAGTTCGTTCATCACCAATAGCCGTCAATCGTACACTCTTAGCTAGCGACAAATTTCAGTATTTACGGTCGTGGTGCATTGCACCCGTGTGGCGCCATTTTTGAGCATCATGCCATCAGAAAACCTGTGAAAATCAACCGATGCATCCAAATATATTATTACAAAGAAATAACATTTATCCAGGTCCTTTTGTGAATATCATTCCTGTATTACACTCTACAGAGTATTGTCACGTAGTGGTTACAAGTCGATTAGCCCGAATGAAGACACTGGAGTTGCGATTGAATGAAACTCTTTATTTGGCTGACTTGTGCCCATCAAACGAACTAACAAAATCAGCTGCGGCGATGACAACAAACGTACTCGTCGGTTGTCCCGCTGAGAATGATGCTTCACTCATCAGCGTTCAATTAAAAGGCGGCGAAGAGCTGCATAAAGCCGCGAATGGTGACTAGCATCCCCTAGAACATTGTAGAAGCACACGCGCGTGGATGGAATCTTTCGAGATACATTTCGAAGCATCTTTTTGCGACAAAGACAATGATAAAGCCACGTCTCGCGACATTGAGCATGAACAAAGACTACAGGAATCGATCTGTGCGCTAGATTAACAGTGATAAGGCCGCCTGCCAGTGGCTGTCTAGAAACACAATCTATAGAGCTTTGATTGATTCGCGGCATTCGGAAACAATGATGTTAGGTTGGAAGCACCAAGTCCAAAATAGTTATTTTACCTAACGGCTTTAATTTAACAAATTGACTGATCGTACAAGCGCACGACTCATGGCCAAAATTGTGAAGTCCCATATAATCGGCTTTCTTTTATTTCTGACCGAGATTAGCTCCTCTTTAAGTTCCCTCCGTGGAGGTTACGCAGTAATTCTATGCGCGATAACTTCGCGCTACCACTCACCAAACATCTTGCAAAACCAGGCAAAACCTTCAACTTGAACCTTTGCGCCGTCTTGCTTTGTGTACTTTGGGATACTAAACATGATAAATAGTGCATGCATAAGGATATATATTTAGTCGGAGTGGTGTGTTGGTCTAATTTATGACAATGTTTCGACCGCGGTTTCATGTCCGGAATTGCTTTTTTATGTTTATAACGCTACTAGTCGAAAAGCGAGCGAATGTTTAAATTTGAGCATATATGTTCCAATGCGATGCGTTTAACAACGTTGGATTTGACTGAAATTTTACGTCAGTCAAGCAGACATCCAGTATCAACATAGTTTTGCCAAATGAGTCGTCAATTAAAGCAATTGAGTCCTTATTTAGCAAGAAACCTCACCCAGTGCTGCAAGAAAATAAAATTGAGTGGAGGGCCTTTTGTCGAATGTAAATGTGCAGAGCTCAAATCCAGATATACGCAGCCTTAAACAGGTTCTGGAAACCATCTGATCAGGCCTTTTACTGAATGTATGTAGATGGAGGAGACTTATACCATGTGGAAGAGGCATTGCGAAATGCTTCATGGCTGACAGTTTTCACATACAAATGTTGTAACGGCTGACAGAGTTGTGTTTTGGTCGTGGCTATGCCAAAAACTATTATTTTATTTATTAGTCTAAACAGGCGCGATTTTCTATTGCTGGCAAGATGTGACTGAAGGGCTCAGAAGTAATAATATACCAGCGTTAGTCGCTGATGGCAGAAGCAACAAACAGGAAGCTTTAAGTAGAACTACAAGTAGTTTGCCCATATGTATTAGATATGACTCACAGAAACTGCTTACTAGTGAATGAGGGGAAGCAAGAAATATTATTAAGGCTATTGCTGGCTAGCAAACAAATCCATGCTCTTGTTTTATTTTTTCCCTTTTTTTTCAGAAATTTCAATTATCGCGAAAAGAAATAAAACTACGTTTTTTATTTAACATAATCAATTTTTTCGGATTGATCGCAACAATAAAAGAGAGATACTTTGTCAAAGAAGATGGTAATGGTCAGTATTGCTGTCACATGAATTCACAATGATCTCAATAAAAGTGGGAGTGGAAGCACAAAAGAATAAAATACGGGGTGAACAGAGAACATTTAAAAGCGATGCAATTGGGAATCACACTAGAGAAAATGAAACGATAGCAGCTTAGCACATAAATGTACAAGGCTGAGTAACATTTAGAGCAATTAAGAAATATTTATCTAATTTTCTTATTGGCCTAATAATTTTTTGGATACATTATTACGTCACCCTCTATCGATTAATACTACTCATTAACCTCTACCACTTTTCAATTACTCATAACTGCTTCGGACACGGTTTTGCGGACACATTCTGCGACACGGTATGCGGACATGGTGCGCGGACACGGTGTGCGGACACTTTCTGCGGACAGAAATCTGTGAACATAGCGAAGTAATGCTTTCGCATAAATGATCCAATCAGTAAATGTTCGCTTGAAACCTAGTGACAGGTTAATTCGTTTTGCATACTTGATATATGCAACGCTCCAGTAACATGGACGAGACAAGAAGAACGCCAATACAAGCGCTGACTAACAACTGTGATGTATAGCTCTGAAGCACATTATATAGGCTTTAGGTCCAAAACAAGAAAACGAAGAACCAACACTTTAAGTATCCGTGGCACGATTATCTCTTCTTTCCTCCAATTTTCGACCCTATCATTAGCGTTCAGAAAGGACATTTCTTTTTCACTAGTACCTACACAAGGGTTACTGACTAATTTTTCAGCCAATTTTGATGTCGGCAGAGCTCCTACTACAGTTTTTTGAAGGGCAGGTGAACGGCCCTTGCAATGACTACAATGTAAGACAAGTTGTGCTGAGTTTCGGATCCTTGGGTTTCTCTTATCCTCTAGTAATTTTGTGTCAAGGCACCTCTCTGTTTAGCCCATTTAGATGTTTCCGAACGATAGGGAATTGAATTCACCACATATTTTTCGCAATCTACGAGACACGGACGGTGCCTCGTCAAGCAGTCGGGCTCATGTTTGGTGTCCGAATTCCCCAAATTGTTATTCGGTGCTTTTGTTTGAGTTCTTCTCTCGTCCGTGTTACTACTGCGCTGCATTCTCCAGCAGTAATTGTTATCGCCGTAATACCACTTACTGAATATTAAAACGTGCTAACTAGATAAAGGAAACTTTGCATAACGTGTTTTTTTTGTATATATTATCGGGTGAGTGACCTGCTTGTTCGAATCAAATTTACATTTTTCTGTTTTGACATCAATTTTATTCTTACGTCTGTAATAGCTGATGATAGTTTTCAGATTTGCATGCAAAACCGATATAGGAAGGTGAATGTGTCATAGATAATTAATTAGAGTTGTTGAAGCAGCGTAAGACATTTGAATCGAGGTGAAAGCACGGAGATTCGCATATTTTAACGCATAACTTTTCCCCCCAACACCTGAATGATAGTGATAGGGGCAGGGGGGCAAGACCAGCTACCTGATTGTTCTTCACGACGGTTGTGTTCAAAATTGCAGCTTGATAACCTGCGTAGTTCACAGTATACTTGCCAGAGGTATCTCATAGGCGTTGAAACAAAAGCTTATATGCTGAATTTGAACAGAAAGCAGAGCGCCCATCGTGATGCATTCGAACGCGGCGATTGCCGATTTGGATGAAATTAACCGTCGGCAACAAATAATTAGTTGAGTACGACATCTGCGCCATGTTGACATATCTATAAATTGGCAAAAAATGTGTAAAAAAATGTAATATGGGAAATTTCTACACAACAAATTTATTTAGCGCAAAAAGAGAAAATTTTATCTCTGCATTACAGTTATGGCTTATGGGATATTTTCCAGGACTAGATTGCGCGTGAAAATTCTTTCTACCTTGACATTGATGTTAAAACAATACAAGAAAAATAATTTAAATCAAAGCAATGCGAGAACCTTTCTGGATATAGATAGTTTCACGTAAATAATCACTTCATTTACCTCTCAAAAAAGGGAATGAAGCATGAACAACAAAGCGTGCGGGTAATGCTACTTACCGACTGACGGGATCCTGCAAACTTCAAGGAAAACAATATAGCGAGAAGCTTTGTAACTAAAGGTACTGTTAACAGCGTGACCTAAAGCGGCGGCTGAGTTTGCTGCTGGTCCGGCACTTACTTCGTTTATATATGTATCTATCCACATGTTAGAAACAGTGTGAGGCGAGATGGGCGAGCAAGCACGTAATGTTAACAAAACGCTTAAGTATCATATGCCGCATAACGTTTATTCTACAGGGACTGTACAATGTTGGCTCTTCGCATCGTGGATATAAGGATCTGGTTGGGAATTCAGCGAAAACATAAACACTTGGGCAATATACACAGGATGTCTGAGGCAGGTTTGCAATTTCTCGCGTAATCACAGAGGATGTTTACGAACTGATATTTTAGGGGTGAATAATAACATGCTGATACAAGGGAACAAGTGAAGTAAATTTGAATAATTTCATATTTGTATGCACTGTTAGCATACCTCAACGCAACGAAATATTACTTTTCCGTAATGTGCTTGCAAAAGTAGAGGATGTTTTTGCAAGCATATTCAGCGATATCGAAAAGGGGAACTTCGATAAAAAGGCAGTAGCAAAATCTGAAATTTCGGAAAGGTAATAATATTTTCAACCCTTCCAAGATTTATTCGACAGGCGCAAAAAAAAAAAAAGGACAATACCTTCAATCAAGGGGCTAAATAGGAATGTCCTTTCTTAGAAAACTGCCAGCTCTTTGAGGTAATAGTTAAATGAATACCGTCGTAATTATACTGCAAAGAACGTAAACTTGCTACGTATTATTTTATTCATACTCTTCGCTGATAATCGATGAAATAGAGCTGGAAGACAAGTACACGACAATGTCATATCAATTTCAGTAGGAACAACATACATATCTCCGTCAGCGCTACATGTTTCGACGCTCCTTTCTGGTTCTTGTCAAGCTTGCGCTGTTCTGTCTTGCGATGAACCAACTATCCCAGGACGTGTTATTAAACATGAAAAATCTTCGATTTCTGAGCATTCTAAATCTCAGCAGAGATAATGAATTCCGCATGAAACGGGATAGAACATCATCCGGATACGGGCTGCCATGAAAGCGGTACTAAATTGGAACTATCGGCTCTATTATAAAGCTAAGTAATTGTTATGCTTCTGCACTTATACAGGAATCACGACGAACATCAGCAGTCGTAAGGTCTTGGAGCGATGAAGTAAATAATGTGAATTACGTCTTGCACCGAAGCAGTCATTAGCAATCTTGGCGCCGTAGTCATCGCAACGGGTCATGAAGGGCGGAGAGGCTTGCACAAACATAACGATGCCCCGCAAACACGCAGTTTGTTTTGAGCAAAATATTGTGCCTCATTTTCCCCCCTGCACAGCAGAAGAACGGCTTTGCTTTGTTTTAAAGACCGGCACACAGCTGTTGCCTCTCCATGACTTCACACTCGTCGCTGACAGCTTCTATCAGACTGCACAAAATAGAAGTTAGTGAAGTATAAATATTGAATGACATAGTACGCGCATCATAAAAACAGACATCTACCATACCTGAAAGTTGGTTCGCAAAAATATTTTCGACCTATTTTGAACTGCCTTCCATAAAATCTTTTCACCTGGTGAGTACTGCAGCCACATGGCTTCCAACTGCGGTACTGTAACGAGAAACGAGAAACGAAAGCCACCGAGAAAGCCAACGAGAAAAATCCCTCCTCCTTGTGGTGGCAGATCGCCGCAACTGCTGGTAGCCGTATTATCTGCAGTCGCCTGCAACGCTCCGTCCTTGGTGCGTGGTATTCCAGACATCCAGCTCGATGACGACAACACGCCTAGCCTGAAATGATCATCAGTCGGCTGGCCTAGAAATGGACGGATGACCCTCTTTTAGCGGGGAAAAAGCAGCGTACCTTAAAACAACTCCTCGTAATAAATGCGGTCGAATGGGAGAAAGAACAGTGCTGCATGGTGTGAAAGAGCACTAAAGAAAGGTAAACGGCGGGGAGGGGTGGGGGGTGGGGGTGGGGGGGGGGCTCATTTCACAAGTCGAGCCAACGTTTCAACAAATGGACTTGTCTTCGTCTGGATTTGGTTGAAAGAACAAAAACTTCTTTCTAGAAAAAAAGCGCACATTCGTGAGGGCAAAGCTACCGGTAAATAATGACACACTTAGTAACCCTGCCATACCTCCTACAGTCTCACAACAGCGACGTGTTTCACCTACCAGACAGTACGTAGCTAGTAGCAACATCATGGACATTTTTGAAAATTTAATGTTCACTGACCAAGGTCAAAAAACGAAAGGTTGTTTCAGGAAAACTACGGCTCCCTAGTTCACAAGATTGTGAACTAGGGAGCCGTAGCGTTTCCCGAAACGTCTTTCGTTTTTTGACCTTGGTCAGTGAACATTAAATTTTCAACCATGATTCCTGACCAGACGGTATGCCGTCAAACCATCGACTACATGGACATTTCTGAATCTTTAAACGATACTGATAATCAGATTCTAAGACGACCTCTTACCTTCCGATTCTTCGCCGAAAACCCAAAACATCTACCGGAAGCCTCTAAACTACTCAGAGCCCCGAGCACTTGGTCTCCTGATGCAGAGAGCAGCTCAGACATGGACTTATCCGTCTCAAAAGAAATTAAAAAAAGAAAGCAAGCTCGAAAGCCCAAAGATCTCTTTAGAACTGAAAGAGCCACTCTTGATAATTTAGCTTCTAGAACTCATCTAGGTATTAAGCCTGCAGTAAAAAAAGTGACAGGATAGATATTTTTCCTGTCTAAAATAGCGAAAACGAGGCCTACACTCTAGACACAGTAACCTTTGCGTAACCTTTGTAAATGTACACATTTTCACATTCTTGTGGATCTATATTTTAAAAGTTACAAAATGTAACTTTTGCCCTAATAACCTTTGTAAAAGTTACAAATCATAAAGGTTACTTGTATTTTATAGATAGATTACATGTATTTGAAGGAGTATAAGTTTTGCAAAGGTATACAGCATTCAGAACGGCATAGGTTAGTTGCTTCAACACGTGTGCAATTTATATGCTGCAATGGTTGGCATAAAAAGTTCATTTATCAAAAATGTTCTTTGAGCGTGCTAAACGTCATAAAATCATAAACTGCTGGGTATCGATTTCAACGGTGCCAATATTGATTAACCAGGTTTATTGTGTAGAAAGCCAACGAGAAAAATCTGTGTGATGGCCAAAACATTCACTGACTAAGAGTAGAGACTATTCATGCATATAGAAAAAGTATCTTATTGTGTGTTGGCTACATCAAATGAAACCTAAATATTCTAGTATAATACATGTTTGGGAACAGATATTGCAAGGATGTGAAAAGGCGCATAACGCAGTTTGAAATATTATCCGATATTATATCACTGTTTTTAAGCAGGAGAAACCAAGTCAGAAACGCCGAAAAATAATTTGAGAGGGCCATTTGTGTAACCTAGACCAGCTACACCAGTGCAGCAAAGCTCCATTGCAGGTATAGGAGATTTCCTGCAGTGGTGTAGCTGGCGTAGGTTAAACAAATGACCCTAAGGTCACATTCCTCCTATAGCAATATAAAAAGGCATATAATTATGGTTCAACAAAATTATTCATATCAATGTATAACGAAGTAAGCTTGAAGGTTCTCTAAGGCACAGAGCGAACATAAAATACGGGTGCTATCGAATACAGCAAACACAAAACACAAGCTGTATAAAATAAGATAAAGAAACATTGTGAAGTGAAAATTTTTCACACTTTTGAAGAGGCATTCAAGTAACCAAAGTACCAGCTTAAGTGAAGGGATACAATAAGCAGTAGAAAGAAAACGGGTGCCTTCAAAACATTATTCAGTGCAAAACTAGAGATAGAGGACCGTCATTCTAAACATGTTTTTAAACAGCATTCTTATGATCCACATATACGCACAAACCTTTAGAGTGTACAAATTTAGACAATTCAGTACAAATAACCTTCAGTATATAAACAAATGTCCTTCGCTAAATATTCTATAGTAATGTGATGACACCTCCAAACATTTCAACCACGTATACATATTGCGGTGAAGAATAACTTGTCATTCAAATAGCGCTGTAAGGCTGACTACAGTCACTTCTATACTTGAACCAAATGTGTTGCGGTTAAGAAAACTGTCACTGATGTTACCTCAAGGAAAGACACTTCAGCCTCCCAGAATGCGAACTATTTTAGCAAAACACTTTCATTAATAAAATTTGCATGATTGTTTCTTTAAGAGGATGAACAGGCTCTCCTGGCGATTCTTAGGAGGTCTTCGAGTCAATGTAGTTCATAGCAGAGGGATCCTTTGAAGAATGTAGGACGAGTATCGCTTAAAACGCAGGTGCATACTTTATTTCCTCATGTAATAAGTCAGCAGCCACAATGTGAAGGCTCGCTCTAGACGTTTGCTGGTGATCCAGATAATTCATCGAGTACTTTCCGTATAAACAAAAGTGCGCGCGACAGAGGTATATTCAAGAAGCGCCGTCCCTTGCAGGGCATTCTATATGCGTAATGTCGTATTAGAGCATTAAGCAATATTTCAAATATGTCACAAGCTACCTCACATATAGAGCGGAAGTTACAGGACCTCCTCCACTTATATAGAGCGGAATTTACGGGATCTCCCCGCTCCCTCGAGCATGCCTCGACATGAATCTCCGGGGCAGTGACTGGCCAGCACGCGTCATTGACGATTGGCCGCAGCACAAACAGCCGTGAGTTTAAAAAGCTATACCGCAACAATCCCGCGGCAGTGCGCTCTTTGAAAATTCAGTCTTCCGGGCCTGTCCCGGCCGCTCGCTTTGGGAAAGTATCTTTTGTTTTTCACCGAGCCAGCGATTAACTCATAGTTTCTCCTCATCTGGTACGGCCATGGCTATAGCGATCAACTCTAGGACTACGACGTCTCAATAAACAGGAAAGCCGTGATAACTAATTTGTGCCGCAAACTGTCAGTTAACTGCATATAGATTTCACCTGTGTTTAAACCTTGATGTTGCTTAGTATTTTACGCTGTGTTTTCTTTGTAACTCTTC